>JASFYC010000306.1:1200000-1703922 GCA_030412335.1 Botrylloides violaceus
CGAATTCAATGTATCGACGATCCGACAGCACCGCTCCGCCGCTCGAGTGTCGTTTACGCGTGTCATTTTTGGTGTTGCCTCGATAAAATTGCTTGTTGGTACTATCCATTTTGAATTTTCGTCTTTCGTCTACAACCTCAGTATCGCTCTTCTGGGAATCGCAGTGGCGTTAAAAAATTCTGGAGAAAAATTGTAAAACTGTTGACTATGACGTCGGTAAAATCCTCCCATTGGGCTCTTAGTAGGATAAGACTTGGAAAAGTAGATGGGCGTATAGCTAGGAATACTACTATAACTGCTGCACTAGTTAGAAATGTGAACTAGTTGTCTAGTTTTTGCGACGCTTGGGTAGAGACGGCCACTAGAAAGTGAATACTGAAATCCGGGTTCGAGCATTCGGAACAGCCTTTTGTATAGAACCTTACCGGCGGGTGTTTTCCATCTGGTGAGAGTGTTGATGCCACTGGATGCGACGTCGTCAGGTACAAATAATAGATTACATTCTCGGCCGTCTCCGTATTTGCAATGCAAAGTAATCTTCGCGTAGACGTTTATCGCACTGAATACTTAACATATGAAAGTCACTAAAGGCTGCCGGTGCATGTAACCACGATTATAACGTACTTACATAGGTAATGCTTCTCCGTGTAGCGAAGTTTCAGAGAATTAGACACGAAGGCGACCAGTAAATTTCGTTAAGACAAAGATAATACTGTAATTAAATTCGTAACTAATGCTGGGCAATATAGGTGAGTACAAATATTGTCATATGGCAATGCCATGCTGTTCCCAAAAATACTCGCTGTCATTTAGAGTGTCGAAATCAGTGAGAATGGATCACTAGGTTGTAACGAGGTAAACATTAGAGACGTATTGTCCAGGTGAGATGAAACATTTTGTGTGTTTTGGGTGTAGGTTACGTTTACGCTCTTCTCAGCACGTGACTGTCAAGCCATACAGTATATCCCGAAGTAGTCCAATAGCAAAGGGCCATATGCACACATACGTAGATACATAAATAGGTTAGCCTATACATAGTCAGGCTACATATTCATACATATTTATACACTCAAAGATAGACCAAATATCAAATAAAATTTGATTGATCCCGTTCTAATCGACTTTTCGAGTGTTAGTTATGTACATAGTGCGACTTTCTCTCTCAAATTTCTCACCAAACCGCGTTATACCGCGTTTGTCACCACCAAACTAACCTCGAGGACACCGCAATACACAAACACTACAGTCGGTACCGTGGGCGTAGGCCTAAACCTGAATACGTAAACTCACTAACCAACAGATAAACAGATTGTAGTAAACAAACAGTGGTGTAGGTTTGGTGAAATTTGATCAGAAGACCAGACTCGGTAATGTCAATGGATAAATCCGAGGGGAATCGTCTTGTACAGGTACAAGGCAACATCTGCGCGGGAGTGATTTCTACGGATACGTAAAAGACCATTGAAAACCTCGGCTCTCTCTCGTTTCAATGAAAATGCGTATACTAATTATATTATAATCAGTCCACAGCGTAGATAAGCTATCTCACGAGCTGTCTCTATATTTCACAAGTAATTGGCACTCGGTATCCAACACGTCATGCAATGGCACAAAATGTCTGTAGCTAGAGAAGTAACCTTACCGCGTCTTCAGAGGTCGCCTGTCGCTGACAAATGCGGAACATAGACCTTACGTCTAATAAACGCTACAGTAGTCCAAATAATCCCAAACTAAACCCTGCACTCCGAGTTTATGGCGCCTTGCAACGTCAGTAATAATAAAAAGGTATACTCAAGGCTTAGGTATACGTTCTTATATAAAGGCATCGCAAACATTCCAAGTTGTGATGCCTCTTTTGTAAGGCCTTTCGGAAAGTGACCGCCTTGAGAACACATGTTTGCAGAGTCGTGAGCATAATGTAAACTTCCAGTAAGATGCCAATTAAATTTGTTGCGTATAGTAAACCAAATCACGGTGTTTGCAGATGTGCATTCCCTTATAGTAAAAAGGCTTTTTTGCGAACGAGTAACACCAATAACCAGAACTGGTAAATAATGTGTACAGGATTTGAACGATATAAGCCTACTAGACTACGTCCGCGTCTCGTGGCCGCTTTGACCGATAGGCTCGATAAAGTAAAAGCCGATTTTGTACGATGATGTACATGTGTCAGCTGCCATCTATACTCTAGCACCAAGGCCATCGCCTTGTCCAGCACTCACGAAAAATTCGGGCCGAACGTGAGCTTGCAATCGATCATTATTATTCAGGCAGGTACACCTCCAAAACTCGATCCAATCAACCCGTTTCCAGCACCGTGATATCGGGAGACAATGTTGACATGCCAGATAGAAAAACGCACTTGATCGATATGAATTGAAAAACGAGGCGTGCCATACTATAAAAAGGTGGCCTGCAGTCTAGTAAACATTCTCGCGAGACCAGAGAAGCTCTCTAGCGGCAGCTGGCATCTCACTCAGCAGTCAGATCTGTCCTAGCAAATGGAGATATGTCCGAGAGACTGGGATTGAAAGCTTTCTCAGCAGTCAATTTAGGCATTCATATTGAATAGCAATCGACATTATCTATAAGGCTGGATGGAAGTGTTGAGCGATAATTCTGCAGATAGTATGAAGTGTCAACGATAGGAATGAGGTAGCTTCTATTTCTAGTTCCATCTGTTCATCTGTAACATGTTAATGTGATAGCAGGCGTTAATGTAAAGTTATTCGCCTATATCGCTATGAAGGGTCTATCGAAATTGGCATTTGCTGCCCTTGTAGGTAAGTTCATGTCATAAGGCTTGCGTAAGCAGAGGCTCGAAAGTTAGTCTTTAAACTTTTCAATCAACTATAGTGCTCATCGCAGTCGCGCAAGCAGAAAAAGGCCTAGAATTTCCAACGGTCGATGGAAAGGACAGACTAATTAATTTGAGCAAAAAGAATTTTAACAGGTATGTTAGCAAACTCGAATCTGAGATGCATAGTTCTGTCGGATTGAATGGTACTGAAAAACCTCATTTCAGATTTCTGAAGAAATTCGACATCCTTGTTGTGTATTTCACAATACCACATGACCCTAGTGATGTATTTCAAGAGAAACAGTGGCTCATGACGAAGGAGATGCTTGAGGTAAAACTCAATAGCTATAGTGGGAAATACTACGAGTTGCTTGATCATCAGGCCTGGAAGATCGCCCCATCGAACAGGAAAATTATTACGTTTACTTGGGCGATTGGCGGTAAAAGATACCGTCCATTAACATATACATTTTAATTAGCTGTCTGCCCAAATTACTGAACGCGAGGGGATTGGATTTGGAGTCGTCGACTTGGAAAATGATCAGAAACTTGCAGAGAAGCTAAGTAAGTAAGCATAATTCATTGGCCGATGATTAACGTCAATCATTTAAATCTTTCGAGATTGCATGTCCCGGTGATGAAATGCCTAATTAGTAATTACCCATCATACTGATTTCCAACATGTTGGGATTTTGCGTTGAATTGAAAATATTTTATACTGCGCACGGCGATCCCGCGACCAAGACCTCCGCATATGGCGCGTTATGAAAAATTGCGAGGTGTATTTTAAGAAAATTAACGCTTCACGCAAGTCACGACTGTATAGTCAATTGAAAGCCGCGCACGTACAGGATATCGATTGAACAGTTCTAGTCCAACCATCAAAGGTCCGCCGTCAAAGATATGGAGCACTTGATCGCCATAGGGAGATGCGTTGCTTGATACATACAGTTATTATCTTTTATACACAAATCATGTCCTTCAAATCAAATATGCTCCCAGCCCCACGTAAGACCTATGTAGACCATCATATGGAGTAGACGACATGTCATACCTTTGATGAATCCGCCGTTTATATGCATCGAAATCGATATTTAACGATCTGATATAAATATATATGCCAAATAAATACCTCCAAAGATGGGTGACATTCTAAATGAGAAAGTATAAGCTATGTTGTAGTCAAACCAAGGCGATCTTAATTAAGATAGTCTTGAGTCAAACCCAGCGTCACCGAGATACCACGTCCGCATCGATGAAACATCCGTGCCGCATGCGCCTCATTACAAAAATTACGATTAAACCGACTCAAGGGGCGCAATCAAGCGACGTCTTCATCAACCGAGCAACAGAAAGATTATTACACCAATTGAGGGCATCAAGCATCAACTTAAGTCAAACACAAGATCTATCGCGTTGCTCGATTAGGCCGTTGGGCTATATACACGACTGTACGCAGACCGATTAAGAATGGGAAACTGCCTCAAAAGTTGTCGAGTCACAAATTACTGAGATGCTCTCTGAGATGATTAGAAATTAGCAATTTTCCAATAGGAAATGATCAGCCCATCACAAGCGACTCCCAGAGCGACCTTGCGATGTCCCATGAGATTATCCGACGATAACTTTGCATGTATACATTTGCACATTCTTATAGATATATTCGAGGCTGGAGCAATCTACATATACAAAAGTGGCCACAAAGTAGAATACGATGGCCAAAGATCAACAGACGTCTTGGTCGAGTTCTTGTTGGAGGTAAATGAACATCTGCGTCAATTGGAAATTAAGTAGACATTCGTCTTGGTGCAGACAGACATACTTATGCATTTCGCGATGTGCCATGATGTGCCCAAGTGCGATGTGATATTTTGCCGACATGCGGAATAGGAATTGAAATTTAAGAGAAAAATCGTCTATACCGAATACTAAAATAGACTAGATATAAATGAAAATCGTCCAAAAGTTATTTTGCATTTCTGTATACAGCTTGACGAGGAAGCAGTGGAAGTACTAAATACTCGTCCAGAGATCGCCGCATTCAAGAGAAGTGAGCTAACGAAAGTCGTTGGATATTTCGAATCAGCCAGTGCCAATGGTATAACCGCCTATAGCCCTCATTTCATAAACACTGACGATAATGTAAGCCCTTCCTCTCACAGCCTATGACGAATTCCTAGATGCAGCGCTTGATTTTCAGCCAATGATATCATTCTACGCGGTGTTTGAAAAGCAAGTAAGGCCGCTATTCGTAGTTTTGATAAACGACGTCGGACGCCAGTCAACTATGCCTATATAGCCTTCCATATCTATGATTTTCCATTATCGCCGCTCATCAGTCAAGCGATGCTGATTTATCGTATCTGCTCTGAACACGCAATATCGAATGATCTCTAATATCGATGCACTGGTGTTATTTTATTGAAGCTTGCCAAACAAGTGGGCCTGAACGAGTTGAACGAGATAGCCTTCTATGAACCGTACATGAAGAAACCAATGTTGATACCAGGGGAATTGCCTTTAGACAACACAGTAATCGAGCAATATCTGTCAGATCACAAGCGATCGACCTTACGAAAACTAAGGCCAATGAATATGTATGAAATTTGGGTGAGAAATCTTTCGATGCTAATTCTGCTTCAAACAAATCCGATACAAAATATATCACCAGGAGGATGATATCGACAACATTCACGTCGTCGTGTTCGCTGATGAAGGAGACCCAGAGGGATATGAATTCCTTGGCGTTGTAAAGGAAGTTGCCCAGAAACATAACGACAACAACAAACTGTCGATTGTATGGATCGATCCAGATGATTTCTCACTCGTAAGATTAGTTAGGCCTACATTTAACAACCATTTAGATTTAGATCAGACCGAATAATTTCCCAAGAGAAAAATTGGGAACATCGCTTATGAGGCTAACAACGATGATGAATTCAAGCGCGCCGACATTTCGTTAAGCGACGAGTAGGATAATCGCCATTTTCAACGTAGGCTTATAATAGCCTATGCAAGAAATATATGCACTACGACCCCTATCTTGACCCAGACTATGTGAAATTCTGCAAAATCTACATTACACCACTTACTTGGCCTATTATATTATTTCAGCTCCACTCTTATTGGGAAAAAACCTTTGGCATTGATCTCAAAGAGCCTCAGATTGGCGTTGTGAACGTGACCGATGTAAGTACGATGCGCAGAGACATTTAAAGTGATTGTTTTGAGAATTTTGCGAGATGTCGATATCTATTCGGAGACACAGAGCTCATCACGGATGTAGGTCTACACCAAAACGAGAGGGGATGTGAATAGGCTATATGAGCGTAGCCTACATCCTACAACCTGTCTGCCTAGCCTATAGCCTCATCTTTCTGCAGGCAGACAGCGTGTGGATGGAGGGGCGCAAATCAAGGCTGCCAACGGTCAGCGAGATGGATAAGTGGATAAGTGATGTATTGGCTGGGAAAATCAATACTGAGGATGACGATGATGACTACAATTTCGAAGAAGATGATGATGATGATGACGAGGACGACAGTGGCGAGAAAGGGGAAAAAGGTCAACGAGACGATGGTAACGACGACGAAGATGATGATGATGATGAAAAGGACGAGTTGTAATTTTATATTGAAAGATTAGGCTACTAACCAATTATTGTAAGAAGGGTATGATGTACAGTATATCTACTCAACTCAATATTCAAACCACCACGAATGGTGAAATTCTATTTTGAAACTTGGTTCTTACTTAGACAAGACAAGACGAGAAAGCCTAGAGCTGAAAGATATTCATCGCTCGAATACAATACATGAGTTTAAGAAGTGAAACAGGGCCTGCTGATATTTATCTCAACCACCACTGACCACCCCCGCGCAAGAATGCTATGATTACATTCTATGATGACCAGCCGATTTCGCGCTTGGTTGCATGTTTGAACGCGCTGAGGCGTAACGTAGCCAAGGATACGAGACGCGGTAGTGGCTTCGCTATTTTTCAGCATCAACAAAAGGTTCACCGCTCGTCGGTTAGTTCTCGCCGAATCCAACCGGCCTGGATTTTCGCGAGCAGATAATGTAACGTATAGGTATTATTGCAGTATTTTGTGGCAATTGAAGAATAAATATGCACGCCACAGCACCTCAAAATCGCACTGGTTTATATCCAGGCTATAGCGCGTACGCATCACCTTCAACTGAGAGTAGGCCGACGATTCCGCGTATGCTATACCGAGGACACGCTATAAGAATCGGAAAAGGCGATGAAAACCCTTACTATCAAGAGCATCACGTTCACCGTTATCGAATGCATGCACTAAATGCCGGTTTTACTGGGAAATACTGCATTCCGTTGAAGGATCAAAACAACTATAAAATACCATTCCAAAGATCATTTTGCGCAAGAACTCCTTCAGGAAAATGGACAAATTATCCGATGACAGTTGAAATTGGGAAATATACCAGAGGCATCGGGGGCAAGCATATGTCAGTTGCAGCATCTCATCCGCCCGTAACACCCATCAGAAGGAATCGAACTTCAATTGCGTCACTACCTGCAAGATCACGAACGTCGTTCTCATTTCGCGGATCTGTAGATTTACCTTCAAGGCCACTGCCTTCACCACTTGATTTTGTTTCTGATGCTAAACTATATGAAAAACTACAACCAGAAATTATCGATATCATGGCTGCTCGAAATGAGGTGTTTCTTTCATTCCAGAATAGAGTCGAAAATATCCTTTTAAATGACCTTGACCCCATTAGCAGTCCACCTAGCAGACTTGGGTTTACTGGTAATAACGAAATGCAGACATCGCTGAAACCTCTTAATCAAAAGATTAGACCTAAAACATCGCTTTTTTATGAAGATCCTAATACGAATTTACTCCTTCCTATTCCTTTTATAATGCCGAACAGTAGGCTGCCACAGAATTCTATGAAAATTAGAAGTAACTCTGCCCCAGTTATGATGAAATGAGCATTAAAACATGCTATCAGCTCTGTGCTAGTGAGTCGAATATTTCTAGAATCTAATATATAGCCTGAGTATGGCACACGCATACTGTTGGCCTACTTCTGTCAAGTGTTTCAACGAATTATTGTAAGTCAATAAAGTTGCAAGTAACGCTAGTGCCAAAAACATCCCACTACCTAACTCATTTCTGCCGCCACTAACTCTTAAATTTGCTTACGTCGTAATAAAGACGGAATGGGTTTCGCCAATCTACCAGCAGGTATCAAATACCTAGCCAGTCGGCCAAATGCTGGACAAACAGCAAATCACACGTTGGCGACCTTCCTAAGCCGCATACCGGCTTACCAACGACCACGATGAATCGTGAGAGTTAAAAGCTAGGGTATCAGCAACCCAATTTTGATTAATATGAAGTGTCGAACGATTTCGGCTGTGTTACGATTAATTTGTTTGGAGGCTCGAACTTTCTTACCGTTTTACATTACTATTGAAGCATTTATTCCTATTATTTGCAGCGTTAATCATGACTAGTGCACCAGTATTTCTCATACACTGAACGAATAAAGATGAAGTTTACATTAACGCTTCCTAGACGGTTTTATTTTGCAAAATAAGTTGCCGAGGGTAATTCCACTAAAAAGTAAAGTAAAGCTGATTCAGTTTCAGGAATCCTCAAATTGCGTATGTGAAATTTACACGACTAGCTTCCCAGGAACACACTTCATTTGTCCACATCATTTTACTTTGCATTGTAGTCGCTCTAAAACAACATGTATTTTCAATAACGTCGAGAACTACACCACACGATCGCAACATACAAATTTTGGACAAGAACAAAACACATGAGATCACATGCTCCTTATCTACTGTTTGGTAGATAGTTTGCGAAATTGCCTAGGCCATGATGCCAAGAAATGATATTGACTACAGGCCCATACACTGCAATGTGCTGGCTGTTGGACTGTTTCCATACATAAATGTTGATTTTTCTTGACATTCAAGAATTGGAGATCAAATACGATCTAGCATATTGGCAATCAACTCAATACCAGTAAATGAAACAACATGCATAATCTACGGGGAGAACAAATCCGGTGAGCAACACTCGGGATTTCATAAAATTGGGGTTGGTTAACGAGTCTATTGCACAAGATGCTAAAACAAAAAGTAATAGGGATCCGGATCAACTCATGATTTTTTAACACACAATAGCGGGATAGCAACATCTGTACGTTTCCGGAATGCATCTCAAATTCGCTACCATACCTTCTTTACAGTCGATTAGCGAACACCCAGTCAGAACAGCAGCAAAGTAGGAAATATGTGAGATATTACAACAAGATGCCCAATGCTTCTCGCATTTATGAAGAAAATATTGTTAGATATATATATGTTTTCAATGGGACCATAATACACAGACTGCACAGTACTCGCTATTCAGTATCATTCAGAAGTCCAACATTCATTTACTCTTAGTCTTCCAAATTTCGGAAAGCAGTTTGCATGTCATCATGCAATTGTTCAAACTCTTTTTTGATATTAGCTTCACCATCCTTGACTGGATCTTTAAACTTCATGGATGATAACTTGTACATGATGTCTCCTAAGCTGTCGCGGATTACAGACCATGTAATCTTGTTGTCAGACTGAGCAGTTGATTCCACACCATGTTTGGCCATTTCATAAAATGCGATAATGTTACGCATGATTCCGACGGTCTTGTAGAATGGACAGTACCTGAATTGAGGCAGAGATGGTTGATTGTCTCTATGATTAATCGCAACAGCAATTCACCTGTCGTAAGCTGAGAATCCGTTCTGCTGCAGGAAATCATCCTTCAGAAGTTTTGCAACTTCTAATGTGATTTTGTCCGTTTCAGCAAGTGAGCTCTAAATTCATGATGTTCTCGTGAAGAAAGTGCCAATCAGCACCGCTCATCCAGAATCAGTATTCGGCCGGTATTAATTTCACTAAGCGCAGTTTTGCGAAACCGTATATAATTGACATATCACATAAAAACCCGGTAGAAATTTTAGCAGGCCTAAATGCCTGCTCGGCAAGGAATTTCTGATGGAATGGTATCAGAATCATGATCTAGGTTATAGCCTATATACAGTTTAAATCATGGAAAACTGTTTCAATTATTTTTTAAAACTACAACGTAGGCCTCACCAATGTAAACGATCAAGAATAAAGTACACCATCATTGCAATACAGAAACATCATACCTTCCCCACAAGTTGCACAATTTCAGACAAATCTTCCTCTTCCTGCAAGATCTTCTTGACCTTCATACGCAATTGCACAAAATCGGGAAAATTTCTCTCGTAGAATTCTTCTAACGCCCTATAGACATAGTTAAACAATACATCAATCTCAAGAATAACTCACACGGTAAATCCTACAAAATATATACCTGGTGTACTTAGAATAACTGATTAACCAATTAACTGAAGGAAAGTGCTTCCTTTGCGCCAGCTTCTTATCCAATCCCCAAAATACCTGCACAATACCCAATGTCGCAGACGTGACCGGGTCAGAGAAATCACCACCGGGAGGAGATACACTAGAAAATGAAATTCCGTATCAACAATGATATACGTGAGATAGAAGCAGTGTGGATATAATTGGATTGTCAACTATGATACTTACGCTCCCACAATAGAAACACTCCCTTCCCTCTGTGGATTTCCAATGCACTTCACACGACCTGCTCTCTCATAGAAAGAAGCCAAACGTGCACCAAGATATGCTGGATATCCGGAGTCAGCAGGCATTTCGGCCAAACGTCCAGAAATCTCACGAAGAGCCTCCGCCCATCTACGTTTATGTAGAAGTATAGATAATGTTAAGAAAGCACTAATTGTATGCAAGAACACAGCAAATTTCACCTTGACGTAGAATCGGCCATCATAGCTACATTGTAACCCATGTCACGGAAATATTCAGAAAGTGTGATACCTTAAAATGGAGTGGTATGATTAGATCCAACAATACATGGCATGGCACGAAATATGGTCAAGCAAACCGGTATAAATGGAGGATTCTCTAGCAGCGACAGGCATATTTGAGGTATTTGCTACGAGCGTTGTTCTCTTCATGATAGATTCAGTTTTACCATTGACTTCAACTGTTAACTGTGAAAGTATATAGCAACCAGTTAGTCAATAAGAACTTGCATTGTCTCAGGGAAACACAGTGCTGCTATTATGCCAAACAGGAAAGAATGGTCGTTTGTCACGAAATCGATATGGTAGTTTGTGAAGAATACCTATTCTGCCCACCAATACATCCGCTGTTGAATTCGATCACTAGACTCAGCAGTTCAAATTTAAGAGTCATGCCGTTTCAAATTTTGATGATGGCACACTTACCGCATTAAAAGCAGATGTGGTTTACCGTCTATATGATTATGCTTAGGTTACTAGTAAGTGTATACACACAACCAATTGCCTCTTATGTGCTAACACATACCTCCGGAAAATCCCGCAATACTTCTGACATTTCGTTCCCTCTCTCACCACAACCGACATATACGATCACATCACTGTTTGAGAACTTAGAAAGTGACTGCGAAATGACAGTTTTGCCACATCCGAAAGCACCTGGAATTGCAGTTGTTCCACCTTGAACACACCTGTACAAAATTCAATTAAGTTAGATAACAATGACATGAAAATTTGATATTGATATTACAACCCCTTCGAACTATACAGTCTTGGTGTGTTCGTTAGAAAATGGCAACACAATGTGACACTGCATTGTACAATCTTGACATTAATTCCTAATTACCTAGCACACTAACAGATATTATATTTAGGTCAGCTTCAACAAAGACAGAGCAGGAGGCAGAGGCCTTATCCTATGGGACCCCATATTCGAGCAAGCACACACATTCGCTGGTAGTGCTCAATATAGCATCAACACAAGCTTATGATATACCCGTAAGAGACTTACGGAAATAGAGCGTCAAGAACTCTTTGACCAGTGAGGAGTGGGTAATTCGCTGGAAGCTTTTCTGAAACAGGTCGTGGTTGACGCACAGGCCACACTTGCATCATTTTATATTTAGAAGCAGTTCCATCAAAATCAACTTCAAGAACAACATCCTGCAGAATTTCATAAGTTAGAGTCACAACTAAGGAGTTAGTAACAACAGCTTTGCTATACATTGACGTCGTAATCTCCAGGTTCCGCAATGAAACTGACTCTTCCATGAGATTTCGGAGGCAACATAATTCTTTGTTGCAGTAACGAATTTTCGATTACAGTACCATAAATGTCGCCGCCTGTAATGTGGCTTCCCACCTGTATAAAATCATACAGACATTTACGAATCATATGTACATTATACAATACAGATATTGGCAGCAGAAGATTACAAGGAGTCAAACACATACACGAGTGTCTGCAAAACAGATCAACATAATTATATTCTATAACGATGACATGGCATCGAAACAGAAGCGGTGGGGAATAACTGCTTCCACATGCTAAAACACAGTTTCAATGATGCTGAAACACCTGCCTGTATTCCTTTCACAGGTATAAATTCCCATTTTGTCTTCCGATCAAGAGCAGTCGCATTAACCCCTCTTGGAATATAAATGGAATCGGTAAGGTCTTTGATATCTCTCAAAGGTCGTTGGATACCATCATAAATATTTCCTAAAGAAAATATCATAGAATAATATTAAGGTATATATATATATCAAAGAATCACAAACACAAACCTAAGATTCCAGGACCAAGCTCTACAGATAATGGCTTGCCAGTTCTTAGAACAGGATCTCCAACAGTAACTCCAGCTGAAATGTGAGAAGATAGTCATTATGGTACGGATACATTTTTTAGGCAACCGGTATAATACCTCATAAAAAGTGTTATAGAATGTTTTGATTTCAATCTATATAGCCTACACTATAACTCACATGTGTCTTCATAAACTTGAATTGTTGCTCTGTCCCCATCTAGCCTGATGATTTCGCCGACAAGCTCTGACCAGCCTACACGAACCAATTCGTACATAGCAGAGCCAGACATATGCTGTGCAATGACGACTGAAATAAAAACGATGACAGTCAGTTTATCGGCTAGTTGACTGATATTACAGAACTAATTACCTGGGCCTGACACACCAAAAACTTTTCCCAGCAGGCCTTCCTTCTCGACATCTTTAATTTTAGGCAACTTACTAAAATCCATTATTATTAGGAGATTCTAGTCAACAGGCACCTGTGAAAAAAACAAGATTTGCACATCACCGGCGGGTGGCAATAACCTATAAAGCTAACGATGTCAGGTGTGGCAAAGCGCATAGAAATAGACCACCAACCACAGAGAAATTTTGGGGGTCACTACGGCTTAGCCAGTGCACTATTCACTTCTTCTGTGATTCGCTTAGCGTTAATTAGGCAGTTCAAGCGAAACTGGGGTTGAACGGAACCGGAATAAACATCCTCATTTATCTCACTCGACTTTCGGACCAACTACAAAAATACAACACAAACCAGAACCAGACCATAACCAATCTTATCACATCAGGAATTCCTCTTGAATTATTGACGTGGTTAGCAATATCTAGTATCAGTAATCGCTTGGTCCACCTTTTAGTACTGTACTTGACACGATTTTACTTTCTCAAACCGCTGTAAGCAAACTCACAAATGACATAACTCAGCGAAATTCGCATAATTTGCTGAAGTGAAGCGTCAGTCTTGAATGAACGCCGGGATAAATATTTTACAGAGCCACGACAGTATTGAGATGCTCGTACGAATGCTTTTTTTTATAAGACGTCGTGAAATCGAGGCGTACGCGCCGTCACATTCAGATTTCAGCGGTCCCCCCGTTGCCCCGTCGAGCGAACCAACAGCGATCGATATTCTTCATCGATTCGCTTCGCTGAGAAAGTCACATGTTTCGTCACGGGACTGGAAAACATGAAAATCTAAAATTCTTGACAAGAGCCCAGAACGGAAAAAAATCTGCATGTGACTGGCGTTTTTCGACAAAACTTTTACCAGCTGTACCTAAAGCATCTCGAGAAGTTGGATGAGGCAGAAGCATATTCTGGTTTTAGGAGGTTGTTTTGTTGTGAGCTGACGTTACAAAGGGCAATTGTGACGTCGCAGTTGTTCAAATGGAGATTGTCGTTTGTGAGGTGTGGGCAACAGAAGTACTGTACGATACAACACCAGACAGATTACAAATGAAACAACAGTCCCCGTCACTGTATTTAAATTGTATTTTTTTGTTCTGTGACATCATATATACAAATTTTTTGATTCATTTTGCATCGCCTTATTTCCGTTATTGTGTCGACTTTTCTTGACGAGAGACACACCAAAAGTACTTCGAGTTATCAATCTGATGAAAACTGCGTTACTTATTCCAATACTCAAGTTTTGTAGTACGAAGCAATTATTCAAGAATTTACGCAAAAGAAACAACAGCAGTAGTAAAGGGAGGAAATAATATCCTAGGGCGTACCGATAGGTTCGTACAGTGTAAATCTGTTAGAGCACATCCTGCGCCTGTCGCTACCGCTAGCGTTGACTGAAATTTCTGTCACTTTTGCATTTTGCTAACTCCCAGGTCCAAGCTGGTCTTGTGGCCAGGTAGATCAACAGAGAGAGGATTTATGAGGAATCAGACAATTGCACTTCAGTGATCAGTGATCTTACACAAGGTGAAAATGTGAGAACTGCTGAGTCACCGATTGTAGTTACGCAACTGTGCTTGACAGCAGACAACATTTGTTTTCATTGCGCGGTTCCGTCGAGTTTTGGTGGCTGTGGTAAGCGTAGAACCGACGTCTCCTAAAGAGACCTTGCGTAGGACGTATAGCTTCGTTCTTGTTGCCACGATGGTGAAGTCTTGCAAATTAGTCGTGTGCGGTGGCCCAGGCGTCGGTAAAACAACGTTATTGGAGAATGCAATATATGGTGAGCATGCTAACAAGAGCAATTGGAGGACGAGAGAGGACATTTATATGGCTCAAATCGACACTGATCGTGGTGTTAGAGAACAGGTTCGTGTCATGGACACTTGCGGAAATGTCTGGATAAATGCGAATGACATGTCCAAGCATTATTTACATTTTGGAGAAGGGTTCATTCTAGTTTACAGCGCAACTGACAAGGAATCGTTTCGATGCGTTGAAATATTGAAAAGAGAAATCGAGCGTACAAGAGATAAAAAGGATGTTGTCATAGCAGTAGTATGCAATAAAACCGACCTAAACCCACAAAGGCAAGTTGATCCTGTGGTGGCTCAGAAATGGGCTGCAAAAGAAAAGGTGAAAATCTTCAACACCACTAAGCATAATCGTTCAAGTATTCTAGAGCCATTCGTTTATGTATGCAGTAGATTGACTCAGCCACCGCAAAAATCAACCTTACTTCCTATTGGAAGCAGGAGAACAAAGCAGACTTCTAGCAATGACTAGTTTTTCCATTTTGTGTGGATACTGTACTAATACTTCCTTCTCCCATGAGTCGCAGTTTTAATTGATTCCACCAGTTACACAGTTGAAACTACTGCGAGGCGAGTATGCAGGCCGATGATATGCATATGCCGACAATAATGGTTATCATGATATGAATGTTATATAGATATACCAATACCAGCGCAGTAGGCCTAATACTATTTTATTAGAGTTTATCCTATGTGTATTGTGCTGCTGTCTTGAAACAGAGTGTTTGATTTGTATTCGGTGTTATTGTTCTTGCAAATTTTTAGTTTTATGCCTCAGGTAAGAACGTAGAATAATCATGCTATTTTCAAATTTTGATTGAAATGCGTTCTTGGAACTATTTCCCCACTGTAGCAGTCAACTGTATGCATGATGCCTATAGACCTAGAGTTATTCATCAATGAACAAGTGTTTTAAAGTGATGATATTGCTTTAATTAAATTACGTCTCTAGCCTACTATTTTCCTGAGTTTTTTGACATTGTTTTCACTTTGTCATGAAATTTATGCTGACAAGCTAATAACCCATCAAATATAAGACAGCATAGAGTTGCGAACAACAAGCATTGGTGGGATGCACAAATCACTATAATATATTGTGGTCTGATGACGGTTCCGTCTTCAGATATTCGATATACTGTACTATCTCAACTCCAATTACACCCACAGTCTGTGCGATCAATCACTGCCTGTTAAATATATTCTCACGATATCTTGCCTATATTTAGAGTGTTTACCTGAGATAATTTCTCATGCAATTTTGAAATTAAGCTGTTACCGCCATGGCTAAGCTGCGGCAGTTTGCTCTTTTGGTTTGGAAGAATTTCATACTCCAGAAAAGAAGACCCATCGCAACATGTGTGGAACTTATTTTACCCCTGTTTTTCTCTGCACTCCTTGTAATCATTCGAACAACGGTTGATACAACGGATCACCCAAATATCACCGTATGGAGGTATGAAATTGGTAGAATTTTGTGAATTTCAAAAATGCCGGTACATAGAGTTCCACTAATCAGTATATACCAGAAGAACAGCAGTATTCTAAATGGGCTATATGTGTTAGCCTATTTTAAGTAGACACCATAAATTTAATGTCCCGCCTCATATCTTTAATTAAGTTTTACTATAATGAGGTGGGATGTTAAATATGTGGTATCTATTTGCATCGTACAGCCTATATCATCCACCATCGGCTTTGTGGCATTTTGGTTGAGATTGACAAATTGCCATTACATTCTGAATCGATGACCATCATGCTCCTTCAAACACCCAATCAGAGTTACAATTACTACATTTTAATGCTCTGTCTGTGCACAGTAAGTAGCCATTCAATTGCCTTTAGACCTGCGGGTCGATGCACCATTTGCTCTTACACTAGGCATTAGTGATATATCTCAATATCTGTGCATCAAATCACTCCTCTTCTTGCAGCGAATTCTCAGTCAACAGTATGCCGAGCTTCAACGCTGAAGTTCTACCGAGAGACAACACTTTTCAAGTTGCTTTTGTTCCTAACAACGATACAACTATGGTAAAGATCATCAACAACTTTGAAGAGTTTATGAAAACATCCAAGTCTGCTCTCGAAGTTGCTTGTCCTGGTAAGCACCCAGCTTAAATAGCAATGATAAAGCCCTATCTACTGTATCTGCCCATGGTTATATGGTGTAGGCTAATCGGCTACTACGTTATGTATGATATAAATTTTCACCAAATATACAAGTCTATTATGGTAAATTTACTTCTTCAGTGGGTAAAAAAAAACAATGTACCCCCTGTTCAGAACCCTGTAGCTTGAACTTGAAAAAAATTCATTTTTCAGGAGTTTCACTTTTGCTTGATGATTCTTTGACAAGACTTGTCGATCGTAAGTAATGCAGTTCCATGGCGTTTTGCAAGAATGGTAATAGGATTTGAACCGAACCCCTTAAAATCTACAAAGTAATGAGCTATAGGATAGCTAAAAATAGGCTACTGATTGACTCTACAAATGTTTGCGGTAAATCGCAAAACTTCAAAAACTATGGTTTCATATTCAATTTACATTTTCTCTTTAGCAGGCTTATGCAATCTTCTGATAAAGATAAACCTGCATATTATAAATTCTATACATACGATACATCTTAATAAGAGCTTTACGAGCTTTCAAGTTTCAATACCTCGATCTAATGATACTACATGATTTTCAGAGGCCTCAAATTTAAATCTGGGAAATCAGAACATAACACTTAACACCGGTGAGTTCGACAACCTTTTTGTCCACAATGAGAGGGCAAGCAATTTTGGTCGATAACATCTTGATAAACATTTGTTTTCTGAACAGTCAATTTCGTCTTGCAAACTTTCCCGGTTGAAGTTCGAGAATTTTTACAAAATCAAGCTGAGGAAGTAGGCGAATCAACTCCCGATTATGTTGTAAGGAGGATTAACACTCTAGGCTCTCAAGCTTTCATCAGAACGACTGTCGACGATTTCAGAAATGTCACAATGGGTGAGCTGCGATTTCTGGCCAATTTGTTGAATCACAGAAAGTTGGTGTGGGCTCAATTCCCATTGGCTGCATCATAACGAAAGCAGTAAGATGGTATCTACCGCTTTGAGACCCTGTGGGAAGGGGTAGGGTACCGGTAGGGACTTTGTATTAGGCCGACCACGGTTTTCTAGCCTCATAATGTCCTTCGCCATTCATTTTATTGTTTCAAATTATTATGTAAGGAATCAGGGTTGTAATATAAATTATGATTAGCCTACTAATCTAACAAGATCTTTCTTCATTGTAGAATGTGCCTTTGACTTCTTGGGACCTAGGGCTCGACAAATGTTCAACAATGCTAACACGACATCTACCAATAGCAGTGCTGGTGGAAACTCACTCGATCAAACCTTCGGGCGAGTTCCGGAAATTACAGGTACTGTACATGTGCAAGTATATTCCAGTATAAGTACAAGTATATTCCTCAAATCCCAATTTCACCGAGTGATGATATTTCAGCCATTTCGTTTGCTGATGAAGCTGCATTTAATGAGTATATAAAAAATGACACAAACCTGGCAAAAACCCTTGGCGGTGTGATATTCTCGAAGTACACGGACGGTGGAGAGTTTTCATATTTGATCCGGCTGCATTCTGACCCACTCAATGTAAATCCTGCCGATAGTGCTGCATTTACTGGAGAGTAAGATAGTTGAAATTTGTTGAGATGTATTTTATGGTAACTGACGTAACTTTGCTCATTTAGTGCAGATACATGGGAAACCAACAATCTCTTTCCACCTTTCCAACTCCCTGGACCTCGATCTGGCAATAAAATTTATGGTGGTAAACCAGGATACTACAAAGAAGGTACCGCAATGTTTCAGGATTTTAAACATTCTATGAAACTATGAATGCTTTATACTCTATGGTTGTATTACAACCTGGAATTGTTACTATTGAATGTATTGATACTATGTTTGCATATGCCTCTTACATAATATTACTTTGAAGCTTCCTTGGTAATGGGTCAATGCAGCTCATGATACGGTATCGTGATTCATGGTATCAACCATTGTCTTTGAATGAAGCTTTTAATAACTTGATTTACTCTGTCATGCATTTGTGATCTGTTAAATATTTAACTGTAACTTGGCCAAACACTTTTTTCTTTTTCTATATTATGAAAAGTACTGTTGCTCATGTCCTGCAACTGTTGTTTCATACATAATCTGACATATTCAAATATTTATGAAGGATTTCTGTCGGTGATGCATGCGGTGGATATGTCAATTCTTGCAGCAGTCACGAACACGTCGGTGAACGCTCCTGAAAATCTGAATCTAAGATTGAAACGATTCCCGTACCCACCTTATATCGAAGATCGATTCCTTGGTAAGTAAGTAGTAGGCCTACCGTACTGACATGGTGACATGTGATCCACGACAAATGTGACGTATCAAATTTGAGAGAAATATGGTCTTGTGGTCTGCGCTTCTATTGATTGAATAGTTATGATTCCAGAACTACCGCAGCCTTACAATCAATAATTTATTTTTTCTCTATAATTTGCCAATTTTTGCTAAGCTTTTAGGTTGATCGATTTGGCACTTAACTAGTTTGTCTTGATTTTGTGTTATTGTGTTTACAGTGGCAATTTCTTCGGTCCTCCCCCTCTTGCTCATGTTGAGTTTCTTCTACACTTCACTAATCATTGTCAAAAGTGTTGTACATGAAAAGGAAACCAAACTCAAAGTAAGATTCCTCAGGAAGATATCGTTTTCAAGCCTATTTTGAGATATTTCATAGCTGTTCTATAATGGCAGAATGCCAATTTGCTTATATAGTAGCATCTAATAGATGATTTTGTTTTAAAACTTGAATTTGTAAGAAATTAAATGATGATTTGTTGCTAATTATGATTTTTCTTTTATAGGAGTACTTGATGATGACCGGTCTTTCCAACTGGTTGCACTGGTTTGCATGGTTTACAAAATACATCGTATTCCTCGGGATATCCTGCGTCTTTATCACGATTCTCTATAAGATGCCAGTAAGTGTCTTGATTTTGCAATTTTTCTGATCCATTATAGAACAGTCGGAAGCCAAGAGCAGATATTCAGCTTGTAAATTTACTTTCATGTCAATTAGACTTGACTTCAAAGTTTGTTGAGCCACCTGCTCCTGATTGTCTGACGCCGGTTGAGATCACGCCATTTTTGTGTAATTATGATGTTTGATTGACTTGTGAACTTTGCAGTAGTTAGCAGGATATCACCTCTCAAGCAACTTAAATATTGATTTCTTTTCATCATTGCAAACAATGGCATGATATGATTGTAGCCTCTATGTCACCTTCAATACAAATCTTTTTGGCCTTTATTACAGACCGAACGTGGAAAGGTTTTAACATTCTCTGAAGGATCAGTGATATTCGTGTATCTGTTATCATTTGCAGCGGCAACCATATGTTTTTGCTTTCTGATTTCGGTGTTCTTCAGAAAAGGTATATATACATCAATCATTCTTGTAATGTTTTTCTGATAAATATATGGTTCGCTCATTTCTAGCAAACGTTGCTGCTGCAGCAGGCGGGGTGCTGTACGGTTTGTCATATATGCCCTACCTTTTCATTGCGACACGTTACAGTCAAATGTCATGGGCATTGAAGGCGGTCTCTTGTCTGTTATCAAATGTTGCAATGGCTAACGGAGCACAAGTTTTAAGCATGTACGAAGGCGCAGGTAAGCATCGTCATTCATGTACCTGTAGCAAGTAGTACGAGAATCAGCTGATGTGTGTTTACCATCATGGTCTATACTCAAACAGCATCAGTTTACCCTTACCAGACCACTGCACAAATTAATTGTGATTGGTTTGATGATATGTATTTGTCTAATGTCTAGGCCTGATGTTAGTTTGTGAACTTACAGCTCTCTTTCTATTTGTACAATGGATCAGACCATACCAACAGATATTTGTGACATTTGAACTTTGCCATGTACATATTGCGCATATCTTTGCAGTCAGCCATCCACAAGTTCGCAATTGATTTAACCAAGCTTTGTTCTTACTTTGATTTTGAAGGTGTTGGAGTACAATGGTGGAATTTGAACTCTCCTGTGACAGTGGACGACAATTTCACTATGTTGCATGTATGGTCAGACTTTGCAATATTTTTGTGCATGCCAATGTATGATGACATTTTCTAGGCTTTGATTTTCTTGTGGATCGATGCTGTATTATACATGACCATTGCGTGGTACGTGGAAGGAGTGAGACCGGGTGAATACGGGATTCCCAAACCTTGGTATTTTCCTTGTACGGTAAGCATTGACTTCAGCTGCAATGTACATTTTAATCCTACATCATCTGTTATTACTCATAGACGTGCATTGACACTTCTCATGTTCCTTGTGCTTCGATAAAACTTAGTACACGATACCTGCACACTGCACTGGTCTGGTGCTATTTTTGTGACTTGGTTGTTTCCCAATTTTTGATGGTCATTGCATGACCTCAACTTTAACTGTGTCACAGAAGCCTTTAAGTTCCAAATTATGACATAACAAGTTACATGAAAATGTTCGTTCGCTTTTATCTGTGACGATAGATTTGAAAGCTTAACTCGTACTCGTGATACGATCCATAAATATATTTAGCAAGTAGAAGAATGCTCTTGAGGTTCGCGTGAACCGACAGTAATATGACGATAAAAATGTTACGAGAAAGACTTCCTCTAACAACGGCATTGACTATATCAGGTGACACCGTTTTTTATTGTTTACTGTTCCTTAGAAATCATACTGGTGCGGTACCACTGTTAAATCCAATGAATATGAAGTGCCTATCAATAGCTCGGGTGAGATGTTGACTCCTCCTGGTGACAACACTTTCAAAACCGTTCCGGAAACTGAATTTTTTGAAGTGGAAGCGCCTGGACTGAGTAAAGTAGTGGAAATTCACAGTTTACACAAAGTAAAAATCATTTATTCACTGTGATTGATATTTGGGTGTTTTTTTCATGGGGATTGCATCTTAGGTTTTTAATCCCGGCCCAAAAGAAAAAGTTGCTGTCGATTCGTTAGATTTGAACATGTACAATGGACAAATTACAGTACTGCTTGGTCACAACGGTGCAGGGAAAACAACAACCATGTCAATGCTTACTGGTAAGCCATTTACAGTACATGATGTGTAACTTGCGAATGAAGTGCATGCATTCCATGTTTTTACTACGTTTTATTCTATTGTGATTCACTCTTAATTAGGACTTTTTCCACCCACGTCTGGTTTTGCTAATATCATGGGTCACAACATCACGACTGATATCGACTCGGCTCGGCAATCGATGGGATTGTGTCCGCAACACGATATTCTCTATGATCAGCTCACGGTGGATGAACATCTCTACTTTTTCTCCAGAGTGAGTTGCTGATGTAATTTATGTATGGATGTGTTGTGATGTAAGATGTTTCACTTGCAGCTAAAAGGCCTCGGCCCAAAACAATCAAAAGAAGAAGCCACAAAAATGCTGAATGTGTTGCAGTTGACTGATAAGCGTAATGCGTTGGCGAAAACTCTTTCGGGAGGAATGAGAAGAAAATTGTCTGTTGGTCTAGCGCTTTGTGCCGGGTCAAAGGTTATTTTCCTCTTTTGAATTAACTTTAATGTAATCATAAGGTTTGAGAAACAAATCACTGCCTAATTTGGAAAAAGATTTTAAAAAAAAACTCTACTCATAATATGCACTCCTGACTGGTGTAATCTGTTTTTTTTGGTCAGTTCATTGTGTTGGATGAACCGACGGCCGGTATGGATCCTGCGGCGAGACGAGCAATCTGGGATATTTTACAGCAATATCGAAGCCACTGTTCTATGCTTCTGTCAACACATTTTATGGATGAAGCCGACCTGTTAGGTGATAGAATTGCGATCATGGCTGATGGAAAATTGCGTTGCGCCGGTGAGTACAGTATTGTATTGTACCATGGTCAGTGCTTTTATTCATCGACTTTAGTATTTGTGCAACCAATGTTGTATTGAATTCTTGGGTTTGAAGTAGTAATGTTGTAGGTTGTAGGCGTGTTAGTTATTGTTGCTTTACTGTTAATGGCACCTTGAAACACCTACACAGCAACCGCATCCGTTTATCTAGACTTCATTGTTTCTGGTGGTTCTAAGCATTTATAAGCATAGTGACAAGTGCTGGACACCAACTTCAGCTATTCATAAAGCGAGCAGGAAGGGACATTGACATAGTCTTTCTATATTTACCAGACCTTAAGACTGAACACGACAGTCGAACAATGCCGTTGTACTGTATGCAATACGTGCTTTGTCATTTGATGATATCCTGAAAAACTGCCAATGGGAATTGTTCGCATGTCCGTCAATTTGCTGACTGCACAATTTGGATCGGATGTTTTTGTATTGTGTTGTTGTTTACATTGCCCTCACTTATTACAGGCTCGTCTGCTTTCTTGAAGAACAAGTTTGGTGTTGGATATCACGTGGTCATGAACAAATCTCCAAGCTGCGACATACAGCAGGTATCATACCAACCGTGTTTTTTACTTTGTTGTGCTTTTACGTAACTCTCAATGTCGCAATCACCGATTTTTCAGCTTACCGAAGTATTTCGTAGTCATGTCCCTGAGAGTCGATTGGAGAGAACAGCAGCTGCTGAGGTTTCGTATCTTTTGCCGTTTGAATCAAGCCATTTGTTTCAAAAATTGTTCGTGCACTTGGATGAAGAAATGGAAGCATTAGGAATTTTCAGCTATGGAGCCTCGATCACTACAATGGAGGAAGTTTTTCTGGCGTAAGATATTTTCCTGGTTAGCCTACTGTATAGTGTGTGTGTGTGAATGTACACAATATGCATATATAGGCTATCCTGTCTGTCCTATTTGCAAAAATTTCGTACCAGATTGCCATCACCATAATCCTATTTAGAGTTACTGAAGATGTTCAAAAGCCCGTTGCCAGTGTAAACAGGCGTTTTTCGATTACATCTGATGTCAGACCACAAGAGTCGCAATCCCGTGCATCCTCGGGTAAAGCGTGTAAATCCAAAAAATTTTCAGATCTCTGTAACTGAGACTTTTTGTTCAGATATTCTGAAACCTCAAGGCTATCCTAATGTTGGTGTCAACCTCTGGATTAATCAGTTCTGGGCTCTCTTCATGAAACGTGTAATCCATACAAGGCGAAATTTGAAGGTATGGTCAGATATGTCTTCTCCCCGTGTTTTATCACCTGCCCGTCCCCATACGCGATGTTGAAAATGCTTAATGACAAATACTGCATCTTATGCTCTTACAAACCTACAATTGGGATCTGTGCGTTTTCAGTAATATTTTCTGTTTTCAGGTTGGAATAGCACAGATTTTAGTTCCAGTCGTGTTTGTCATCATTGCTATTGTGAATGCAAAATACGCCGCCTTCCTGGAAAAGAACACCGAACGACGTAAGTTACCTCTTCCATATATATATTTATTGTTGAAAAATTGTAATCTTAGGATATCGTAAGATATAGACCGCTTCAAATTTTATTCCATCTTGCAAACGAAATTTTTACCTTCGACCAATCACTAAGAAATGACTAATGTTTGACTTTTTCTCTTTTCACGTCAATCTAATGTCACAGCGCTTACAATCGACGCATATGGCCAGCCAAATTTTGTACGTTACAATCAATCTGCCGATGTGAATCAGTTTGGCGAGATGTACTCCGGTCAGTTTTCAGGTAACGTGATTGATCTGGTTAGGTTCAAGTTTTAGTCTTATTGTGTATTGTGTTGTAAAGAAGATCACCACTGATTTAACGTCCAGCCTTGGTTTATTGTGTGTTACTTCTGAAGGCATCGCGGAACCGAAATTAATTGATGGAGACTTGGAAATACATTTGGCTAATGTTCTTGGTCAAGAGGGTGGTGGATTTAATCAACGGAATGTGATTGCAGCTAGCTTGCGAAATAATCAAAGTGAGCTGGTTTCTGTTCTTCTTGTCAATTGATAGCCTAATCTTTCTGTGACTTATCTTGCCTATTATATCCGGTCTTGCAATATTTTTTCACCTTTTTCCTTAGCATCTGGCTGGGAAAGAACACTCTGGACTTGGTCATGTTTCACCACAGTATAACATAGCTATAATACCGCGGTCCTGACAACAAACCTGCTGAATTTTCGGCTACTAACCTTGCAGATGTGGCTAATCCGCCGCTTCCGATACATTTATTTCAGGAAAAGTGCGGTAAATTTCTAAATTACTTACATTTAGATGAAAAAAATTCCACATTAGCTTTTTTCAATGCACAAGCATACCACACACCTGCAAACACATTGCTTTATGCGGATCAAGCATACATGCGTTGGAAGACAGGGCGCGCAAATTTTACACTCACGGTGTCAAACAACCCTCTACCAAGAAATACATCTGCTAGGATACAAGAACAACTTATCGGGTATGTGTTGTGAATTTTCTTCACATTTATTCACATTCACACTCAGCAAAAAGATTCATCTATTCACAAGCAGCGTCAGATGAAATTAAACACCCTAGAAATGCATTTGGTATACGAAGACATTTTCGCCACCCAGTGAAATGTGCACTTTCTCATACTTTTTAAGCAATGCCTTGGGTGATATGATATATTGGCAATATGTGATTGACACTGATGGGCCATTAGTTGCTTGGAATATTGAATGTTTCTGAATGATGTCGTTCTTATCCATTCAGATCTGTGTCTGGCTTCATGATCGCCTTCAATGTCGTGTTAGGATTTGCATTTCTCTCTGCCTCCTTCTCCATCTTCATAGTTCGAGAACGAACCGATCGTGCTTCCTTGCTTCAATCACTGACCGGAGTGGATCCATTTTGCTTCTGGTTTTCTGCGTTCGCATGGGATTTCATCAACTTCTTCATGCCCTGTCTCATATGTGTGGTATGTATTACAATGCAAATTATCGTATTAATCGCCTCAAATTTTTGGTAGGAGCAAACACAATCCAGAGTGTCGCCTTTCTGAACCCAGCCTACATTTATGATCACTTTCAAATACATATCCGTAACCCTGCAAATTTAGCCAAAGCAGAACTGTCAAAGCGCAATTACCCGTTATCTTTTCAGGTTGTTTTTGCTGCTTTCGATGTGGTGGAGTATATTCACAACGGTCAAATTTGGATCACACTTCTTCTTTTTGCATTTTATGCATGGTCGTCGCTACCGTTGACTTACTTGTTGTCGTACTTCTTCACTCTTCCGACCACGGCATTGGTTTCCGTCACCATATTTGGTGCGATAATGGGACTGGCAACTATCATCACGATCAATGTTTTAATGTTAATTGGTATGTCAAATTAGCTCTTTCTCGTTGATGGAGAATTTTCCATCGATTCAGGCATACATAGGACCTATTACTTGGTAAGAGGGAGTCTGCGAGTCTACGATATCAGTTACTTCAATGCCATATTAGCATCATAGTTTAGAATGTATAAAAGCTAATGGGTCGCTAAGAACAGGGATTTCCCATTTACCATGAGTTGTTAATTAATAATGACGTAGAAATTTTGATATGTCTCTAGTCTCTTACTAATTGGTACTTTAAAGTTTAAACACATTCATCCAAAATCACTTGTTATAAGACTCAGCCTGGTAATACTTGACCTGACTATGAGTATAAATTTACTAAACAGTGCTTGATTTTGTCTTGTTGGTAGTTACTTGGAACCAGTAGCATTGATGAAATCTTAGTGAAATAACTCTGACATTATGATCATGAATGAGACATTATTGTTTTAGACGAGAACACAAGAGCCGTCGGAGATGTGCTGGATTGGGTGTTTCTGGTGTTGCCACAATACTGTATTGGACAAGGATTATCTGATCTCTATACCAATGATCAAATGGTCAACATTTGTACTACTAACTTCGTTTACGAGGAACTTTGCAAACAGTACGGTAAGCCGATAAACTCTTCAGTTTCAGTGGTGTTACTCTGGAGGTTCTTTGGCAACTGTAGATGTGGAACCTATCGCTTTTTGCCTCTAATCACATTCATTCACAGAGAGACGTTGTGTATTGTGTGAACCTGCTAGTGCTAGGCAAGCTGCGAATATATCTTTTCACATTTTAAGTTCATTGCGTTTCGTGGGTAAGAACACTAAGAAGGCAGCAGGCGATGTCATACTGATTTTGGCTACTCGTCACTGGTTTTTCACCTAAATTGAAATTGTGCCGATCTCATGCACTACTGAAAGTAGGAAAGATGAGTTTAATCCTGTGATGGTGTCACCAATTTCCCTTCAAGACCGTTACATTGAATATTTTCTGTGTGTGTTTTGCAGGCATTGATTACCAGACGAATTTTATGGCTTGGGAAAGATACGGAGTCGGACGATTTCTCGTCTTCATGTTCTTGGAAGGCCTCGTCTTTTTCGGAATTTTGTTCACCATCGAATACGACGTGCACTCACTGTTGGTCCTAGCCAGCAAAAGGATCTGGAGACGGGTGAATGTAAATATTGTATTGCTTATCGAATACCGGCAAGTTTGTGTAAGGCATTCCCTTGTATACTAAATTATAGAAGACAGAAAAGAATTTTGAAATGCAGGTATGTGGAATTGCGGATGTAACTCGTAAGCATGTCCATCACTGATGATTCGGTATGAAGTATGTACCGGTAGCTCAGTTGAGATTCTATTGCTACAAATATGAAATAAAACATCTTAATTCTTCAATCTATAATTTACAACTTCAGTTTGGGTGCAGCCTAACTCCAGTATTTTGAGCATGCATCCTCACAACAGTACTAATACTCATAGGTTTACTGCAGTCAAATTTAAGAGGCAGCTATCGGTAATGTTGCTGGAAAATTCTTACATTGTCTAGGGGATATGTATCTGCAGGATGTGCGATTGTGCATTGACCAAGGAAATCATTGTTAAATTCAAGATACCGAGATAAAGGAATGATTGATATTGATTGAATCCATTGATTTCCATGTATTCAGTGATGAGAATATGTGAAACATATATGAGGTTGTGAAGTGGGGATTCCTCGTTACGCCGAGGCTTTATGATGCTGTTATCATAAACAACATGCGCAGACTTACACTTTGTCAAAATAAGCAAATACATACATGCTAATTGCTGACCCAACAATGCCAGCTACAATATTTCAAATTCTGAACATCAGACTCCATTAAAAATTTCAGAAGGGCTTGAATTATTTTATTAAAACACATATACTCGGCGGTGTTAGCCTAATCGAAAATTCATAACTGGATTGGGAAGTCAATTAGCATACAGCGTGTATAAAGTTACTCCATGAAATGGCCACTGTGTAGAGTGTAGACGTTCTTAAGAGGACTGCATCAACTGCATGTCAGTGATAGATTGCATTTTCAGCATGCCGACGCAAGCAGGCAACAGAAAGTCGTTCAAATGCCAAAGCCGTATGTTTAGTGATACCACCGTGCTAAAATTATCTAGATTACTCTTATTGGATTGCAGGAGGAACAGTGGGCACGGTATCTCACTATGCACCCGGCTCATGTTTGTTTAATGCGTTTAGATACAGCAGCAAAACGGGAACTTGGGTTACGAACTTGCTGTGAGTCTTTGGTGTGCAAAGTCATGGTTCACTTTAATTCATCTAAGCGATCCATACTCAATTTTGAGCCTTAGCATTTTGTGTAGCTGTTATTTTGCTCCAGAATTGTGGTGTATTCTAGTCGTAGGCGTAGCTAAGTAGGTTTATGCATGGAATATGGGCAGTAGCTATAGAATTCCTTTAATATTCTCAGTTTGATATGGTTTGAGCTATTTTATTTTAAATAATTCATATGCCTTTTCTCTCATCTTCAATAAAATTCGCTTTATAGTTGGGTATAGCTTTCTGCTATGCAATGAGTTATCCACGACCACAATGCATTAATGGCCTGTTAACAATGACCTTACATGGAAATAGAGCAAACTCGACCATGGTACCATATTGCAGAATCACAAATATAACTTATAGAACTAGATCAATGATATTTTTTCAGTGAAAACGCGGGTTAAGTCTGATTTGTGCCTTACTCAATACCTGCTAGTGGTGTAGTAGCAATCATGAGAATTATCTACTGTAGGTGATTTGCTTCTAGTTGTTGTAGAATCTGCAATATATATATCTATTGCACGGACTGACTGCATTGCTTTTGTCTGCTGCTTGTGCCTTTTCCGACGATGTATATTCACTTGTCTTGTAGTGAGATTTTTTCTATGTGTTGTCCTGCCTTTAATAGTAGTTGCTTTGCTGCTTCTCACCTTGCTCTGCTGATGTGCCGTAATCACTTGTAATGGCTCATTGCCGTTATGAAATTTTAAATTTCCATCCCAAATTTTAGCCAACTGATTTAATTATTCCCGGTGGAGCGACACTGGATGATGACGTTGTTCGTGAGCAAAATCGAATCATGTGTACGCACCAATTTGATATAGCGCAGACTGATATGGTTTGGACAAAGAAACTGCGGAAGGTAGGCTACAGTCTAGACGTGTATTTTGTCACTGATAACATCACGCGATCAACAACAAACTTGCTGTGGCAGATGTACAGCGGAAAGAAAGATGGTAGAACGAAAGCAATCGTTGCAGTTGAAGATCTGTCATTTGGTGTTCCAAAAGGGGAATGTTTTGGCTTACTTGGAATCAATGGCGCAGGGAAAACGACCACATTTAAAATGCTGACGGGCGATATAAGACCCACACAAGGCACTGCTTATATTGACAACAGAGACATTGTCGCAGCAAGGAAATTGGTTAGTATCAATCAATCAGTCTCTCTCTAACTTCTCTCCCTTTCTCTCTCTCTCTCTCTCTTGTAGTAATGATTCTTATCTAGTGTTAATTTCTTTACAAGGCCCAACAAAATATTGGATATTGCCCTCAATTCGATGGACTCATCGAACAGATGACAGGGTGGGAAACGCTACAAATGTACGCTAGATTGCGAGGAATTCAAAGTCAATACATCCCGGGAGTTATCGAGAAGTTGTCTCGTCTTCTTCATTTTGAAGAATACGTTCATAAAGAGTGCGGGAAATACAGGTGAAACACAGTATTAATTTGAAATTCCTTCCTTTTGAGCTAATCTCTATACCTATTGTAGAACGGGTTGTATATAATATTGTACACATTGCCTTGCTTATGATTTTCATTAATCTCTCTTTCTCTCTCTCTCTCTCTTCTATATACAGTGGTGGTAACAAAAGAAAGCTGAGTACTGCTATTGCATTGGTCGGAGGTCCTGCGGTCATCCTACTTGATGAACCCAGCACTGGTATGGATCCTGGTGCTCGAAGGAAACTTTGGGATACGATTTCTCAAATTTGTACCAACCAACGAAGCATTATTTTGACCTCACACAGGTGGGTGGCAACCCTGATTAATGATAAGCCCAAATTCGTTAACTCTTTGTATTATTACTTTGGACAGTATGGAGGAATGTGAAGCGTTATGCACTAGACTTGCGATCATGGTGAATGGACAGTTTCGGTGTATTGGAGGGCCGCAACATTTAAAAACAAAGTTTGGACAAGGATATTCGGTTGAAGTCAAAGTGGAGAGAATAGATAGTGATTTGGGCCCGATCAGAAATTTTGTTTTTGATACTTTCCCCGGTTAGTCTTGATGGTGATATTTACTTGATGAGCGAAATGCAACTGTAAATAATTCTGTTACTGGTGCCCAAGCCAATGGCCTTGCTTTCCCTGGTGAATCCTGACGGTCATGTATGTAAATCTGAAAAGCAACTATTGTAGGTATTCTTGTTACCGAAGCCGCTTATCTCATGTAAAATGCAGATTCGCATCTGTGAGACGTCCATCATTTTTGTTCGAGGTATCATCATCATTATGCATCTTTGTACAAACAGGTACCATAATAAAGGATGAGCATCAGGGCATGATTGCTTTTCAAGTTCCAAAAACCAACGTCGACGGAACTAGCTTGTCACTTGCTACCGTATGTACCTGTATCTTACAAAATCTCATTCTGAATATACAGTTCGGTCAACTGTGTCTGTTTTCAGATTTTCGGCAAAATGGAAGAAGCTAAACAACAATTTCAGCTGCGAGATTATTCTGTATCACAAACCACACTCGAGCAAGTCTTTCTCAGCTTCGCTAAGCAACAAAGGGAAGCTGACGATTAGGTTGCGTAACTGTCAGTTAGCTATGTACCTTTAAACTTGAAAATATTGCAATGTATTACTCTAAAATATATTTATCGCTTGTTAGCGCAAAGCGCAAGCTGTCACTACAACTTTTTGCATGAGATATTGTGTTTTTTGTTATGATTATCAGCGTATAGAGTCGATATTATACATGAAGTTGCTATATTGCATTAGCAGAACTGTATTTCATAGATTGTAAATTTTGTAATTCCCTCGCCGGTCGCGTTTGTAAGGCTTGATCTTCCACTACATAGCGCTAAATTCATAATCTGCAAATGCAGAATACCTAACATTATTATGAATGCACTTGTTGGGGTCAGCACTGTGCATAGTTCAAGTTTAAAAGTAAATATTAGAAAACTATTTTGACTCTGTAGCATTGCCGTCGTATTTGAATTCTCTGGTCGTTTTCATTGGCTCAGTTTAGAGCTTCTTATGCATGAGCCGTTCTAGATTTTAAGTTTGTGGAGTAAATATAATTTTTCATGTATAGTCTCAACGGGTTGAATGCGCTGTTGTTTATATTGATTAAGTTCCAGTTTGACGTCATCCTCCTTTGTTAGCACCGTAGCAGTTTGGAAGCGTGGTCGCTTTCTATGTTATCTTGTCCACATATGCAACTACGCGTGTAGAAAGATGCTCTTTTTATTTTGTTGTAAGACTTGCCATTGTCCATGACTGTGGCGTTCTAGTAGGCAAAAGGTGGTGAGCTATAGGCCTGCATAAAGCAGGGATATCTAGACATCTAGATATCCCTGCATAAAATAGATCAAATAGAACATCATAAATCTGAACAACGCGATAGCGTGCGTAACTATCAACTGTGTTATTTACGAATACCTGGTTTTGGTGAATTGAGCCTGTAGTGGTGTGCGATGAGATGACTGCCCGACCTGTTTGTGCAATGCCTGTCATATAATTCCTTTATAAATTCTATTCAGGCCCTAACGTTGTTGCTACTTTGTGATTATGAGAATATAAGGCACGTATATAGGCTATAAAACCATTGACGTTTGCGACGTAGTCGGTGGAATATGCTTCAGTTAGGACTATATGTTATTTGTGAATCTGATTACATTTTTTTAACCACTATGTAAAATGAGCCTGCTGTATGTTGAATAGCTGCACTGAAAACAAAAATTTGTCGACCTTATTGATTTTGTCTGTATGACTCGTGCGTTGAACGGTAGCCTACCTGTCGCGGACGCAGCAATTGCCAATTGCTATATAATAGCTGTCGCCGCATCGTGCGGCGGCAGCGACGACGCCCGCCTACTTTTCGCGCGGCATTCTCAGGCAGCGCAGTGGGTGTAAGCCCTTCCGACAGGCTTGCTCGTTTTCGGCCGAGGCAACAAATTATCGCCAAATTGGACCGCTTCGCGCGCTCTAATTTATCTGATAATTGTATTTTATAATCTTGAGGATATCCTCGATCAAACTGTAGGCTTGAATTCTCACTTGAGCATCGAAAATATGCCAAGATTTAGCAAAATATGTTGCTCTGGTTTGTGTTTTTTGAAAATGCACGTGCGCAACTTGAAAGCCGGGGGTGTGCATGCGCAGTTAAAAATGGCGCACATCCCCGTCCATTCTAGCAGAATATAGGTGTTTGGACAGGACACGTCAAAAGCGAGGGGGAAAATTACTTTTTTTCCGATTATCAGCATGCAGTTTTTCAAATAAACTTGGCCTGCGCCGGTACTCCAACACTACGTAACGGACTTTGGGGGTCGGGGAGGGTGGATATTAAGGGTGTTTGAGACGTCACAGAGCAACACCGACGATGCAAGCCCTCCGTGTATGCGATACGATTAACTAGGTCCATGTCATCTTGGCCCGAATGTGATGGAGGTCTACAGCGTGGAAATCATTCAATTCGGGAAGACGGCCAACCCAAATTTGGACAGCAGTACAGCGGACCAGCTTTCAACTAAGCAAAAATTAAGACTTAAACACCACGTCTACAATCTACACACTCGCTACAATCTTCCCTGCGATACGCATATGAATAGGCCTATATGCCATTTCGTTACCGATGTGACGTCACAGCGTGGGAACCACTCAGTTCGGGTGAACGGTTTACCCATGTTTGAACTCCACCAGGGACCGGACTTGAGATTAACCTGAATTTAGACTGATTTTTCGATAGTTATAACATGGCCTACCCTACCCTACTAAAGTAGGTCATGGTTATATAATTATAGTTATAATTGGGTGTCCGCCGTCAGTCAGGCAAAATGACCAATTACAGTGTCGGCTTTGAAAAATCGATATAGAGCCTATATATATATCCGTTGATCTCGAGGGTACAGTAGTAGGTTATATATGATGCCCGTCCGTATTTCAGATCCAGCACGCTAGTCAGCCAGGTTCGATCGTGTTGACACGTAGTGGGAATGGTTTGGATGTTGCTAGACCTAGACCAGAGTGAATAAAAAGAGACAGCCTAAGACCCAGGGCTGATGAATAGCACTCACTTGTGTTTACATAGCAGTTGTTTTCCAACTCGCGTGATGTGCCCGAGTGGCTAAATGCTCTCTGTGCAGCTTCATGTTGTGCCAACGCAAATCTACATATCGCGTAGGCTATATAAAATTCCGTTGATATGCCGCCTGTGCTGTAGATTGCAAATGCGGATATAGGACCTACTATCAGGGATGTCTTGACAAGACATCCCTGCCTACTATGTATATCAATTTTCAACCCAGACCAGTTTGGCTATATGACCTATAGATGCTTCAATTTCTGACATCTCATCAAGAGTTGTTTATATTTGCTCAAAGTGATATGTCAGACAACTTTCATGATATGATTGCGACATCCACAGAGTAGGCGTACAAAAGTGGCATTGTTGGTTCGTTTCGCATACGTTGACGGCACAGTGATTGTGTTTAGCCTATCTGGCAAACATATAGGCCTAAGCTATAACACGCGAAAAATAAACCTATGTACAGCGCAAGGTTTCATTGGTAGAATTAAGTCAAGTTCAGTTTTGTTTCTGCAGCATCTCGGCAATTCTTCTTTCTCTATCTTTTATCATGCCTTCGACTTCAGTGACAATGAATTGCAAGGGATCGCCCGGTCTTGCATAAACCATGTGTTCCGTAATTTCCTAGTAATTATATTGACGGTGATCATTTGAATCGGAGACTACGGTAGGCGTATCGCCCAGCTGGGTTGAGGAAAGTTGCCGAAAGGGAGATTTATGCCTAGAATGGCCCACTACACCTACCACCGTATTATAAAGGTCGCCTGGAAAGCGGTGTCGTCATGAACGGTCTGGCCTGCACCATTTTCTTATTTCAGTTACATTATGTTAATGTAGACAGCATTGAATTTTATTCAGGCCTAATATAAGTGTTGATTCTCGGCGGGAATTCACAGCCAAAAAATTTCTACCCATTGCAGCTTCAATATAAGCCTACCCGTTGCATATGTATACTAGGTGTAGGCCTATCGCTGAAATTGATGAGGACAGCAGTAGGATCGGTAATTTTATGCAATGCAAAGTACTACTGAATAGCCTATACTCACTCGAAAAACGTGCAATATATGATGCTTTTCCATGTATGCCACCGCTTTTTGATACGGGTCTTCATATTGAGGAATTGCTTCAGAATCTAATTCATCGATGTAAGATTGCTCCGTAGAAGTACGTGGAGCAGGACTAGTTTGAAGGTCAGAAGGCTCAGTAAGTAAAACTTTCTGCTCAGACTCAGCCATCGCGGCGCTGTGTAGGTAAGCTACTCTAGTTCTAAACAGAAACAAATTTCAAATAGCTTATAAAGCTGTGGGGAGCCGACAGGCTAGAGATTTTAAGATTTGTACGCCGCAGTTGTATAGTCTACCCTAAGGTAGGCCCTATGTCTAGTTAGGCCTTTGTAAGATATATTGATATTAGTGCTAGGATACTCTCTAGTCGGACTCTGCTGCTTTCGCAGTAACCGCAGCCGCGCTTTATAACGGAAAACTATTCTTGGGTAGAATATAATCTTTATATAGCCATCGCCTCGCCTCGTTAATATATAATTGTCTTCCAACACATCCTTGCTGGCTCTATGGAAAGATATATACTGTATATCGCCACAATATGTATAACGATATAGGGCTTTAGTATCGATTACCGAGTACATAAGACTGCTCGATCGAAATAATATTTGCGATGCCTTTTGTGTTCGTTTGCTCGGCGTCAGGTTGTCATGGCAGCATTCTTCAGAAGTCTTGAGTCGACGCAGTTGAATGATTGTCGAGGTAGGAAGTAACATATAGGCTTAGGTGGCCTTGTGTAACAATCTCTTCAGAATACCATTGTTTTCCTGAGTCAGATAAAATTGCCTTCTTGCGTTAATTAGACTTTAAATTAAGGAATGTTTTCATATTGAATCGAACATGATGACTTCGTTTTCTAGCGCAAATATCATTTAACACAAATTCTTCTGTTTGCGTCGAAATAATCAATTTGTGTAAACGATATAATATAGCTCACACGCATTTTATCCTACTCACGGTCACGGGTCACGGGTCGCGGTTGTACTTGCGTCGGTAAATTTGTAATTTAAGCGGGGATTTTATTGATTTATTGATTGGATTATTCTGGTCTTGAAAGCAGAAGTCAGATATCACTGTATGTCATTGAAATGAGCCACAAAAGTCGCCTCGTGTGGCCGGGGCTTGCAATGAGTGACAAGTAGCGTGGTAGGCCTATACGCCTTTGGGCTGTGGCCTATAGCCTAGCGTTTACTAGTTGGTATAGGCTAACTTATAGCCGATTGTCCACTTCATTGATTACGAATAGTCTACTATCTAGTCAATGCTTTTTATATGTTGCATGTTAAATTCATTTCGAAGCGGCCTATGTTACTGCACGATCGTGAATTATGGGAACTGATGTAATGCAGCAGACTATAGGCATGTGCTTATAAGTTTTGTTACAACATGCGCCTTATTGTGGAGATAGACTGATAGAGTGACGGTAATCCATGTCATGCAAGAGTGAATGGATAATCAACGAATGCGTGACTGATCATGTTCAATAATACAATACCACACTCATGCTATAAGCTTCTCACTCGATCAACTTGCAACGTTTTTATTCCATCATCCGTGCAATCGGATAACCACCCGTGAATACCGTGAACGTTTCGTACACTCCTTTATTGCGGTTGACGCCAAGCCGTTGTTTGATGTGAAATATTACTTTCGAAATGGCGCGAACGTAATTTTCTACCTTTGGTTGTCAGAAAATTTGGTTGAAGTTTATCGCGCCCACAATCATCCCGAACAAATCGTTTCATGACGCATTTCGACCATTTATTGTAGTTTTTTAGGCGTGATGTTATCTTTTTAACATAATTTTACAGTAATTTTGGCACTGAAGTATAGATTTCAACACAGTTCGCTGCTGATTCTTCATGGCCTGGCTCGCCTCAGAGAAAAATGTCTGATCGAAATTTTAAATTGAAGGAAACCCGAGCGCGGACTTTCAAAGTTTGAATTGCCAGAAATATCATCGCGCTCATAGAAAGTCGTTACTCTAAGATTCAAGTCGCAACCCTGCCTAATTAACTGCAGCCAGCCCAACTTTCATGTCAATTTCAGACTTTTGATTTTGTGTCGCAACGCAAATAAATTGCGTGATAAATATCCCGCTCAAAGCATGATAATAACATGTTAACCCATCTAATCTAATCTAATCAATAAGTTTGAAGTTATTTGCATGATTCAAAATATATCATCGCATGGTGATATCGCTTTTGCTGAATAAATTGACTTTGCCATCATGAGTACTTGAGGTTTTTTCTGCGCAGTTCCCCCACTCGTCAATGATAGTGCATATTGCGTCAGTTTCAGTAATATGGGTAGTCATCCGCGTCACCCATGAGTGATATGTCTTCTGGAGCATTCTCATTTATTGCGATGCATCGTCCTCTGTTTGGTATTCCGTAAACAAGATTTCCAAGATACTCCACATGGCATTCGTAACTATTCAAGAAGAATGGTGTAATCAACCACTGTTGATTTATCAAATCCAGTGGCACCATCAAAGGTTACACACGCCCCCGCAATTGTGTGATAACTGACAGTTAAACATGTTATTGCTGGGTCAGTACCGTTGTATGAATTTGTAGCGTGCTTATCACTGTCTACTATCTGTTTTGGCTTAGTTTCTTACCCATGCGGGCATTCCATGGCGTAGTCCTCGTCATCATGAGTTGTAGAACACATTTCGCCAGTTACGCTACCGTGATGTGATTCAACCAGCAACTCTCCCGGGATAACGTCGAATTCGAGGCTGAAAGAGAGTGAGATCAATCAAGATAGAGAGCATCGTACAATTTTAGGGCTTCGGCGATAGTGATATAAGCTACCGTGCATTGGCATTGGACAATTGCGATAGGTGACAGTTTTACCTGATGATGGGAAAATCCGCAGGCCGAGCCTGAGACAGAATAGCGAGTCGCCATTACCAGATAGGTCACGATATCGGTTTACTTCAATCTCCAGACACAGTAATCAGCAGCAAGGTCACTCAAAGCTTGGTAGGGCTTACTCGTATGCTTCGGTGACAATCGGTTTAAACCGCACCCCACGTTGAATCAATCCGAAACGCGGTCATAATTTATACAAATTGCTAAAATAACTCACTTCCCTTCGTATAGATCTTCCTGGTTACTGACTGCATCTTGAGTCGCATTTTCGTTTGAGCGTGTCTGCCAATCGATCAAGGGTGGAGGCTGCACTACATGCACGCATGAATTTAGGCATCCGTTGTAACAACATTTCTGCCTAGGCAGCTGCAAAATAGGAAAGGCGTGACTTAAAACAATATATCACACAAAAGACCCATTTTGTCTATCACTTTAACACGGCGACTTGGCATTTTTCGCGAAGGAAATATTTTAAAGAGTAGGGATACTGGTAACTGAATGTCTGTACGCTAAGTGACTTGCAAAAGCAGTCTACAGTAGACCTATTTTTTGAAATCGGGTCATATACGAGCCTACACCAGTTTAGATATAACATAAGAAACGTCACGAAATCGTTCATTCTTCATTCAAGTATTAGCAAATGAGCTTACCGTGCATTCCGAGTCAGATTGGCAAGGATCAACTGTGCAAACATCATCAGGAAGGATTGGTACGGGTGGAGGACATTTTGTGGCAAGATTATCAGATTGCTGATTTTCGAAGGGATTTGGGGAGTGGTGGTTGGTGTTATGAGATTTTATGCTCCGCTGTATCCGAATCCGGTGACCGAACATTTTTAAGCAGCCATTGCACTGAAATAATAATGTATGATAGCTTTATTAAATTTTTATAGTATTGATATCTCGTGCTTAGCTTCTTTTACTTGTGAAAGCAGACAGCTCGTTTGATTACTTGATTAGGCTTAACCACGCGTTCAGGGAAGACGAAGCGCTGTTCTTTTATGACTTTGATGTTTCTGGACTAGCGATTGCGACATTTCGGTTAGACCTACCTCGCTACCTATGCTACATCATTCTCATCGGCAGTACGACCATGATTTTGACGTAGACTGTAGCTGGCCATGGCTGTAGCTACCAGAATCAGGTAAAGCCTAGATATCTTACTCTCAGTTTTAGTGATTTTAAGTGACTTACCTTGATTGAGTGATCTTTCGCCGTGATTTTCATCGTGAGTAATAGTGCTAGCACAAAATCGAAGATGATGCCGGCATTCATATTTGTATATATACTGTATAACTTTTCTTCACTGTATTAAATATCTCCGTAGAACTTCCGAATGAATCGCAAAATAAGTTTTACATATTGAACCATTGACTATACCTAATAACGCCTTAATTAAACGCCCCTTTGCAGGATACCCTGAAATAGTTTTCACAAGTTTATGGGACCTTGCAAAACTCTAATATAGCCTTAAAAACGCTATACCTAGTTTATTCGTATCTTTCAACCCTTCCCTGATCTTGCAGAATCGCCAATGAGCCGTAATAGTTTCGGATGATTGAGATATATTTGACATAGACTCTATTATTCATGTGTATACCTAGACGACTATATCATACAGTAGGCATTTTTACAAAAACTTCTCTCGATTGTTTACTTGTGGCAAATGGGCTTGACCTGGCGGCGCTTGCAATCGCAAACGAGCGTAATCAAAATGCGTTACGCTTGCCAGTCGCTAGTCATCCGCTAAAGTCGTCGTGTCAGCATTTGTATCCTTTGCGATATCAAATCCCGAAAGCTTGAGCCATGGCCTATTAAAGTAGGCCATGCTTGAGATTTATTGGAGTTGACTCAACCTCTGCTCGTGTCATATTCGGATTTATGCAGCAACACCCCTTGCGAAAAAATGTCCATTTTGTGGTCGGGAAGTCGGGGCCATCCGATTATCGAGGCCGATATTCGTATTTTTGCGATAATCGGTATAGTCCGTCAGCCATTAAGTAAAGAAGGGGATATTATAGATATTGGTTCCGATAATCAACTAAAAACCAATAAAATAGGCCGTTTATCGTCAGGAGGAGAGTCCGATTATTTGAGTGGCCTTGAAAAATCAATATCGGTCTATTTATCTGTATGTTGTTTCTGCCAACATGGCAAATTCGAGGGGAGTCGCTACAGCGAAGAGCGTCACAACCACGATTAGCGTATGTGACCTTTGGGATTGCAAAAAGATTTTGGGTGACTTTACAGCGTCATAGTCGTCATTTGGTGCTTTGCCCTAACATGATGAAATTGTTATTAGTAAGTCAGTAACCAACGATCGAGACATCTCCGTCGCGACGGAAATTACACTTCATATAAAATTTATGAATCTATCCCCTATTTAAAAGGCTAAATTTAGTAGGCCATGGGGCAGTTAATTAAAATAACGGAGATAGAAACTCATAATTGAGATTGCGCAGTCGCGTACGCCCATACAGTAAATCAAGCAATGCTCGGCGATCTGGCCGCGACATTCAACGCGTGTCATAGGTCTCCGCCTTCATGACTAGAATGCGAGAGCTGAACACTCGAATTTATTAAAGGCTAACTTTTTTCCAAATTGTTCATTCAGAATTAAAGCGTGAATGAGACTTTCCATTGACGTTATAGGATTAAATTCCCCTTTGATATATTGATTGTTTCAGCTGTCAATGAATATACGATTACTTCAATGCTCATTCCAAAGTTGCATTTAAATTATAACGTTGCTGTGGCCGTGTCCACTTTTCAGCAAAACCTAGATGCTATATCCTACTACTCACACCTGCCAACGTTTGTGCTCATGTTTATAAGTCCATGTGAAAGCCTCCCTATCCATTTCCTAGCGATGCGAAGAGGTGCAGGGCGTGTCGTGAACATCACCGTCAGATGTCGCAAGGCACTCGAACGGCTCATTTCAGTGACAGCGACGATGTAGCGCTGATTCAATAACAATTATAATTGTCTTGTTCTATCATTGCAAGCAGCGTAATCCTCAAGCATCAATTTCTATATGAATACAAAAGTGTCATTCGTTTTGTGTACAAGCATTAGGAAACCAACGTCATTGGCTTTGCGTGGTTGTATGTGTTTCCTTTACAGAGTATTGATGTTAAATCGGTTTCGTATTGCCGTATTCCATCCTTCCCACTTCACTTTCGAGATTTGAGACCGTTTATTGCGCGATACATGTGACGCTGGGTATGGCTATGCTCACGTACACGCTCACGTAAGCCTGTATTTATCGGCCTATGCTGTATATAGCTCTATGCTGTCTTGTTCTGTCTGTGTCGTGAGTGTATAATTGGTCCACAAGATTGTCTGGACGTTTTTGTTTTCGGTAAAAAATCATCCCTTCCTACTGTATATCTGCTCCGTCTCGCAAGAATGCCACCTTGTTAGTTTTGGTGTTCGTAAGCTTGGCAAGGCTCTTGAGCAGACAGAAGATCTTTTCATCACGTTCGATATGGTCATTTGATCAACCCATTGTTGTTTTGATATGGTTGGTTGATTCAGTCACGCATAGACACAGGACTGGGCGCAAGACAAATAGCTTCGCACTTCACAGAATGCGATATACGACTATAGGGTAATAAGGGTTGACTCGTCTAACAGATGAAGTATACAGCACTACCACATTCGGTTTGATCCTGGTCTGTGAAGAGAATTTTAGAACTTCCAGCTTTCGCAATGACGACTTTTAGGCGCCTGCACTCTAACGATGCAATAAATTTATCCACTTTGCAGTATAACTGCCATCTATGGGTTCGCAAACACAATAAAAGAAGGACATCGACCTAGAACGCTTTCCCATACAATTTAAGCCGATTTCACAGCCTTGTAGAAATTTTGTGCCGACGCAATAGGCAAGCCTTTGATTTACTTGCTCTCAAAGCATTTGCGACCGGACTTGGAAGCTAGTTCCATCGCTGACGATATGTCGTCTTACTGTAAGTGTAAATATTTTTATAGCATATCTCTACATAAGGTAAGATAATGACTGAGGTTTCGCCGAGAACAGAGTAGGACAATATTGCTTCGGGCTTTTATCCTCAACCGTTTCATAAGGCCTATAAGTTCAAAATATCCGAATACAGACCAAAGATTAAATGCATACAGTATGTGTAAACTCGTATCCGAGTCTAGAAATGTTTATAGCAAACAAACTGCCAGCTACAAAATTCTACCGACCTCATATAAAAATGTGTAAACACGGTGAGTAATGGTAATTCACCTTACGTAGGCCTAATACAGTTTACAGTTTTCCCGTAGACCTCGTAACAGAAGGCGCACTCTGCTGGAAATAGTCAATAATTGTGTTTTTACGTCTTTCTGGCCTCAGGCACACCTTATTTGGTCGAGTACTTAAACGTTGTTAAAAATCGATGCAAAATACATCAATTGCCATATATATATGCCGAAAACGCCGGCGAAAACTTGTTTTGTTTGTCGAAAATACTTTCTTGTATGTCTACGTGACCATGACCCGCGTCGCTTCGGTCGTGCGTTGAACACTCTGGCAGGTATGAATGTTAATCTATTCATATCGTAACCGAAAAAATATGACTGTTCCAAAACATTATCCAGTGAATAATAAAGCGTATGGATTTTGCTGCAAGTACTTGCCTCAAATATTGGAATTAACGCGATTTTTGGCTTACAGACAGTTACATAATCACCATACTAGATATCTGAAGATTAACTAGATTTCACGCTTGGGTTGTTTCTATGCGTTAGCTCGATTCATTGAACAAGCGACGATTTCCGCGTTCTCATTCCCCATTCCCTAAACGACGCAAAAGGAAATTCCTAATGTCAAAGTTAATCCAAGGAATCTGAAAAATTCTCGCGCTAGTGAGTCCGTGTGAGCGCGAGAATGATAGCGAGACAAATCAAACCTCCGAGCCAAAAAAGGTTTTTGAGGCCCGCAGGATGTAATCTACGTTCTATTGCGACCAATTATAGAGGCGTTATCGTGAATTGTAACCCTGTATTGAGATCAGGTTACAATATCATGTAATCTGGAATCGATTGTGTACGTGTATAGCCCACCGACTGCAGCTCCCAGATCACTTGTCAAGTTGTCATATAGAAATATTTGCGATCTTGTTTTGATGTTAATGTCGATTGAAGGAGAGGATTAGGCAGAAATTCTGGCCTTACTTTATCGCTATAATGGCAAACGCAATCTGGTGATTATGTAGAAAAGCTTGGCCCATTAATGATTTATTTTTATCGCATTTTTCTGGAGGTACTATAGCTCGCTGGTAGTAATATTACGTCATCGCTTCGAGCGGTTGAAAACAGCATGATATGGAGTTGATTGAACTGGTTGTTTGTGCTCCCATATTATTATCTGAAGAGTGGCATAGAGAAAGAAGGGCGTTTTACTTCGCTTTACACCAGACGAGGTTACCGCGTTCCTGCTTGATAGAAAATGCGAATCAGGGCAATCAATCCTTATGGAATCAGTGCCTTTGGCGGTTGCAGCGCCGGTCGTTCGTTTACTTTCAACAGAGCGGAATGTAACCCTGTTTGCGCTTGTTATATCGGGCGTGGAAACATGTTGAGTACTTGTCGGCCGCTAGCAAGCAGCCTTGCTATTTCGAGTGGTTCGGCCTCTACAGGTTGTGTGTGGTGATAGCTACCTGGTAGTTTAACGACGTTGAGTTCTGCATCGTAGTGCGGTAGTGTCTGTGCATTTTTCAGAGTTTTATGCGCTTATACTGATATAATATACCATTTGCAGTCGGTTTTACCAGTAATTGGCAACGTGATATAGGTATAGATCTAGAAAGTATTAATGTAATTTACCGGATACAAGTGTAGCAGTGTTTTGCGAAGGAACTACGACTTTAAATCTTATTAAATATGTCTACTCGTGTGCGTGGAATGGGTATGGACCGGGATATCGAACGAAGAATAAGGGAAAAATATTCTTTGGAAGACGAAAACGAGCTAATGGAATGGATTACTGCTGTATTGGCGGAACCTCCAGAGAGTGAATGCTTGTGTTATCCTGACGGTGAAGGAGAGGAAGTAAGTAGTACTTTTCTAGTATGTAGTCTACGTTGAACATCCGGTGGCCAGGATCTGTAAGCTGTAACCCCTGTTGTGTTGTGTCATTACCCCGTAAAATGTGGGTGAGGTTTAGTTTGCTCAAAATATTTTTCATACTGCGATATAGCCTAGACTTAGTCGTGTGGTGTTAAGAAGCCTGTGTGTGTCCGCAACTGGGTTTCATCCGCAGTTTGTGTCTATATAGTATATATCAACTACTATTATATAATTGAAACTAGTTGGAACTTAATATAGACTTCTACATTATAATACTTTCGGAATTTAGACCTATTTTAGTCATATGATCCCATGCCTACAATGTCGTATGCCTTCTTAATCTGATTAGCGCCAATTAGTTGATCACTTTTTGACAGTATTTTCAAGCTTGGCTTAAAGATGGAAGGATTTTATGTGAGCTGATGAACAAACTCAAGGGAGAACGGGTTTGTAAGCCTCACAAAACAGAAAACATCAAACTAGCAGTGAGTATCAAAATGTGAAATAATGCTTACTCAGTGTGCTACACAATCAATTTCTTTAACCTTTGTCATGTATCCAAGCCAAGGTAGGCCTATACAATCTTTATTCAGGTGTATGAAATTTCTCAGTTTACCAATGTAAAACATGATATGGTTGACTCAGTATGAACTATGAATCAGCCATGTTTTGTGTTTAGGCAATGAAGACTAACAAAGAAATTGAAAACATAGCAATGTTTTTAAAGGCAGCTGAACAATATGGTGTCAAAAAAATAGATTTGTTCCAGGTGAAAATCCGATTTGCTTTATCATGTATCTTGACAATACTTTTCCATTGTGTTGTCTACATCCACAACTGCAATTGGAACAGAATGCTGTTCTGAATGAAATTGTCACGCTTCACTGGATCTCAAGGCTCATCCATGTAAACGTTCTACTTACCAACGAAACCTTATCAATTTGTCTTGTGCCTGTATATTACGCTATACTATAGTGCTTTACTAATTTTAATCAAATAGTATTGCAGTAAGGTCTCTTGGTTCAAAACAAATAAAATCTAAGATATACAATTGGAAAGGCATGTCCATTGCCCATTCACGCTATTCTTGACAGTTTGTGGGAGTCACAGATATCATATTTGTTTAAAATTGATCATATAGGCGTACTCTCCAAGCTTATGTCTACGCATATGGACCCTTTCATCTTCCCCAAAATTACTGGATACATATGCGTAATTCTTGCAAATTTCTACAGACTGTTTGCTTGTACGAACGTACCAATCTACCACAAGTTCAAGCTACGCTTTACAAGCTGGGCTCAGCGGCTCAAAAAAACGAATACGCCGGCCCGGTGATTGGTGTAAAGGTCGCTGAGACGAAAAAACGAGTCTTTGAAGAAAACAAATTGCGTGAAGGAAGATCCATAATCGGTTTGCAGGTAGCCTAACATTTCCTAAATTTATAGTTTGACTAGTATGGTATGCGTATTGCAGCTTATCAGTTACCGTAGACTTGGATGAACACAGGTTTACTTAGCGCGAGCGCAGTAATCTCTAGCAACCAACCAATGCATAGATATTTGCCTTGCTACATGTTGATTTGTATGGTGCAGATATTTAGATGGTCGAGCAAAGGACAGGTGAGATACGACAGGAATAATGACAGCCATAAACAATCCTGCCAATAATATTTTTGCCGTGATTACACGCGCGTATATTACTTCAGCGCGCGCGGTGCCCATGCATGCTTAAAGACGAGACAGTGAACTCAAGCTTACTGAAGAAGTAAAGGATAGGCTAGGCCTTAGCGGGGGTTGTACTTACTCTAAGTACTTAGTGTGCCGTCGAAGTGATTCCAATGAGCTGCAGTAAACGATGGGCGATGTACCATTAGACAGTCAACTTTGTCGTTTCTGACGTCAATTTAATCTTGCTCAATTGCATACAGATGGGTACGAATCAAGTTGCATCACAACAAGGCATGACGCCTTACGGACTCGGAAGACAATTGGTGTATAAGAACAGCAGTTGATAATCTGTGAACGACTTGCAATTCTTGACAGAATTTATAATGCTATCTGTAATTTCAAACGAAATGGGATTCGGGAAGTTTTGTATTGGCACTTTAATAAAAATGTACATTCCATTGAAGCAACGTTTTCTATTGCGTGCGTGGCGCCTGTGTACGGTTGTATGCTGTTTGGCATTTGTTGGTAAATGTTGTAAACCACATGTATTGCCGAATCTATTTCTATTCCTGTTCTACCGTAACTCTGTATTTCACGCCCTTGTTTCAAGTGCCAAACTAACATCCAACAGCCGAATCATGTTAATTTTTGATTTCACTGCAATATACTCTTGTGTTTCTTGAGTCGATGAATTGATGTAATGTAATGTGTCAAACCTAATGTTGAGGACATTTTAAAGCCAATTTACAGCTCGTCCGGTTCATAGTACTCCGGACAGCAAATGAAGAGCTGGTTGTTATCGTATCGCGTGGCATGCATTGCAAACGCTGTAGAGACCAAATAATTGGGTTAGATTGGCCGTATGTCGATAAATATGCTGGCAATACGTTCTGTGTCGTCTGCCAAATCGACGTCGCGTGTTTCAGTGGAGCAATGCGCACTCGTCACCGTCAGCATGGCAGTTTTCGAATGGATTAGCAAACTTGGAATTTTATCAGACAGGGTTACGGCGCTGTAGCGTCACCTAGCGACACGTATCTTCGGTAAATCTTTCTCGTTTATCCCGTTGGCCAAGACAAAAAACTGCGTCAGCGATAACCATACGATTACGAAGTATGTGACTGAAGCGGAAAACAGTGCGTAAAATAGGCCCAAACAGACACAGGTAATTCCCTTTCAGCCTTGTAGGCTTGAATGAACCCATTATGCTAGCTGTGATGGCGATAATAACGACCACGTAATTTTTTGAGTAGCCCTACTGTATATATAGCTTTCAAACATATAGGGAACGAATCGACCGACACGATCGATCTTAAAACAGACACCAGACTTGTGTCCATCGACGTTTCCGAAATCATGCGCAATACGCAGAAATCCAGAGCCTGAGCGCCCGGTATCGAATCGATTCTTGATCTTCTGATAAAGTATCAGTGGATAAACCTGAGATTTTGTCGCGGAAACGATCGCTGGTCTATACTTTATTAACAGAATACTACTGTAGGCCCTAATCTTTTTCGCCTTGACGCGTATGATATCACTCGTTATGATAAGGTGAACTCTCTATATTACTTGTGACGTTGTGAGTCACGATTAGCGTCACATCCTAACAAAGTAAGCTATTATATTAATAATCGCGATCTTAGGTTGAGAGTGTAGGGCAGGTGCACAAATGATTTCGTATTCGCCCTGAGGAGAGCAGAAAAATCACGATCGACTGTGTACCGGCCATATTTGGCATTAGCAGACCACAATTGAGCATTTAACCGTCTTTTTGACATCTTGATCAATGATACCATTCGTGTATGTGTCTGCTCATATTATCGATTCCGGGAGAAATTTAATTCAAAATTGGACAATGATGTGGAATATCAGTTAGGCGACTACTTTTCATACAGATAGACTTTGGTTTTCTGCCAATATGTCATTTTCACTACGTAGGCTACAGGATCTGGAACTAACGTTTGCGAAGCGAACGCAGACAGCGGTAGTTGAAATGGCGGTAGGCCTATATCTGGTTTGACATCTGCGTATCGCACTCTCGCGAATTTAAAGTGGCCGAGCCTAATTTGAAGCATCAACTCACATATTCTCAACCCGGGTTCAGTTAGTGCGTAAAGAGAACGATAAAAGACTTTTATGACTTCGTTATTGTAGCTTCTTTCGGTCGCTGTTTGTACGAACATCCCGGTGCTGACAGGTACCATCACATTGAGACGTGACAGTGGATGGCGTGATGAAGACGTAGCGTTGAAAACTTGAAATACCTTAATTTAGGCTTACACATCTTGACTTGTGCATAGCCGATAACCGGATATGATGTCACATGACGAGTTGAAACGTCTCAATATGCTTGTGATGTTTTCACATGTTTATTCGTAAGACTTCATGCATATGTAGAATGAATGAATGTGTATAGTGATTACTGATTAGTCAGTCAAACGCGGAACGTTATCGAAACACTGTATATACATCATTGTGCAACAATTTGATGACAATATTGTAGGTGTAGGCCTATTGTTGTTGCCTGCTTATTATCACAGAGTTGGCTGCAATGAATATTCCCTTTCTGTTAGTATTGAAGGGTGTCATTTTGATACCATTTCCGAAATGCTGTGACGTATCTTGCACTGCGTTAAAGCACACTCACTAATGGCAATAAGCCAGCGAGTTTCGTCGGATCGGATGTCAAATTTCTAGACACTGGAACAATCGACAGTCCCATTTACATACTTGCGTGATGATCCACATTGACGAAATCACTGTTTAAAGGTAAACACGAGCCCGTCGGAATTCGGCTTAGGCGAAATTCTCTCAAACGCCAGCTATATTTTGTAGTCGCCTCACCAGCGCATTGATACGCGCATTGAAGCGCGTCGGCGATGTATAAAAGAAACAGGCATCGTCTGAACGCGACAATACCAAATAAGGCTTCCTCTCGCGCTCTATAAGCCGCTGATAATGACGTGTGTTGTGGGCCATAGCTGAAATTTTTCTTCGCGAAACTTGCCGACACCGTAATATTGATAGAATATTCGAGGAAGCCCAAGTTTAGAATGTACGCCTAAGAATGCGCTTATCAGGTCACAGGTGATACGAAATTGCTATATAAAGTAGCCGGTGCTTGATCAGACTCGATGAGTGTTTGTTCGTCTTCAAGTCTCGGTAGCGTATACATTCGAAGCAAATACGCTTGGATTACTTAGTTTCAGGTGAAGACCGACAACCTTAGCACCACTGTCTGCTAGCGTTATAACTATGGTTTGCACATGCGCTGATACGGATGGCGAAATTCTTGTCCTGATGGCTTCAACTTTTAAGATAGGTACTCGTTCATACTGCGTTATGTCAGACGCTGGAATGTATAGGATTATGCAGTATGCATCATTGCTAGCCTATCATAGTAACTAGCATGAGATGAGGTACTGTAGAAAGACGTAGGCCTAGAGCAAGTATCTGCGGCGCCAGCAGTATCTAGTAGACAGTCAAGTTAGTGTGCGATTCTGCACTGTTGTTATAAGCAAATACGTAATTTCTGATAGCTTGTGATAACCCCTTGACGAGTTAGTTACTATCAGAGTGACGATGATTTGAATGGTGAATTGGTAGCCGGAAATCATGACTCGTGGCTCATGCAGATAGCGTCAGTCAGATCGACTTTTGACTCTACGCCGCTTTATATTTCAGATATTGGTTACAATCGCGTTGATTATCTGTGGTCGTAGAACTAGACGTTGTCTACGGTTTTTGTCACTACGTACGGTACTGAACAGGCCAGAATACAAGTGTTCGAATTGGTTTTCATTCGATGACGCAGGTTTAGCTTTAGCAGAGCCTTGCTCGAGCGATGCGGTGACAGTACGCGTTTTCTTCCTACCGATCAATTCTTGTGAATATATTTGACAGCGAGAGAATACGTAACCGGCGGTGCCGCCCTCGGCGTACAGCAATTAATTTCCGCCTGGTTATATGTTTATGGCATGGAGTATATAAGGCATTATAACATCATGCATACTGCGCTTGCGTGTCAAATAATTATCTCATCCGCATGCAGTGACACAGAAGGATTAAAAGCTGTAAATTGCATAGTCTCAAATCATGTTGAATTCTGCAGAACTTAAATTTCGATAGACCTAAAATATAGTAAAAATGGCTTCAAGACCTAAGGGATTCGGACTAACTAGAGAGCTCGACGACAAAATGCGGGCGAAATACAACGTAGAAGATGAACGTGAAATTGTAACGTGGATAGGGGACAGGACAGGCAGACAAATGACGGGCACTGGTCAAGACGTGAGTATAAGTCGTAGCTGTAAGTTCAGTACTATCAACCTTTGTAATTTCGCTTCATATTTCCAATCGTTTCAGAATTTCAGGGATTTCCTTCTCGATGGCACCGTCCTCTGCGATTTGATAAACAGCTTCGGGTTGCCTGGTATATCGTGCCAACCCAAGGACACCGCAAACATTAAACTTCAGGTATTATTTTGTCTGGTGCTTATCTCAGGAGATACTTTAAATCCATAGGTGTTCTTTACAGGCAATGAAGAGCATGAAAGAAAGTGAAAACATCGAGATGTTTCTCAAAGCTGCGGAAAAAATTGGAATGAAAAGACTTGACATGTTCCAAGTGAGTATAGCGCGATGGTTACACTGTAGATGTTTAGTTTCCATTTCAATACGTAGATTTTACCGTTTACCAGTTTTCCATCACTGGGTGCTCGGAATGGCTACGTCACGCTTCAATGATTTTGCTCCTTCACTTTAGATATAGTGCCACGAGCCAATACGCTTGCTTCATGGCTCAACGAAATGTTGCGAATATTGTGAAGTTGAGACTCGAGAGCTTGGCCTAAATTAATCCGTTGGTTTTTTGGGCTTGGAACGTCACACTTTACTCCTCCCTCGTTGTGTAATAAAATCGTGATTTAACCAACTATGGTAACATGGTGTTGTTTATCTATTCAAAGACTGTAAACATTCGGGATAACACGAACATGAGTCAAGTTCTCAGCACCTTATATTCATTGGGAAGTGTAGCAGGCTCAAAGGGAGTTGATGGACCAATGATCGGAACAAAATTCGCAGCTGAAAACAAGCGAACCTTTGATGAAGAAACTCAACGAGCCGGACGAAATGTCATTGGATTACAGGTACATAATACGTTTTTGATTATATCTGAACAATCCGACTGCCACAAAAACAGGACGATATGCGAGAACACCACTTTAGTTACTGTGCTTCAGGCTCGTACAACCTCCGAGACCCTGTTGGTCCTTATAGATGTCTGTTCACAGTTGGGCATAGGCATAACTAACCATCAACCATCATGCACTTCACCCTTTTCTTAAACCACGCTCATCTCTAACAAACTCTGTGTAGAGTTCTAGAATAGAGCTCTATGGGCGTTGTCCTTCGAACCTAAGACCAATACCGAAGATTTGAATGTCGCTACGAATAGTGGGCTAAATTAAAATAAATCGACACGTTTCATGACTTCCGAATGGGGGGAAATACGAAAATATCGTGTTTCAAACCGAAACGCCAGGATTGGAGCCCAGAACGCTGCACCAAATATCCCTATGCCTAATGTCTAGATAGCCAATAGAGCTATACAGACAGTGTTTGGACAACTGTTAAGCAGCAGCATGTACTTGGGCTAATGAGTCAGTCTAAACTCTATTTGCGTTACAGTAACTGTATTGCTTTTGTTTCAGATGGGCACCAACCAGGTAGCATCTCAAAGGGGTATGACCGGATACGGCCAAGGGAGACAAATTGTGCACGACACAAAATAGTAATTGAATGAACAGTCAGTACAATTAAATATGAACAGATAAATCGGTTGGTGTCCAGAGGACTTCAGTATGGAGCTAACTTTCACTATCCATATTTTGTGTATATTTCAATCGTCGTTACTACTTATATTGCGGCCTTCGTCTATTTCGACTTGACAGCTCATGTTACCAATTAGAAAAACTCTTCTCTTTCCGATTTCTATCGAATATACTACGTCAATGCTCTACCACTGTTTTAAGAAATAGTTCGTGATATAGGAACACAGAGTCGCATTCTTCAACACGCTTGTTGGCGTCATATTTACCTAAACATCCCTATATATAGTACTGTCTCTGTTGAAATCAGCACGGCAGTGCTTCACTTACGTAGCCTTGACAACCAAAATTTTCCCTGCGGCGCTAGAATGGGATAGGCGATGGCGTGCTTGATAAAATGTTTAATGAGGCGGAAAAGCTGTTCTTTAGCCTCTAATTCAGTTGAGTCGTGAGCCTTCTGAGATGATAAGCCGAAGTCGGGCGCAAAGCGTTTGATGGACGTGCGTTCAACATAAGTAGACCTCGACTATGGAGTATCACTTGCAAAGTTGGAACATTTCGAAAAGGTGGGATTGAGGCCTTATCAATACATTACATGGCAGCTCACGTTCTAGGCTTCGGTATTTCATAGCCCCGCTGCAGCAAACATTGGAATTTGTAGAATGCAATGGTTGAGGTTATATTACCCCAAAACAGTTAAAAAGTCAATCATCAAAAACCATACATCACACGCAATATAAATAAAACCGTGTCAAGAATGAAATGCTAAAACAAGGCGTTAGGTGATTGATGTTGATCAATTAATAGTAGAGGGTCTGCGTGTGCAACGACTAGGTACTAAAGTAGGCCATGACTAGAATATGATTGACTTGCTAGTGTTGAAACAGTCCATTTTAAGTGAGCACTGAATTATTCAGGTAGACTGGTAAAAGCAACATATACATATCCCGGAAGATGCGTTAAACGGCTAAAGGGTCGCACGATGATAGTGTGATTGATAGTTCCGTCTTCCCGATATCCCGAAGTAACCCCGTCAGATGAGGTATTAACGACGCACTATCGATACAGTTCGCCCACATCTGTAAATAAGCAAGAGCATGAATCGCTGTAGGGCGGATCAAGTCATTGGATCCGGACTGCTTTCTTGTAATGATTTCCTGTGTAACGATAGTTACGCGACCCTCAACACAACAACATGTCTAGTATACTTCTTACGTTATTGCGCAGACCTCGCATCGAATTGATGCTTCGGCGTAAATGATCAAAGGCGATCTTAATTACCTTAATCAAATTAATCACCATGTAATGATTGGACGCAGTGATGTGTGACTCTTATAGGGTGGTCCTTCTCACTGTAAATCTATAGTGACGCGTGACAGTGACATCAAGCTTAGTTGAACGACTTGGAATCGGCAGGTCGACCTCTTCGCCTATCAGCCTACCTTTAACGCTGTAAAAGCGTCATCTGGTGAGACGTCGTTTTCGAATTCATAATCCGGAAGATTGTCCACTAACAGATGCAACTCCTCTCCCAGACACTCGGCCACGTAATGCAAAATCACATGGACGATTTCTGGCGGTATCTCTAAATGGTATAGGTATCATTTATAGTTATAAATGCCGATAAGTCTGGTTTAACAAACCATTTCTCATTCTCATCGCGACTACGTTGCGATCAATCGCATAGGTTGAAGACTGAGTCAGAACAGATCCCCCATTTCGTAGCCCACACTCTAAAAATGTCGTTCAAGCCAGATAAGAAAAGATTTCCGTGATCGAGTAAATTACAAAGAGAGGTCCCTATTGTCCAAGCATGGCCACATAAGTCACATTTGGATGATTCACATGATGGAAAATTGCAAAGTTACGACAATCGCGAGTGGTGACGCAATAACGCAGTGCAATAGGCACAAATCATCAATTTCGACTCGAGTGATCACAATTGACCGGCCGAATATCAATCAGTAGGGGTACGCATGCTTAAGCGTAACATTACAACGTCTAAGCACCTAGAGGATATGTCGCGCCACATCTTCACTTTACGATTATGATGCATATCCATGTAATGTACTTCCGACTTGCATACTCACTATTCATATTTCATCCTACCTTCTGCATCTGATTCGTCATCAAATTCCAACTCTGACGTAGTTTGAATTCTCCGTTCCGATAGCAAATCGTCGCAATCGGGTGAGAAATCATCCCCTGTTATTTTACTGTCCTCTAATCCGTTGTTGACCAATGTATCATTCTCTCCACCGTCTGCAACGTACAGTAGCTTGGAGGTTATAACGTAACCATCGAATACATTAACATTTTCACCTACCTAAGTTTGATATCTGACTACTGTGGTGATTTCTATTGTAGGTAGACCGGCGCTTTCGGTGTAAAAACATCACAATTAAAGCACAAATAGACATAAGAAAGATGATCAATGCCAGCAGAACAATCCGTGTCAAAAGAACAGCATCTATTCCTGAAATGTAGATTCATTTCCCCGTATTGTAGTATAGACTGCGAAAACAGACCCTAAGAATGTTTTTACCTGCTCTAGTAGTTCCAGAAGAAGTTACAATGGCCGATATTGCCGTAGATGTGCTAGTAACACCAGGTACTATCCGCTTGACGGCGCTACTAAGGCCTGTTAAAGAAATTGTACTGTTTTCTTACGAGGCAAGCTCAGTTCAGCGAGCTCAGTTCATAAGCTTTCAGAGACCCGCAGTTTCAACAGTATAAGATGGAAACAAAAATTTGGGAACTTGAAAACATTACTATAACCTTTATTGCTTTATAGGGTTGTAGGTTTAATGGAGGCCATCGATAGGCTAAAATTCAAATAATTACCGAGTTTGTCCATGTCGAATCCTGGCTTGCGTTTTCTGTGTCTGATGCATACTCTGTCGTTCACACTGCGGTAACCCTCCACGCATTGACACATTCTGTCATGGGTAGGAGCGCAATTTCGGTTTTCTTCGAATCGCAATGTGGAGAGACACGGTCGTCTACATTTCAAGCAACTGAAAAATAAAATTTTAAGCAGGCAGACCTACACTCATATCGTATTCGCCATCGACGATTTCCACAAGTTCTTCCTCTTATATAACGTCGTCTAAACTAGTTTGTCATATCGGGTCACGCAATCCGTCCTGTTACTATGTGCAAATTTTTCGGGTGAACAATAAAGTCGATATCTCATCTCTCTCTCTCGTGGTAATGGCACTTAATTTTAACTAAACTAGATTCTGGTACAAAATACAAATCACATAGTCTTATGTACCAACCTGGTCATGTTATTGAAATCGTCAACGAAGTATCCTTCTCTGCATGCTCCACAAACTGTGTCGGTGTCGCCATCACAATAGCGAAGTACATATGATCCCGGCGGGCAGAGGCTACAGTTTCTAAGATACCTGCGTAGACGTGCTGATTGAAGCTGAGCTTCGTAAACATGCATAGGCTCACTTGAAGACGGCATCCGTTTTTGCATGAGCGATGACAATGTAAATGAGAACTACGGTTGTGGAGGCGAGCTATTCTTTAATTACTGTAGGATAATTTCTAAAGGCTAGCGCGATTAGATCATAACCGCTGCTGATTATGTCCCAATCAATGACCGTGGCAGTGCGCACTACGGGAAATCGGCGGTTTTCAATAATGGCATGCTTTCTAACCTCACTTTTCCAATCGATGATTACTTGGATGCGCCCGAGGGCGTCAATAGAATGGAATGCATCAATTACCCAAGAGCACCCTGCGGAGTTCAATTTCACAGTTGAGATTCAAAGTCCGGTTTGTTACCGTTAACGATTTTGTCATAACGCCTTTTCGGACAAGCTAACGTTCGCTGCGGGGTCGCTATTAGTACCTCTCGACCCGAAAGTGGGAGACAATTTTGATAAATCTGATACTGGATTAAAATTAAGTCTTTAATCTTTCGCGGGTATCAAATGAATTCGATGTCTCCAATTATGTGTTTTGAAAATGATAATAATCGGATTTCTAAGAACGTTTTGTTTACTTTTTAGCAGAATAACAAGTAAAACGTTCTCAGACACGTTGCATTATCTATATTTCTTGTAATATATATATTTCATGGGAAACGAAATTTTACAATACATCGAATCAAACATTCTTTAGCGGGTATTTTTAGAATAACAAAATCGGAAAAAAAATATAAAAATGTACGGATAAACTCGCTAAGTTCGAATATTGCAACGAAGAGACAAACATAAAATCAACGAAAAAGTATTCATATCTGTATCTATAGATTAAATGTCTCGCAACAGATTTGAAATCTAGAAACTCAAAATCAGGACAGAGGACAAATGTTGAGCTTCAATTCACGGGTCACGTGATATACCAGCAATCAGACCTACTATTGGGACATTTTAGATAATTTTACGCCCCAAGTCCAAATACAGCGAACGCAGGCCTATTATAATAATCAATAGCAAATGATACAATATAATATTTTACAAATTTTTGTCGCTTATAAAGCATTGTTTTCAGATCTGCGAATTTGAATCAATGTGCAAAAAACTGGGCCCTTTTTGAAGTTACCCTAGAGTATGATTGAAAACGAAGTGTAGCCAACATTCAGCTAAAATTCTAAAGTATGGTTTGATGTAATTGATCATTGCTGTAGTGTATAGTCATATATTGGTCTAAATCGGTGGACATTAAGGCAGTGTTTTTGATTTGATTGCTCTTAATTCGTAAGTAGAGGCCTACAGTTTTATTCTGATGAAGGAGAATTTTTTTTCCGTGCTCTCTTTGGAAATTTGAGCATGCGTTCAGAAGCAGATTTGATATCGTGATGGCAATAATTAATCAACTTCAACAATAGCCAACGCAGAACACATTATTCATGGCGTAACAACCATACTGTAACTCAGCTGTAAATGCCATTACAGACGTCAACCTTGAACCTATGCTATGTTTGACCTTTACATTTGGCAACCTATGCAGATCTGTCTGTGTAGTCGTGGCTCTAGGACCAACACAAGCAGTTAATACCCCATTTTTCGTCGCCTGTGCGTTATTATACTGTTCAAATGCTTACAAGTTTTCTGAAGCATTGTGGGTATGATCCAAATGATCTTGTACTCCTACCTTTGGGTGCATCTTGAATCTGGAATTCCAAGCGTTGCACATCTCTTACAGTGCAATCTTGTTGATGCAGGATGTGAGGAGGCATGGCACATAAAACGATATTAAACGTAATCATAATATTCATTTCCTTTTTTAGGATTTTTGCTATTTCTTAGATCTGACCGTTTCAAGTTTGCATATGATTGATCAAGCGATGGATTTGACATGTGAAAATCGCGGCCTCTAAGTGGCGCTGTGGGGCCTATCAGTTTAGCCGACGGCTGATTTCCAAGATGTTCAGCTAACGCCTGGTCAAGGCTGACACTGATCGCCATGGGTGGTGGATTTTTCAGATAACCCATCCCTGGTATGAATTGATCTTGATCAAAATCTCCATTACTAATTCGTCCGTAGTCAGGCGGGGCATTGCGCGGCGCAACGATCCCACCGTCCAATACGTGGGCGTCATGGATTGTGATGTCACCCATATCACTTGTGTACCTTCTCTTCCTGCTTTTGCAACATCCTCTTCCACTTGACCTTGTCGCCCACTGAAACACAACACATAGCGTAAAAGTCCGCAGTAGGTGAAAATTTGAGATCCACAAGCCGTAGTATATACAGTATGGGTAGCAAGTCTCTCCGACTTTTTGAGCAGTGCAGCTTAACCTATAGGTCTACTACGTAAATTTACCTCCATATAGTTTGTTTATTTGGAATTTATGGCGTTTTCAGCTACTAAGGTCATTTATGCCAGGTCAATGCTTACGGTATATATACGTGTCAATACTTCCAGTTTATAACCCGGATCACTATTACAACCACTACTCTCCGCACTTCATATAGGCCATATGTGACCCCTCCCGGTTAGTTATGAAGTACGCCCTATTTCAAAACATCAAATGTGTAATACCGAGATCATATAATACATCTCCATGATATTTAGCACGAAACTGATGATTGCAATAACAAGCATGAACCATAGAAATATCGTCTTTTCCATTGGCCTTGATACAAAGCAGTCCACCTTATTCGGGCACGGAAATCCTTCGCATTTGTATAAACTAGGAATGCGCATTCCGAACAGGCGATACTGAAAAATGTAAAATATATATTTACAGCTGATTGTTAGCGATGATGCGTTTAGGCAATATATAACCAACCTGTAATATGATGAAGAGTACTTCAAGGACAGTTCGAACGAATACCGTCAGTCCGTACAGTGCGCGATGTTCTGATGTTCCCCATTTGCCGTTGTCGTTCGATTCTTTTTTCTTTGATTTCTTTGGCGGTGGATCGTGGGTAGTAAGTCCACTTTCGAATTGTGATCTTCAAAATGATAAGGTTACTACTAAGGTCATTCTAGCATATCTGTATACGCGGTCGAGTGTTTGGATGTAAACAATGGCGTCATACAACGCACAGAATTAGTTAATTAGCCAATTAATCAGTAATCGTTAATTGTTTCCAAGCCAGCGTTACTGGACGCACGAGGGGCGAACGGGTAAACGAAAGCCTAATCATTTTAACATAGGCCTACTGTGTTCGATGGTCTCTGCGGTTCTTGTGTCGAGAGAATGATGTTCGTAGGCTACAGCCGACCTTTAAAATTCAAACCATGCTACTTTCCAGTTGCACTTCATATATTCTATGGGCCGGGGGCCGGGCACATCAATAGACATAATTTCGTCGTTAGGTCAATGCACGTATGACAACCAACTGTGGTGCTCTCTTACTTTTTCCGCTTACTCTTCTTTTTACTATTGTCTTCGTCACTGGGACAGTTTTTCAATTGAGACACGGCCGCTGCAAGGGCGTCGTCAGGTTTTCTGTTTTTCTCCTGAAAACGAACATCTATTAGGGCTTAGTTAGTCTGAGCAAAGGTACCAAGAAAATCCAAAAGCGAACTTAATTGATGAGTGAGTACCGCGACCTCTCCAGCGCCACACGCTATGCTCTGCGCTAACTTGATGATCTTTGCCACGAGTTCACCCCACGAAACCAGTGACGTAGCGGGCGGTTTTAATACTAATAGAAGGAATTATATGCAGCGGTATAGAAATCTGTGATGTTCGGGAGTAAAACTGTTTGATAAGTCCATGATGCGTATCGGTCTTTTCCCAATATGCCAGTATAGATGAATTTGTGTGTCCTACAGATTTTAAGGCCTACTTTTTTTATTGTCGCAATCCTACAGATTGGTAAATGTCTTCAAGCCATCTGCCGTGTACACTCAAGAGGTAGGCACGCCAGGATCGATTTTTAAATTGGTATGCCTGAAATCGATTTAAATCAAGCGCTGACTGCATGCTCGATCGCTGTTTGTTTTATCTATTGCTTCAAATCGTTATATTGACTTGCGACCTAGAAATCTGATTAAAATGAAAAAAAAACATGGCTGATAAGAAAACTGTTCAACGAATTCTCACGCTCAAACTTGAATTGATAAATTTCATTAAGAATTAGTATTTGAAAGGATTCCAATCACAGGTATAGGCCTTGTGAAATCAATATAGATTTGATACAATTACTATCTGGGCTATGACAGGTATATGCGCTTAACCTACCTATGGTTTGAAAGGCTAAATCAAATTTCACGATTCTGACAGGAATAAATGCTTTGCCATTTTATAATAGCACTCTCTGCAATTTGCCAAGAGGTGTCATCCTGTTATGTAGGCTACATTTAGACGTATAAGCCACACTTTGAAACAAAGATTGACACGTAGCCGGTGGCAAATCTCATTAAGGATTGAGTACACGATTTAGTTTTCTTACTGTCGATAAATCAACGTTACCGATTGGAAACTCTCATTTATAATTCATGTTTCTGGACGAATTTGCAATTATGAGTGTACATTAAATTGGATTTTATTTCAAACAACGTCATCGCGATCTGTCACATTTGATGATTCAGTGTCTCTAAATATATCAAAGGTCTCTACCTACTGTAATTTCTACTGTAGGCCTAAATGGTTTTGAGCCCATAGCCGTTAGTTTATGTTACGTAAGCCTAGTGTGGTTGGGATGTTGTGTCTCCCTGCCTTACAGTCCCCACTACGAGTGAGAGACAGACAGAAAAGTAAGAAGTTTTGCATCATGCTGTAAGATTCTTTCAGGAATATCTTGTTAACTATCCCGGCAACTGCAAGCAATTTGAATGCGTTGAATGGAATAAATATTTTAAATCCCGACCTCACGCATTGTTACAGCCCTTTATGTGAAGGGGAGGGGGTTATGAGACAAGAATATTAACCTTCCCTCCCCCAAAACAACTTAGATATCTATTCCTAGTTCCTACACCCAACTCAATAACACTGTTCAAATTTGCTCAAGTCAAGTATTTCACCACGAGATGGTGCTATTAACCACTCGAGGGGCTCAACACCATGCGTGTGTGAAATAGTGATTAGCTTTAATTAGAATACACGGAACGAAAAGCTGCAGTCGCACAAAGTCCTGATAATAGAACCGTGGAAGAAACATGACAGGGGAAGTTAGAGGCAATCACACTTAAACGTGGAGACCTCTGCTCTATATTGAGCAGAATTTATATAGCAGTTTGAGCAACAGATAGTCAATATGTTTTATGCTGAACAATACATCGTTGAACGTTATATAACATCTTACTATAGCAATTAATTTCGTTTTTATGCAAATGGAACATACTATGAATCGAATATTAGAGAATCTTCACTCTACACATCGACCGTTTTGGCGCCTGATCCGCATGGATTAAACTAGGCGTGGAAAACGCTCATATATCATCCATTATTCACGAATTTGGGAATGTCGGTTGTGTATTTTATTGAACTTTGACACGCAATGTGATCGGCCGATTGGCCACGTCATTTTCAATTCATGTGTTGAATAAATAAGCCAATTCAATATAATGTGATATCAACAAGTCTTGATGGTGTTTGAGACCAATTGGTTTATAACACTGTCGAAACGGAATACTCTCTAGCACTTCTATAAACACAAGTGACAGACGTGCTGCCACTTTCTATTCCTATAAACTGTGTACGAAACATCGATAAATTGAAATAGGTGACGTATAAGTGAGAGCGGCCATGCTACAACCAGCTGTAGGCCATTTTGGTTGAATATGCGAATCTGTTACTTGACCCCACTCTTCATCTCGCCTAGTCCACCGTGGGTACTAACCCAACTTTCGGGAAGTTCTATCTCTTTGTTATCATCAGCTAGAATTTAGCCTAATCAAAACACTTTATGGATTGTGAAACACGATGACACTCACGGCTCATTTTGGCCTTGGTCCGAGTCGTTTTCCGTTGTCTTATTCTCACGAGACGTTCACTTAGCGACTTGCAAATTTGTGTCGACCCTGATTCAAATTACTTCAAGCGACGCAAATAAAGCTTGCCTGAATGTGCTGTATACCTTACTCAACTTAACCCTATACACCTCTATATATAAGTTCGTAATTATATAATTATGAATGTGTGAGACAGATTTGATAATACTACGGCATATTGAGGCAACCGCTAATCTTTTGTAAAAAATGTATGGCCCAACACCCATGAACGGATGGTGTAGTGAAGTGAAATGTCCTCGCAATGAGTCTCGTTTTAATTAACCTGAGCGTATAGTAGCGCATCTTTTGTAAAGCAAGTGCGTGTGGAGTAAAATAAGATTACGCCTTATACATCTACTCGCATGTTGACTATACTGTATATATTGGGGCAAGCAAGTAAATTCACCGTACTAACTTACATTGATGGGACCATGTTGCAAAAGCGGAACGCCATGCGTAATATTCCAATTGTCGCAGAGACGATCCGAACTGACAAACGTTTCGCATATAAATCTATCTCGTATAATCGGTGAAATGCTAAATCTAGATTACCGGTGAGACTGGTGAGTTGCTGCTTGATCCCTTTTCCTTTCCGCCTTTCTTTTTTGTGTGATGAGCGGAATATACCATGAATATAATGGAAGGAGTACAGACCATTATAATCTGGAAGCTCCAAAACCGTATATGGGAAATAGGCGAGAATTTATTGAAGCAAACGTTACCGCATCCAGGCTGTGGAAAACAAGTTCAGGAACTTTTGGTTGTTGAAAAGATCTAATCAACAAAAATCAAGTACATGTACAACATACATTAAAGCTTGGACTCTCCGCAGGGGTGTAGGCCTATATGAATTTCTCTGGGTATATGTAGAGTGGCAGTGGAGCTTTTGGGCTCTAATTATGTTGCAGTAATCTATATAGCCTTTCATGTAGCCGAAAATTTCTATATTGCGGCGATTTCATATCATGCCATCTTCAACTACAGTAATGAAGGAAAGAAGCTTCGAAAGCTTGTGAATGTGATAATTCCCAACAAACCAAGGCTGAGCGTTAAATAATAAGTGATTTCATGGACGTATAAATGGCCCGGGTTTTATTACCAGCCTTTGATGAACTATAATGCTAGTTTTTACACCTTAGCATTATTGTAAACGTAGTGTCACTCATCAAGATTTCCGCGCATTTTGATTCCGCGTTTATAGCATTTTCGTCTAGCGAAAGAATAACCGATTGATTGATTGATATGTATGTAATTAGCGAAAAATGGAGAACAGATACTAGGATATTGACCGGTGACTTGGTAAACAATTAGTTATACGCGTTGGCTGCTATTACACGGAACTTATTTGTTCCCACGGTGACTTCACTTATTTGTGTTGTCTGTTGTGCCAATATCAACTTCTCCATTATAATTCAGTCGCTAAACCGCATGTGGGATGGATTCAATCGTTGAATCGCACTGGCGGTCGAGGTATAGTCTCGTATTACCGGGATTAATTCCAACGAAATCGAGTGGTCCTAGTTTTTATCTAAATTTGGAATCCACTATTGTGTTCGGAGTAAACTTCTCGATTTGCGGTCTGTAAACACTCCCGGTAATTCAGGCCGTGGTGAAAACCAGTGAGAATCACCAGTAATTGCATTTATTCGGTAGGATGCTTTTATATAAATAAGATATCTGTAGTTCAGCGATTCTTCAAGGCCACCAATCGTAAAATGGCCATATGGATTTAAAATATATCCCATGGCCATGTATAGCTTTATGTAGAGGTATAGTCTTAAGATATAAAAACTGTAATGAATTAGATATGGCATGTCTTACCTGCCCTGTGTTGCATTTAAATTCGCTCTGTTCATCTGAGTATACTCTGTCCCCTATACTGGAGACGACTACTATTCGAAATACAATGAGAAAGGTAATCCAGAATTTCCCAATCAGAGTGGAATGCTGATTAACTTTTTGTAACCATCTTTCAATAAAATGCCAAGACATTTTCTTTCAAAAATTACAGTTTTTCTAATTATGATATGAACTTTTCTGAAAGCTAATACAATTTGTCGTAAGCCATCTAATATCAATATGACGTGTAGGAGTACGAATGACGTCAATCATTATGCGGCGCCGTTGACATTGGCAACATCTATAGAGATAAATCATACGTACTTGGATTTCGGATGATATATTCTGTATTTATGCAAAGAAAAATGGCGAAAAACTTGTTGATAATAATCTTGCTAGCATACCACGATAGCCGCACTGATAACCGCGTCGTTCGGAGCGCGCTCGTCGTATAATTAGAAATCCTAACATTTTGAACCGCACCTTTCCGATATATAGCTCATGAGCTTCAGTCATAAGCACCTGATTAAAGAAGAATTAGTCAATTTAGGCGTCATTTGAATATGTCGTAGCGGGGGGTCAAGTAGGCGCAGAATATCTCATTGGAGTTTCCTTAAAGCTTTTCTTAAGATAAATTATGCAGTTTCAAACACCTATGCATTGGTGATTGATCGCACGAGTCTTCATCAGCTATGAGCGATAACCCAAAGCACTTTTGCTTCTGCTACACAGCAGGGCAGTGCCGTATACGATTGGGTGATATGATAGAACTACGAGATTGCAACCCCGCCCAGAATCTCGACTCCTGATGATATGAGACGATTCCTGAAGATTTTCGCTCGAAATACGTGTCAACTATCGGTTTAGGAATGAACGAAATGTAAACGGCACAATCAGAAGGTTCATTCAACCAGATCCCAACATGTGAGCATTTGGCCTGAAATTCTTTATGTATAGCGACATTGTATGTAGAACAACTCATCAACTGATGCTTCAACGAAAATTCGTTCACTTCGCGTATAATAGTTCACCCGGTGACAATATACCTTCTGCCTTTATTGAACATGACTCATGACTACAAAAATCAGTCCGCCAATCGGGATCAACTCACTAGGATTTCTCTGGCACATCCTAGCTTACACGTATCAAATCACCTCCTCACTCATGAGAATGACCCCACACGCCGTGTTACTTGTCATTTTTCTCTAGCAAACTAGGAGACTACAAACTCTGATCAAAATTGCACGATGATCTTTCGTCCTATACGGTGTAAAGAGTCTACATTTTTATGTACTTTGCGCGATCTCTCGTGAGAATATTGCGCCGAGTATGGCAAGACTTAAATTATTGATGACAGAGTCAAAAAAAAAAGAATTCTTTGAATCTATATTCCAAAAATGCCTGCCAGCCGGCTATGTTTTATTGGCAAAGACAACATTGAATCGAATCCCGAACCCGTAATCCACCGACAACGAAGTCCTTGAAATAAAATGCGTAAGGAATTGAATGAACACAAAGCATACGAAACGGGATCATCTTGAAAATCATTCAGATAAACCATTTGCCTTTCGCAAACGCAACGTATATTGTTGTTGTAGCTGTTTTCGTTTCAACATGTTCCCAAACCTAAACCAGGCCCATCTAAACGCGATTTTGATATTTTACTTGTTCCATATGCACACTTTTAGGCCGTAATATGCTGGCTAGCCCAGTATGCTGCGTCTGCGTGACTACTGAGCAGTGTGTGCCAATAGAAAAACCGATTAGAATATATAGGCGTAAGTCACTATTCGGATTGAAAGGCAGTGAGATGCAAGTGGGCGATATCTGCTATTGGTTCCCGAGTACGGGCTTGTCTGTATTTTGAATTTTGAGTCCATAGGCTACTTTTCAGTCCGGCGAGCTAAATGTAGATACTCATCAACGGCCTGGCCACCCTTTGCCTACCGTACAGTTGAATCTATAGGTAGAACGACATTGAACATTGTTCAAGGTATAAGATTATCCTCTCTTCAAGTAACTTTGTTTAAATACGCACCGCGATCAATAATATGTATTTATATATAGATCTCTACCTAATTACTTCCTTTATCTCAATTGCCCCTTAGAGAAGAGACGTATGTTACCCAATATGTTGGAAATTAGTGTCATCGCGATGCTTTAATTATGCTTGCTTGAGAAGATTTGCATCGCATCAAGTGCCCTTCGACAAACAGACAAAATAATATGGGAGGTTACAATTGAATATTGACCAGGTATATAATTACGATCGGTACTGAATTAAGAGAGCTGCATACTGTATGCTCTACGATATGACTGATTGACAGACTAGTGAAATTGACTACCATGTGTAGTGATTTGCTTACTTTATATGACGAAAAGCAGTGTCGTCGACTCGTCGAAATACGAGAACTTGACGAATGAATCATGTGCGGGTGAGTTGCTCGTTTGACTCGATCGGCTTTTTCGCGCTGGTTTTCCCCACACTCCGCTATCGATAAGACGATTTTGATTTCTTGTTCTGTTGGCGCAATGAGTAGCGAGCCAGTGCAATTCCAAGTGCACGATTATAATCAGACGGTGCGTGTCAACTTAAGACTAATTAACATCGAACCTTCATCCAGATTCAAAACGGAGCATTGCGACATAATTTATGGCTTTACGCAACCCCGCGCGTCCTGCCCTGCCGCTTGCCACAGTGATTACAAGCGATACTGTAATAAATCCACCAGGCCCTTGCCACTGATGACTTCGTTCGCTTCAGAGATGATCCAGATTAAATCCTTCATTGTGTTTGAAGTGGTCTCGCTACCTCGCTCTACTACAAGTACAAGTAAGGCCTATTGACTAGGCGTGAAAGTCAAAAGGCACGTTTGACTAAACTCTCTTCAACACCCATCTGCGTCCAGGGAAGGTCGGTGGTACAAAAATGATTAATTTGTAAATTAATACTATCATAGTTTATCTCTTTGGAGCTTCGTTCGAGTAAAGATATTTGCAATACAATAATCCTGCTTCTAAAGGTCTATGCTCAAGTTCTGCGGGTTCAACGTAATGACAGGCGATAACCTAACACCTATGCGTGCTAGACCGGAATCAATGTGGTCCTAAATAGAATCAAAAGCAATGGCCTGCTATGAGTTACGCTAGTCTGAACTTCTCCTTGACGTTTTATTTATTGATACACCTTTTACAAGCTTCTCTTCTACCCTTGAATGATCGTGTAAGGTCGACTGGCAATCACCTTATGAGATTAAATTTAGCAAAGACCAAAAGTGTGGCATATTGAGCGAAACGTGATTAATATCGATTGGCGGAGAACATCAACGCAATTTGTCGATGAATGAGCTGGCTAAGCACTTGATACCAGACCTTTTCCAGTGTTCGGGTAAATGGAAGATCCCTTTTGATGAGATTCTTCTAATGAGATTATCGTCCAGAAAGTGTCACTAGCATAGCACTTGTATTTTTATGGCGAAAAATGAGCGTACCCTTTCCGTGTAACTTGCCGTAACGTTGAAATATATGCTGTGCGATCATCTCACATCGGTTCCAATTCTAAAGCAAGTTGTGAATACCACCGTCATTTCAGTCTCCAATAATTGATATCCACACTACGACTTAGGCCTAACCCGATCGCGGTCGTCAAAGTGGATGATGGTCGCTAACGTCGTTCGTATCTATATATACCTCACTCAATCCCTCCGTCTGACTAGAGGTGAGAGCTGGAAATTGTGATATGACTATTCCTATAACCTTTGCTTTCTGCTAAAAGCGTGATATAACGGCACGTAGGCCTACACTTAGAATATAATCGTATGCAGGCCTACATTGGATGCTATCGAAAAACCATGAAACGCGTAGGTTTATATGCCTAGTTCGATGCATTAACTACCTGCTGACGCGATTGATCATCGTTTTAAAGCACTCTGAAAGTCTGAAAATGGGTACCTTCAAAAATTTTCTGACTCTCCTGCGATTCTGTGCTACTTTATCGAATATGTTATAAAACATAGGCCCTATAGGCATACGCCGAAACGCGTGACGCTAGAGCCAAATGTTCTCCCTACTTCCCTATGCATGTTCTAGATCTAGACAGAGGCTTTCATTGCACATGTGACCAAAAGGCGCTGGGTTTAAAATCTACGACTTGAAGAGTAAACAGCGTTCTCGATTTCTGTAAACGCTCTCTGTCACGATGGCATGATCTACACCTTGGTGTTGCTCCTCATCCCTCTGTGGAAACATGTTATGCTCTTCCCCTGTGCAGCCTACGCAGTTCACTGAATCCGCCTCATCTGGTAGCGACTCGGCGATCATTATCATTTATAGTAGGCTATACAGATTGCAACGGTTGTCGGTAATGAAATTTAGTTTTCAGCGTGATGTGTCATATGCCTTCTGGAATTTGTCAAAAGATCAGCGCTTATCTCCAGTCAAAGAGGAACGATGCACGAAGTCGCCTTTCTCACTGTTGTGACTGTATCCTACCTCGATAAGGCTTTTTGAAACCATTGAAATTTTTATAGTTACCAGACGATTGGACTTGACCTATAGGAGTGTCGCATAAGTGACATCATACAACAAGAATGTAGGTCTACTGCGACACAGTAGGTCTACATAAAGCCTATATAAAAAAAAACGCCAGGCGCAGGGATGTAGCGTAGGCCTAAACGAACAGGCCCGATTCATCGACGAATGCGTAACGTGCCCGGTTTTCAAAGCATCACAAGCCATAATTCTCTGCTTGTGACCAACTTGGGCTACTGAGGAGAATGTAGGTATGCTATAAAATCAACTTTGGTTACCATGAGAGCTCTGACCACAGAGTTTCGTGAGCTATACCTTAACTAAGGGACACCATGCGGTAATATTTCTGCGAAATCTCTAAGCACACGGTGGCGCAAAAATTATCAATGTTTTGAACGTTGTTGGGGGGAAGCGGAAACAACAACAAGCCGTTGCGAAGAAAGCGTGGCCGGGGCGTAATGAAATTTTCCTGTCGCATTTTATGATTATTGTAATGTACCATGGTAAGTGGATGTCTTATATTTAAACAGTTGATATTACTGCAAGAATAATAGTTTGATTAGGCTAGAAATTAGGTTGGATAAAATCAAGCAACATGCCCATTACCATATCCCTCATATAACATTTTGTCACATATCGTAAATATTTTTACCTCATGTGTCTATCCAGGATACATATCGAGTTCAACTTCCGCAACCTCAACCAATAGAAAATGAAGACGAGTTTGTCACGAATAGTGGGCGGAAGATGAAAAGACCAAATGTTGAACATGAGCAAGAAATTAATGGTGGCGAATTAAAACTCACTGGTGGCGAAGGTAAAATAGAAACATTGTTGAGCCGTTAATCAAAATATGGTACTGATTTAATTTTTTTTCCAGATGTGAATACCAGTGGTGTTAGCGTGTTATCTCCAGATTCGCTCGATAAAGAATTTAACCAAAATGGACAGTTATCGGACAGTGTTCAAGCAGAACTTCATCTTAGTCTGGACAGATTGAGCGGAAATTTTGACCCGGGGGAACTCAGAAAGCTGCAAGAAAAGAGTAAAAGAAGCAATGCTTCTTCCCGACAGTCGGAACAAAAGAGGATCAGCAGTCGGAGAAACAACACTCTAAAACTTCCAGACGACCATCGTAAGTCACTATCTCCTAGTACAAGAGCCTAAATATTTCACCACACGTAAAACTGCCAGGTTCCCAGATTCAGTGTGTTTATAAATTAGTTTATAAGCTTTTGGAGCCATTTGATGAAAGAGCATGACTCTGAAATTTTAAGAGTATAGTGGAGCCGATGGCGGACGATCATTAGATATCGTAAAGAAGATCACCACAGATTTAACGTCCAGCCTTGGGTTATTGAGAATTAAAACATTCACAAATTTTGTTAACTTATTTCTCATAAAACTTAAATTTAGCCCAACTTTAAACATTTCTTTAAATGTCTTAAGTCGGCCCCGTTATATGCTAATCGGTTGAAATTAGTAGAATGTTCAATTGTGGTAACACTCTCTCCTTAAATATGCATTGCTTGAGTTCGAGTTGGAGTTTTTCAAATTGATGGCTTTCTCTTGAATTTTTTTGAAAACTGTTCATTTAGTATGCAATGTGGTTTGTTGTAGAAATTCCGACAGTGACAGCCAAGCAAATTACAGCGTTGTCAGAAGATTCTCTTGACACAGAAATGGAGCGTACCCCAATCCCAGTAGAAGTAAGCTGTAAAAGTGAAAATGGTCCAACTCTTTTGAATATATTATTTTCATGTTTCCCGTATTTTTCAGTTGGATGTATCAACGTCCGAAGAGTTTGTTGTGTCAGGAGATGATGATCGGACTGTTGTCGCAGATTCTTTGAACTATCAATCGTTTGGTGATGGAGTTACAGCAATGTCATCAGCTCATAGGTAGCCTCTACATATTAAGACAAGTTGAATTAATATGCCCTTCTGGGGATGTTGAGCTACTAGCAAAATGTCCATTGCCTCTGACATATATTGAGATCAATTCTATTTGCCATGGGTGGTGTTAGTGCCGCGGCAGTAAAATTCAACAAACTGGACCACGGTGGAATTTTATAAAATTAACCTACAACTGGTAGGCCTGCCTTTTATAGAAATCAATGAATTTAAGTGCCTATTAAGAGCACCAGTATGTCAACTTTCATTTTACTGGATATGTTGATAGATCATTGAGAAAGTCTTGATAACAAGTATTGACAATACTAATCCCATAGCCACTCATAGTAGCGTGCTACCATGCTAGGGCAGAAGTATGGTATCTTGTTCTGTATGCTATTCAATTTAGGAATATCCTTATCCTAGCAATGTGCATTTTCTACATTTATCATGTAACTTGTTACTCTCTTTTCTGAAGTTCAAAGAAGAGCGGTGCTTCTGACAAGAGGTCTAGGGAAGCTGTGAATCATGTTGAAGACCAGTACGCTGATCTTCGATATAACCCTAACTTCAGAAAAGAGCATTTAGAAAAGCCAGAAGCTTCAACGCACTCTGCTCTGGATCATCTGCATGATATTCATCAGTAAGTGGACTGAATGAAGCATCAGTATTCATTGATTAGGCCAGCCGGAGTCTTTATATGAAGTTACCCTGTCAATGGTGATGTTTCTTTGCTGTAAACAGTATGTTAATGTCTTTCAGCTTATAGCATTGTTCGATTGCCGAGTCTGTAGATAATAAACATTATGTATGTAGTTACCGTATCCAGCTCACGTCAAAAGTTTTTACGACTTCTCAAAAGGTATTGTGTCATATGGTAACTGTGTCTGTTAAGATAGGCAGGCCTTCCTTCTACCAATTTCTGAAGTAGCCCTAATTACGGGATAGTCGCTATTGAAAGCTGAAAGGAGATAAACTTAGACATGTAGAAATTATTAATTATACTGTAGTTCTGAATTTGTGCTCATACAGATACTGGCACGGCTTCAATCTTTTTGGATTGGAAAATCTGTCTTTGATCATTGATCAACTTAATATTAATTTATGGTTGACTGAAATAATGTAGGCCTACTGGTATATTGGTTTTTCATGGTCTGGATATTGAGTTTTCTTTTTATACAGAGTTGATGATAGTTTAGAAGAAACGGAGCCACAGAATAGAAATGGTGGAGCTATTGTTATTCATAGAAAGGGACTCTATTCTCCTGTGATGTAAGTTTAACTTGTTATTAAGTTGTGTGTTAGAAAATTGGTTTTGTCGCAAATGTTTCTTCGTGATCAAAAGTCTGAGTGCAACTTTGAATTTTGAATAACCTACTGCATTGGCCTTGGCTATTGCATAAATTTATATTTGCTGTATTTGTGTGTGTATTGAGTGTGAATGATCAACCATCATTAATACCGGGTGTATATAAAATATATTCTACGGACCTATCTAATTTGTGCTGTAGGATGAAATATTGAGAGGATAGCCTTCCTAACTTGCAGCTGTCTGTACTATAGGTGTTATCTGAGTAAACATTGGTTTTGTTATGTCAACGAAAGCGTGCCCTATTGTTCAGATCCATGTCAGTTTACGCCTTACAATGTTAAAACACAATCTTAAGATAGAAAGCTTTGCGTACTATGTATGTATATATTTGAGATGACAAGAATCAGTGACATTTAATGCCTGGGTTTTCTGCTTGAGGTATTACAGCCTTCGTGTGACTGACCCATGTAGTTACAACCCCCCACAATCTTGATATATGTGCTCGTGCCTTGCTGATTTCTTTCATTACTCCACAAGCATGACCGTACATGAGTAGGCTAGAGTCAGTCGGTCTACATGTATTGTCCAGTTGAGGGAATATTTAGATTTTGTTGCAGTGGTGAATTCCTAATGACCAAAGTATTTTTATGTAAATAGCAGACACACGTTTCTATTAGATACGGTAACAGAAATACTTTCACGCCATATCAGGCATCTATTAGTATGGTGTATGTAAGCTTGGTTGCTTGATTTGATTCATTCAATGCTTTTGACTCTGAGATGACCGAAATGTGTCAAAATTTGAAGTGACTGTAATGGGAATGGGGATGATAAAAACTTGACAATGCACGTATTCATGCACATTGGCCACGCAGTTGTACACGCTTTGCAAAGGGATTGAGTTGATTGACAGGACAGTTACCATTATTGATTTTATGAGATAAAACTGGTCCTTTACATTTTAGTCCAAAATGGGGAGATGAAAGTGCTTTGAAGTCGAGTTCTAGAAGGTATGTTACTGCAACATTTTTAATTAGTTGGGTTCCCGCTGATTTCTGGTAAGCTCACGTAGTCATCAGCCTCTTGTCAACGGCGCCCAGCGCTGGTCCCAAAGCTTGGGAACATGAGTAGGGTTATGTCAGGAAGATCACAAAAATTGTCATTTCGAACAAGTAGGCCTAGCCTTTTGTTTCTTACAATTTTCATATTTCATTAAGCAATTGTTATTCAATTCATTTTTTGCAGTCTATCTCCAACCCGTTTAAGTGCAGACCCAGTGAAATTGCAACTGACCAATGCTCTTTATGAAGAAGAATTCAACAAGATGTTGAAAGCTGAAATTCTTAACAATCCAAGTAGGTCTACTGATCAAGTAGTATTTCTGCCCCATGCTTTTTTCAACTGGTTCTTGTTTCAGCCATTCCAGAAGAGACTGAAAATCATCGTGATCAACAGCCGATGTCACAAGATTCGGAAGTTCCTAGGACGGAAAGTTATTCAGTTCTGATAAGGAGGATAGAACAACAAGATAAAAAGTAATGTTAATACCTGCTGCTACTGGTACTGCCTTCTCTTCGCCATCATTTTGCTCTCTCTCCCCTCTCTCTCTTTCTCTCCTCTCTCTCTCTCTCTCTCTCTCTCTCTCTCTCATTCCCTTTAAGCGTCCTTTATGAATGAATGAAAATTTAGTGTGGTTTACTTTTATTCTCTCAACTAATCTCTAAATAGGTATCCATCAGAAGAACCCATAAGGATAGGAGGGTACCAACTGCTTCCTGACCGCCATAGAATTCCGTCTCCTGGCAGAGGCCTGAACATGAGTAATCCTCCAGAAATGGTGGTGAAAAAACACAGGACTCCAAAAAAATTGATGACGCCGACCTCCTATCAACCACCCGTCGAATATTTGTATACCGGTAAAAAAGATCCATTAGTTGCAATAAGTCCAAGAGAAAAGAAGAAAGTGAGCATCGCACCGACACCTCCTCGAATCCCGAAACCGAAAGACATTGACTATGTAGAACTCAACAAGCAAAGGTGGGTGCAGGCGTGATTTTGGTTGAAATAGAAATAGTAAGAACCAAAAAGCTGTACTTGTGCACTAACCCCAGGGATGCAAATCTGTGGTAGTGTATGTGTGAGACGTTAGAGTCTCACTATTCATATTTCATGCTTTGCGCAACTTTAAATTAGCAGTTGACAGACACTTTCCTCATTACCAAACGGTGTTTTGTTACATTGTCAGACTCAGCCGCAAGACAAACTCTGCCGGTTATCTCGACCTGCACAGAAAACGAAGCCGACAATCAGAAGTATTGGAGTCTCGATCCCAATCCGAGATCAAACGATCGACAATACAGGTTTGCTCACGTTCTCTGTCAACTGTTCAGTGAGCCATGGCATTATCATTTTTTCCTTCAGCAATCTCCGAGGCAATTGAGGCATAATGATCCATACCCTCCCGCTCCTGCAGATGAGTATCCTCCTGGTTCTTTAGAAGAGTTATGGGCAAGACAGGTACAGCAGACGTTTTTGTTGAGATTATTGTTGTTCCATCATATTTTTGCAATTACATGAAAGGTTGAACGGTTGAAAGCAGCAAAGAATCAAAATGTAAACCAAGGAAAAGTTATGAGGCAAAGGCCAAAACCTCAAGGTTATAGTCAAGTTGCCGTTATGGATTCATCAGCAACTGGGAGTCAATCTGAGCGAGACAGAATTGAGGAGGGCAGACAATGGCAACCATATTTTCAACAGGTATTCACACATATACTTGTAGAGTAGTCTCTTTGAAACCTTTTCAACTTAAGCTTTAACAATAAACGATGTCAGCTATTCTGGGCCCGTTTGCAAAGCGATAAAGCTCCAGATGAATTTTTCGGGTCACCTCTATAGCCTATTATTGGGTAAACTTAAATTAATGTGTTACACACATGGCAATTTTTATGCCTTCCTATTTGATATTGCTTTTTTGACTCAGTATCTGCAATCCCCATAGTTCTCGTCGTATTTTAACCATTTTTCATTACAGTTTTCCATTGATGGCGTCAACCCGATCGCTCTGCTGCAGAATTCTGGTAACATGAAACTCCGGCAGCCTTTGCCCATCCCATCTCAAACCGCTGCACAGTTTTCACCTCAACATTTCAACAGGTTTGTTTTCTGTCTATTATACGCTAATACTAATACTATGCTACAGTGAGCAACAAGGAATGATTCTCGAACAAAACATTGGGTAAATTTCTGGGTTGTGACATCCTTGATTTTCGTACTGACGCCATTGTGCATTTAAGCATACTGTAAGTCACCAAATCAACACTCTAGTTTCTTTTTAAAGGCCGCCTCAAAGTAATGGGTATTTGGTGGATCCCGCAACAAGCAATCAATATATGTACTATTCACCACGGATACGTCCTGTAGAGGATCAAGAGAGTCCTCTTTTGCGAGCTTACGAAGCAAGGTAAGAGCATCTACATTACAGATATCTACATGCGATCTCCTTCATGTCATAATAAGAGTAGTTGTCTCTCTCTTTTTCTCTCTCTCTTTCTGAACTCTTTGTCCAACCAACCAGTAAAGCAGTGAGCTCTCAGACCTTTCCATAGCCTCTGTGGCATTCAACTAGACTCAAGTCTATGTGGCATTCATGATTAAAGTTCTGTATTGGAATTGGTTATATTGGTTTTGAAATTTTAGATATGCAGCAGACGTCTACCAGCCAAGAGTCATAAATGACGGAAGTGGAAATATTTTACGACAAAACGTAAATGAAAGGAACATTATACCGCAATCTGAAAGAGAACCAGACGTGTGGATGAATTCAAATAACCATCCAGAAGACGTAAATGAGTACATGTCACAGATCAGTTCAAAATTTGCGAGGAGGGTGACTTTCGTCGGAGATAATGAACGTGAGGATTTTACTTCTTTTGTATTTATTCCGATATAGAAGTATGTGAAACCGTAACCCAGAATGAGAATTCGAAATTAGCAAATACAATAGTGGAGATTGAAACATTTCTAGAACCTGGCAATTCTTTAACATCTGTCATCACCCTATTTCTGTAAAATATATAACCTACGTATTTGAGAGCTAAATCCTCGATCTAGCTATTGTCAATTGTCGTAAACTTCTGTTTCAGCTGTTGCCATTGAAGGTCTGGATGAGTTTTCATCGACAATATCAGGAAGTGGGTACGGTCTGAATCGGTACAAAGTTCCTCTTCCTCCAACCCCACCGTCAAAGTCGCAACGACATGCCGTGCAAAGAATGAAAGTTCATCCTGAAGAGAAGGAAAATGATGGTAGGACTGATACTGAATTTCCCCCTCCCCCCTAGATCATTACTTCAGTAGGCCTACATTAGATAATTTTGGAGAGTAAAGTGTGGCAGTTTACCTTTTTTTGACTGTATTCTTACATTAGTCAACAATCTTTTCAGCCGGTTATTACGACGTCCGGGAGGATGGTTATCCTGTGCTACCGCCAATTTTAAAACCGTCTAAAGAGTCTCTGTTGAAGCAATCGCCGAATGGCGAGAATGAACCGAAAAATACCGATGACAACGGGAGCTACTTTGAGCAATATGAAAAAGAAAAATCAAGGAAAAGGTTTCAGTATAAGGTTAGTTTACCATTACGTTAGAACATCAGGGTGTTGTAAAGTATGTGAATACAGAGATCCAGTATGGATTTTCGCTGATGTTATTCGTATGTGTTGAATAAAAATTTCTATCAGTTTTTGTTAGGACTTGGGATTGAACCCTGTCATGATATATTTAGAATTTGAAATTCAATGAGTTTTTTTTCAGATTTACACTCTAAATGACTATAAAAACATGAAGAAAGATGTAAAACTTGGTGGTTTAGGTCCCGACATGGAATCAGCAAGAAAAAAGGTATGTTGTTTACAATTTGACTATTTTGTTCTCCATTTTATTTTTTGAACTCGATTTAAATTATTTGTTGCAGATGCAAAAGGCAGATCGAGCGAAACAGTACGCTGAAATCATTCGTAAAGAGCACATGTCAAACGATGTCATTAAGAAAAAACAAAATATTTATGAAACGAGGGGTGATGCTGCGCCAGGTTTTGATGAGAAACATCATTTTTCTGCGACGATGGATGAAAAACAGAGAAAGGACATGCTAGAACGACGAACTAGGGTAATGTAGAAAACAGCAAAACTAGTCTTGCACCAATTTCAATCTCTTCTTGTTCCAGGCGATAGAATACTCAAAGAGAGTGCCAAAGCCCAAGACGAAGCCAGTCATGAACTTGTCACAAAGGTCAGAAATAGACTCAGACTTGTCGAATAACACTCCAGACATGCAACATGATTCAAGTTCACCAGAAGGGGTGAATTTTAACTATGGATTATTGGAAATGATGAAAGAACGCCATGAGAAAGAGAAAGCCCAAGTAGCGACTTTTGCTGGCAATGGTTGACATGTTTGCTTCTCTTACCCTTCCAGGTAGAACTCAGGAAAAATGCCAAGGTTCAGGTGACATATAATGCTGGTTGGTAGTGGGTTATAAAGAATAATATGCACTACACAGCTTCGGCTGCTGTTATAGTTTATATCAGAGTTATACCCGCATTTATCATGAATTTTGTGTACTACAAATACCATTTTGTTTCATGTCTATTTTGTATAGGCCGGTAGGCTTTGTCTTGTTAAACTATCCTGCGAGGCAATTTGTGTGATGCGGAACGTACTGTGTGTATTTCCTTGTGTAAAAATGTGATGATATTCTTTATTGAATGAGTAATATGTTTATATTTTTTGTACTCATTTTCCATTTTGTGTTTATGGCGTTTTGCAAATCTATATTTCAACCTGTATCTCACTGTTTAGAGTACATTTGATCGCCAACTGGTATGGTGCTGAAAACTGTGACTATGATGAGAATGTGTCAATGTTTTCCACTGTAATCGCATCAACATTACATCTTGACAGTGAAAATATTTGACTTATATATCTAATTGCGCGGCCAGGGGGGAACTACGTGCTCGCGGGGAACAAGGCCTCGTCCTGGTCACCATATAATGCTATAACGCTCTGCATAAAGCAATGCCTAAAACAGGTCCGGCTCGTATGCCTACAGCTACAGTATAAAATAAAAATCTCTAGCGTGCCAGTGTGATTCCGGAAATTGGCGTTTGGCAATTTTCAATTTGACACAGCGACTTATTCATCGAGTTAACGCATTCGCATTCGTTACTTGTCAACGCGTTCACATTGCCACCGGCGCTGCGCGTGTTAAAATAAACACAAGATGGCGCATAATCAGCGTCTTCCAGCATTGAATATAAGGGCATAGAATGTAATGATTATGATGTAATGATTATGAATGATAATGATTAGGCTACATTCTATGATAAGGGGTTCTGCTATAGAGACTGCGTAGAAGGGCAGTCTCTATAGTTCTGCTATATTGGAAAATGGGTAAAAACTTGACGCTAATCGACAATACATTTGAGCTGCTTGGGAAGAAAAGTTTTCCGGCAGACTTATGTTGAATTTTGGTGAGTGGTCGATTGAAAAAGCATCAATATCGGCTGGGTCGACCGGGTGCCTTGAACCTAGAGCTGGCTCAGTGAGAATACGCTATCATTGAGGCTACACTACGATCATCGCTGTGGTTATAGATAACTAACCTACGGGTAACTACCCGTAACTACCCGTAGGTTAGTTCAACTATAGAGAGTCTTCGGAGAGACTCTATAGTTCAACCATAGAGGCTACGGTTCATGTCATTGGTTATCTATAGTACGGTCATCACCAAAAGTCGTGGCGCCAAAGAGCTGCTTTGGTATTTGGCGTCTTTTTAGCGATCATCTCAGTCATTGTTTACTCAACGTTCCCGCGGACGCTCCTTTCTGACTAGAAGTCGAGGGTGTGGGAAAATTATCTTAGCAGCTGTGATAGTGAACAGCTAGTAGTAAAGTAAACTGCTGAACAGTGTCCGGCAGATGAGATATCCCGATTTTGTTGATAGGCGCTGTTGGAGAGCACAAAGCGTAAGCTAGGCGAAGACATTAAGCGCTTTTGTATAATAAAGTTTCACCTTGCTTTATAGGCCTTTACCTGCTTTCATTCTGTAATTTGTCGTTCTACAACTTAATAAAGCCTGATACAGAAAGGTGGTGGAAACGTCGGGAAAGGTGTTCTGTCGTTCATATTGCTTGTTTGGAACCGTTGATTTGGATTATGGATGCGAAATTTCTCCTTGCAATCATTTTGGTGGTCGCAGTAAAAGGCGGTAAGCTGTTGTTGAATATTTTTTGAATTGCCAATGATCAGTGCATTGTGAATGCTTTACTGACGTGAAGAGTTGTAAGGTCTAGAAGGTCCCGTTCACCCAAACTGGCCTGTATATAAATTTTTTTAAGGCTATATTCCCTGTTGTCTCGTTACAGTATGGCTATGGAATCTGCAGTGAATGCTAGTATGCCTACATACTATTTGTGACAGGGAGTAGTATATTATGTTCAGTGACCAAATTGATAGATTTTCGCAGTTAGTCATGCTGTGACAGACAGACATATATATTGATTCAGTCATTCATGAGAAAATTGACAAACACAAGAGGGAAAAAGACTGGGCTGGTGCGAAGTGATCAGGCGATCATCTAGTCCGCTGCAGCCTATAGAAATGCTAATTTCGTAAATCTTGACTGTCATTGATGCCCAGTCTGAGAGAAGATATGCCAAGATGATCCAAGTTATAGATAGTCAGAGAAGCAAAGCAGTACCCAGGTTCCGGGTATTGTTTGGTGTAGCATATCAGGATGTTACAAAGTTTTAAGCTTGAGTAACAACCAAAACTTTTGGCACAGAAAACATCTTGATTATAAATTCTCATTCTTAGAACAAATCACAGAAGGAATGAGAATCGGAGTAGAACAAAAACCAAGAGAAGCATAAATTATACTGACCTCACAGAAAGTGCTTAATTATTACTTGGCCTACGGTGCTTGATTTTAGCATGGTGCACACGAGCTTAATTTTACCGTGCCAGGAAGTCGCAGATATGGTTGTGTTGTTATGTACCGGTATGTCAAAGTCGTTTCACCACAGCCAAATTTTATTTGAAATTTAGTTTAAAAGTTGAGAGGACAGGTGAGGGTATATTTTTGTCACATGCCAGAAAAATGGTTTTATGATAAGGTTACATACTGTATATAAAATTATACAAAGATATTGAGGTTGTGGCTTGATAGGTGAGCTTAATTTGTGTTGTCGTGAAAGGTATGCAGCACTCAGTCATAGTGAATTCATAAAACGCATACCAGTACGAAATGTTGTTTCGATTGATTTCGTGGCCATCGACCTACCATAATGCCATCAAGACGGTAACAAGAGACAGGTTTTTTCGCCCAAACCAATATCGCATGTTTCTATGGGGGATGCAATACTTTATTGAATCTCTGAATCTGGGCTTGTAAGAAAAAGTCCTCCTAGTTTTCCAAATATTTGGTCTGCGTGATACTAGGCAAACTAGCAAACTAGGTAGCGGGCTAATCAAAGGAGGGCAAAAAAGTGTGTAGAAATTTTACCTCACTTGAAATCAGTTGAGTTAGTAAGTGTAATATATCTTTGAAATCAACACCTGGTGACTAACCAGTTATGCTCAAGCTGGTGACTGAAAACTTTAAATCAAGTTGTAAAAATAATGAGTAATGACTGAACAGAAAATGACTCATATTTTCAATGATAAATGTCTCATATTTTCAATCTGAAATGAGTAGACATAGAATTTTACATGTTTAGAAGCCTTTCCTCACTTCAATGGTATATTGAGCAATTGTTTGTATCACGCTTTGTTGAGAAAAGACCGTTCCATTATTTGTAGGCCGTGAAAATACTCTTGTCCTTATTCGGGTAACTTCCCGACTATGTTCGCATTGATACTCCCAACTTCATTTTCTAAATTGTTCTCAAATCTGGTGTCTGGGAGCCCACGAGGAAAGTGACGAATTGCAGGATATAAATTGTCCGATTGTTAATAACGAAACTTCGATAGGTAATGGTTAATAATTTTGGCGTCAGTTCTTTCAGCCCCTGGCACGGTACCAACTCCAGGACCATACACATTGAAAAATTTAGCAAAATCTCATCGATCGGATATACAGCTGTAATTGCGCACGCCGAACCTACCGATTTTAGAGACATGTTGTAATGGCGACTGACCGTCGTACCGGACGTTCGACGGCGATGGCGGGGCTATGACATTTGCGTCGAATGATGGATTTTTCGCCGAGATGACCAAACTCTGCTTGTCGCTTTAAAAGAAGCCTTGTGTTACACGGAATACAAATATGTACGACTGATCCTGTTACGACGCGCACAAATACATGAATTTTGGGGGTAAATTGGTAAAAAAATCAGTAGATGAGTCATACATCTCAAAGCGGGTTGCCAGATTTCTAACCCTTGATCGGATCAAAATGCAACAAGACAGACGTATTCGCGATATGAAGCGTGTTTATATAGTTCAATATTGCTACTTAATGCATTTACGCAATACTGATTAATTCGTGAACGTTCGTATTATCCACGGCGAGACGTATATCAAGAGGACGCGCGCCGTTTCACTGAACTTTACTGGCAAGACGCCTGACGTTACGCCTGACTTGATCGCGACAACAACGAATGGTTTGACATATCAGCTGTTGTAGCTCAGTGTGGTACGGGCTATTAGGGGCTGTTGTGGTCTGATGGAGGGTGCGGAGCGTTTGGAGACCTTGGAATCAGGTAAGATTTGTTCATTATAGGTCAATAACTTGTGAATAATAGATAGCATATGGATGTAGACGTATATATATTCAGGTATTTTGATTACGGTGTGGCTACACAATGCAGTTGTAGGAAAGGTTTTTGTGCCTTGCAATCTGAACTATGGAAGGTAGGCCCATGGCCTACTAACTTTAGTAGGCCTAATGGTGAATTGCATAAATATATCTTTAATGGTATCACGAATCCACCATGGCCTGCAGCTTCCCTTTTCCACCCATGTTAATGGCACAATTATCTGTTTTACAGTGCCAGTTTGCTGTTTGCACAATCCAAGGTATGATGGATTAAAAAAGATTGTGCCCTTTGTTTTAAGCACACTTTTTAAATGCAATTCTGTGCTAGAGATTCGCCAAGCTTGCAATCTGGCCATTGGCACTTTCACCCTCCCTGATGCTGTGGATGCATTACTTTTTCACAAAATCGGGCCATCAAAATGCATAATTTGCAGCTCAAGTATGCCCTTTGAGCAAGTATCACGGGAAGCAAGGAAAAGACATGCCGGTTTAAAAAAAGCAACTTGGGATTTTGCTTTACGCTTGCGTCAATAAATCAAAATTGCTGAGAAAAAGCGTTTACCTCAAAACGTTCAAGTGTCAGACTTGTTGAGAGGTGAAGTGGATGTGCCAGAGTGGCTTCAACCGTTTTTCAACTTTCTGATAATCAGCCCTGACATGGGGCAATGGAAAGTATCCGAGAAAGAAAATGGAGTGACGTCAATTTGCCAGGACACGATATTTTCAACAATGGCTGGACACTACAAACCAAGCAAACATTTAGTACTCGGGATAACACTCAAGAGTATGACAGGTAGCAAAAAAATTTTACAAATCCTAAACCGTCTTGGTCATTGTGCTGACTACCATACACTAGAGTGTATTGAGACGGAATTGGCCTTTGAAGCAAGGAAAAGTGGCTACATGACATCGTATGGCATTAAACTTGATCCTTCTTCTGCTACTGGTGTAGCTTGGGACAATTTTGATCGGTTTGTTGATACTGCCAGTGGCAAGAATACTTTACATGATACTATGGGGATAGCTTATCAATTGTTTGAACCGGAAACTCCTTCGTTGATAACAGAAGATACAGGGTCAGATGAAGATGATCATGATATTCCTTCAACATCCTCCATAACATTTGCAGCAAGGAGACGACACAGTTATGTATCAACTCCACTGCACTTGGAACCTTATACCAAAAAAGGGAAAATGGAAGCTTCAGTGGATATTTATTAGTATTGCAATATCCACTTACAGAGCATCCATTAGCCCTTTGTCACCTTAATGGCACAATGCAGAAAACACCCAAGGCCAAGTTGACAAAGTTTCTTGAAGCGAAATCTCCAAGCACACCCCCACAAACTGTTGGTGTAATCATAATCGATGCCTCATTTTTTTCATTGTCACCAGAATACCCCAGGTTCAACCTTTGATGACCTGGCAAATTTTTTTCTGCAGCTCATTGTAAGATCAGGAGGTAGAACCTTCCACTTTGTAACGGACAAATGGGTGAACCCATCAATTAAGGATTCTGAAAGAGCTTCCTGAATGTGTGAAAGCTCAAGTTTCTGGAATACTGGTCCATCCTAAAGGTGCCCACACGATTGAAGCAAAGCGTCAAGAAATGCTTTCCTTCAAGAAATCACTTGTTCAATTCCTAATCAATGAGTGGGGACAACAGCAATATGCAACAGCTCTTGGAGATAAAGTTCTTTATGCCAATTTGGAGGATTTGTGTTACAAGTACAGTGTGAAAGATGGTGGAATGGCCAAGGAAGAGGAGGCTGATAGCAGAATGTTTTTTCATTTGCTGCATGTGAAAGACTGCTCACCAAATGTAGTGATTCGTACCGGTATTTCTGATGCCGATTGTATTATAGTTGCTTAGAGCTGCAAGTATTTTACCTTTCAACTAAAAACGTTTGGTTGGATTATGGAGTTGACAACAACAGAAGATACATAAATATCAATAAAATGCACAAGAAATTAGGGCAAACTTTGTGCCAGGCCTTGCCCATGTTTCATGCGCTTACAGGCTCGGATTACACCTCATCGTTTTGCAGAAAAGGCAAGATAAGACCCTTGCAAATACTGCAAAGAAATCTTGAGTTGCAAATGGCATTTGGAACATTGATTAACTGTAGTGATATTTCCGAAACAATGATTGCAATAATAGAAAAATACGTTTGTGAGATTTATGGCATGAAAAACGTGAATAAAGTTGATGAGCTGAGAGTGAGAGGGACGAGGAGAACTAGAGCAAGTGTCAGAAAATATTGTTGTTAGATTTTGCGCAATGCTCAACGTCAAGCTTTTCTTTTCAGCTACTTCTGATTTGTTTTGTTCAACATATATATATTTATATATTTTTGATAACCATATCCTTCGCCACAGATTTAATGTGTCTCTGTGTTTATTTCAAAAAGCTTTCGTCGTGGAGGAAGGTGGAAAGAGGCAATTCGATTTTCATTGAACCTAGTTGATCATTGAATCCGTGCTGAAACAGTAATGTGCTACTCATTCATCAACCCTGTTGCATTAATTCTGTACCTCGCTTCTTACCTCACGTTGTCGTTCCTGCTACGTACTTATACTGTCTATCCTGACACTTGCCGTTAGCCAACGTTTTTCAAACTTATCCTGCAGCTTTCTTGAAGTATATGTTTCAGTTTTGAATTTCTGGTTTTCAGGATTTGCTACTGTGTACATAAACGGCATAATTTTTTAAGGAAATGTTGTACATGGAAGGTGCCGTTATGATTTGGCGAGGGTGATCATGGTTATTATGATTTAAAGAATACTGGCTGAGATAGTACCAGAACAGTTGCTATACCGTTCCTGCTTTCGCGATCAAATCAGGCGTAACGTCAGGCGTCTTGCCAGTAAAGTTCACTGAAAAGGCGCGCGTCCTCCTGATATACGTCTCGCCGTGGATAATACGAACGTTCACGAATTGATCAGTATTGCGTAACTGCATTAAGTAGCAATATTGGACTATATAAACACGCTTCGTATCGCGAATACGTCTGTCTTGATGCATTTTGATCCGATCAAGGGTTAGAAATCTGGCAACCCGCTTTGAGATGTATGACTCATCTACTGATTTTTTTACCAATTTACCCCCAAAATTTATGTATTTGTGCGCGTCGTAACAGGATCAGTCGTACATATTTGTATTCCGTGTAACACAAGGCTTCTTTTAAAGCGACAAGCAGAGTTTGGTCATCTCGGCGAAAAATCCATCATTCGACGCAAATTTCATAGCCCCGCCATCGCCGTCGAACGTCCGGTACGACGGTCAGTCGCCATTACAACATGTCTCTAAAATCGGTAGGTTCGGCGTGCGCAATTACAGCTGTATATCCGATCGATGAGATTTTGCTAAATTTTTCAATGTGTATGGTCCTGGAGTTGGTACCGTGCCAGGGGCTGAAAGAACTGACGCCAAAATTATTAACCATTACCTATCGAAGTTTCGTTATTAACAATCGGACAATTTATATCCTGCAATTCGTCACTTTCCTCGTGGGCTCCCGGACTATGGCAACGCTCAATAATGGGCTCTGAATGCTGGCTACTTTTTCCTTGCGGTCAGATATGACGTTACAAGGACGTTATTTGAGCCCAACTTTTTTCGACGCGACATATCTCGTGTTGGATTTGTTTGCTCACCCGCCATTGTATGGAGGCAAATTACACGTTCACTGTTGACTCGCGCTGTGCTGTTAAGATACCGACTAGTAATCGTGATCGCGCTTTTCGACGCCGCTAATTGATTTGTCTGTCTATTGTCGCAACGGGAGCGAAGTATTCGATTTCTTGATTAAATGAATTGGCCGGGTACGCGTTCTTACTAACGAACCTGTATATCCACTATATCGCCTTCCCGTTAAGAACGCTGTTGCAGACTCTGACAAAACGTTGACTATCTGGAAGCTGTAGCTTACCCGCGAGCTCGTGCATAAATTCTAATTCAATTCGCGACGTTGTGTAAGCTGATATTCGGTTCGGTATCGGTATCGGCCCTCTCAGACAAGGAAGGAAGCCGCTATTACAGATTTTGCACGAGACCTCGGATAGTGATCGGCCGGTTTATCGACGCCAATCGGTATTCATCATTTTTCGATAATATTCGATAGAGGTCATCAGTCAGGTGTGTGCGCCGATTTATGGCGTCGGCTTCGAAGTGCAGTGTCAATAACGATCGCGCGGTCGGTCTGTTCATTGGATTAGCCATTTGGTTGATTGACTCGTCATTGGAATATATATCATGGCTCTATAGAGCACGCTTTTCGTTAGTTTTACATTGTACCATGAATGTACACACGCGATACGTAACATAACAGCATGATCGGCTCATTGTGAATAGATTACGGCTGATTATGTTCGGGTTCTTCACGTTTAGTCGATGTTGTTTCAGTGCGTTTGAGTGAAAATGTTTGAAGTGCACTTTGATATCAACCCGCTGAGAAGTACCCAATGAAGTACCACACCGCCACGATTCTGATGTCATAGTTAGTAACTCGAATTTCACACTGGGTGAAAGTTACGCTTGATCAATTGCACGTCATTGTCAAATATAAAAGGATCATAAATTTTGCTCGTACGTATAGTTTAGTCTTCAAAAGAACCGTACGCTCGACTCGCCGTCTACATATACGTAATCAAACCTTGCGTTAGCAATAGTAATATACAGGCTCACAGCAAAGTGTAGCCTTCATGGGTGTGTCGCAGAAGAAATTAATCGACTTAAAATCGCTATTTCAGCAGCATCGCGTGTAGTCGGTTAAGCACTTGTGAGTTGTGACTCATGGCTGTTATGTAACTTTTCGACTGTATGAATCGTTAATTCCTATCTTGAGAGGGCATATATAACTCAAAGAGTCCTTCACTATTCTTGAAAACTGCTCTCACCCCTAGCGACTGCGTGGTCAAAACGCGGCCGATAAATCCTGTTGCCGTAAAGAGCGATATTTTGTGGGAGATAACCCGATGGTATTGAGTTATTCACGCAGCTAAATTTTTGAGGTCTACGAGTATTTCTGTGTAAACGACCTGGATTAATCACTCGTTCACATTTGGGCTCCGTTATGTTCACGCTTGGGCTCCTCAAATTTCGGCTTCTTGCGTGCAAGTCCATGAGTCAGCAGCGTCAGAAAACCCCAGTCATTTGTCTCGCACTATGCGGGGCCGGGGAATTGGAAATGCTTGCGAAGTATATATTATTATACTTTATATCGCGAAGAAGGGTACTGGTACTAGTTGAACTCCAGCTGCCCACTCAGACTCAGTCGCCCTAAATTTTATTCCACTTATACATTTAATGTTTATTCATGGATTATTCAACATCAAAGTTCGAATTTACGCGATATCTTGAGCCCCTGACGTCATTTTGCCATTCTACCGGCTGTGAGCAATTTGGTGTGATCGAATATCGTCTGGCAAGATGATGTGATGTCACTGCTCAAGTGTCAACATCGACATAATCTGAGCGCCACGAACGATACGAACGATACGGACCGTCTCGCATTTTGTTTCTCACAGGATGAGTCAACCGGATAGCGCCAACGCTACGGTATTTTGGTGGTTGCCATTTTTGGTTGTCAACCCTGACTGGCTGCGTGACCACTAGGTGGGTGGATCAATTGGAACAAGAATCGCCAAGTTAACGCAGCGTCGCGCCTGTTTTAATCTGCCGTAATCGGGTCGAAGTGGAATTTCGAGCTACTTCGTCTATATGTTACCCAGGCTGAGTTAGACTTCCGTAATTATTACAAATTATTATTTCCATTGAGTTTCCGAGAAGTCGGCCGAGCATTTTATCCGGAACGCTACCGTCCGATCTCGTGCGAGCTAACAATGGGGGCCTGCCGTGTTTAAACCGACAATGGCGGTACGGTGAAACGGTGATCTCGTAGCTTTGATTGTTCCGCGTGATAAATTTCATGTTGACCGACGATTAAAGTTACTGTCGTATCAGCTATTAGCGTTGTATCAGTTCTAACTACGCCAGTAAAACTATGTCGTCTGAAACATCTAGGCTACGTAAGCGACGGCGTATTAATCAATAGTGAATCGACGAGGTTACCGCCGCATGGTGTCCCATTTAATAGTTGATGTACTGATTTGAAGCTAGTGCTGTCTTATCGATCCGACGCATCACGACTTTACGAGCGATCGCTGCCGTGCCTATTGATTGATAGGATATGCATTGGTCACGTCACTATAGAAATCATTCATGGGACATACTCGGTCTAAAACGTCAATAAATGGGAGATCTGCGCGTCAGAGAAACTGTCGTCGTGCGTATTGAATTCGGGCACGTCACACACAACAAGGATTGAAAACATGCCTGACATGGCCGGATATTGGTGGTATACGTTTTTATTACCGATTTCCGTACTTTTGGTAACTTTATATGTCTTGGCCGTTGGGTAGAGTTGGCCGAATAGGGTACAGACAAGGCGATCTGATTAAGATTGTATTAAGCATTGGACTAAAGCATAGCTAAAGTACATAAAAATAGTTCAATCACTGGATGAAAGTGTTTCAATTGACTCGGTTCCCAAAGCAACTACAAAGGAGATAAAGACGAGAGGCGACGATAAGCTTTAAATCGGTTTACGAAGGGAAGCGTAAGAAGCCGTTTCTTCTCAGGAAGGAATACAGAAAGACGTCTATAAAGAATCATTTCAGATTCTGATTAAGATCGCCTTGGGTACAGACGACGACACACGTCAGGATTGTGTGGTCAATTGGTAACGGGGCGGTTCTTTTTCATTTCGACTGTTTGCCCGCCGCAGGCACTTTGTACTTCTGGTATATACTGTAATTGGAAGAATCTAAATTCTTTCGACTGCTTCATGCCCATACTCTCTATTGTGGTTCAAAAATTCTTGATACGTTTACTTTATCCACACTGATTCGCGCACACGGAATTCTCGCGCTTACGTAATTTGTGTTTCATTCTTTCCTGTGTTTACGTCCCTTACCTCTGTAATCGGACGGTCTAGAAATTCGATGCGGCCGTGTTTATGGGCGTGCGATTTTCTCAACGGAAGAATGTCGCTACAAACGATGTGAACGAGTAGCCGTTCATAGATACGGTAAATAAGTGCCGAGTGAGTACTACTTAAGTCAATCCATGGCCTACTCTAGGAACTAAATTAGGCCATGGTCAATCTATGAAAAATCCAAATTTTTGCGCAACGCCGTCGCGGCGTTGACTAGCCAAATTCAGTGCGCATCTTGTAGTTGTAAGGCCGCTGAAATAGATCGTCGGCTTGTGCATAGTCAAGGGCGAATAAAATTGAGTGAAGTGTCGTAATTCTTGGTTCTGTGCTATAATTATCTGACGTGTCAATCTGCAATTAGTCTGACGTTGCACACAATCTCGCGTAGGCTACTGCGCGGTTAATAAGAGAATTTGATATAGCAGGTCATATTTAATAATAATAAATTAAGTAATGGATAACACAATTTTTACATCGCCACTATTGGTAGTTGTCCACAAAATAGGCCTAACTGTGCATTATAGATGGACATGACACATGATATTGTGAATTTATGATATACAGTATTGACATGCAAACATATGTGCAACAAAATAATATATCATCACTGTTCAGTTCAAACTGTAACATATGTGTCAGCTGTCAACTCTGATCAACAGACACGTTACCTCCCTGGGCTATAACCCATCTGTACTCCTAAACAGTACAGTCTGCTATACTCTAGGAGAGATTTGACATAACACCGAGGAAATAATCTAATATCAGCCCTACCCAGGTTATGTTATTGATCTTTGAGCATCATTGGTGTACCCAGCTGAAATAAAATGCATTGAAAAGTAAAGGTCACTGTGAGGATAAATGATAGGTTGTTGGGTTGTTAAACCCATGATTACTTTACTATGCTCAGTGTACATCTCAATTGAATACGTTTTGTGTAGGCGTGTTCGTTGTTTGGGACGAGGGCAAGGATTTTTTTATGCATAGCCAGGCTCAGTACCTTTGTCCATAAGGCACCAACATTGCCAGTCTCTAACTCCTATTGTTGGCAATAAATCAGCAATAGGGATTACAGGGATTATTCATGTAGTTGAAATTGCTTTACAGTGATATCTGATGTGGTAACTAGATACGATCTGAAGCATTGTAGGATGTAGATATCAAGCTTTTTCTTAAATGGAATCAAAAGAGAACTAGATCTGAATGTAAAATTATACGTCTTTGTTCATTGGCGAGGTAGCTACATCATTCACCCTCCTACATTCGTAATTTCTTAACCACGTAGTAACCTGGCAACCAATAGTAGAATATATATATTAAGTTATTTTTGGCATTAAATTGTAGGCTTACTGAGCATGTTAGTTGCCTATGTCTGGAACATTCGTCAGCGGTACCACATGTATTTCATGCTGTGCAGCATAGCCTATGTATCACAATTTAACATTTTGTCAGTATTCACGCACTTGCGATATAGCTACGATTTTTAGGCTAATTATTAATACCTTTCTATACAGATGATGCGTCTTATGAAGTATCTGGGGGTGACGTTACCGTTCTTATCGGGCAGACAGCAACATTGAAATGCCGGATTACCAAATTATATAATGAGACTGATAACATGATAGTTGTGTGGAAAGACAGCAATGAAGAAGTGTTATTTTTCGAGTCTAGGCTGGTTCAAGCTGATGAAACAAGGTACGGTAGGCCTATATACTTCACAAGCACAAGTACAAAGTTTTAATCAGCTCATTTAATGCTTGAATAGAGAACTGAAAGTTGGTTAAGATGGGGGGAGTGAACCATTTCAAATCAGTTTAATAGAATTTTTATGTGCATTATAATCCGATCATGCTTTACCCTTTCAAAGAAAGTGTCTGCGATTTCTCATAATTATATTTTGAAATGCGTAATTCAACTAGCCTGAGCATGCAAATGGTTTGGTTCTTGCTAGCAGCCAGTTCTTATCACTAACTGGTCATATAGTTTGTAGTTTGGTGGTCTTTCGCAGCTTCTTCTGGACATGTGACATCACATGTAACATGGAGAATTGGAGACATCCTCCGAAGAAATTGTCCGACCACTGTTATTCACTCATTGTTTAGTAACTTCCGAAGCTCCGTAGTTTCCCGGGAGAGATTTTAAGAAGTATGCTTTCCTGCCTGCTCTGCCACTTGAATGGGCCAGGAGAAGGACTAGAATGGACTGACTGAGACTTTTGCAAGCTTGCCGCCTAGATGTCAGTTGTCACTGCATTTATGCTATTCAAACTTTTCGTTAAGCAAACTAAGATTTCACCAACGTACCTGTTACTTACCTGAACAATTACCAAACATAGTTTCGACATTCTCAGCTAACTGATTAATTCTCTATTACTATCCCCAGGATGTCGGCTTCAGTTACCAAGGATGAGACAGTGCTCATGATTAAAGATGTGATTCTCACTGATGAAAGCAACTATAGATGTGGCGTGAATGGTGTAAACCCTCCAGTTTATGCCGGGAATGCTCTTACCGTGAACCGTATGTCATGTATTCTGGTTGATATAATGCAACTTTTTTGTATTTACCTTGCAATTAACTTGTAATGCCTTTGACACCATTTCGATTACATTTCGCATGTACCATTCCAACATACAAACCATCTATTGTGTGCCCAATATTCTTGTACATAAGGATCTAATTTGACATGTTTAATATCGCAGAATACCCAGAGCAATTCTATATCAAAGACATTGATGTCACTCCACAAGATGGCGACGAGGAGTCTGTTGCAAAATGTATTACTAAAGGATCGAAACCAGAACCAAAAATATGGTATGTACACCAGAAATCCATAATTTGTTCTCAAAACCAGCCAAGTCTTCACCGTTGAGCAACCTTGCCTCTACTCTTTTGTCTGTCTGTCTGTCTCAAATATTAGATTGTAGGCTACTCACACCACAACCAATAAAAACAAGCGATTGGTCTATGTGTTTCTTATTATTTAATAAGATTTTTTTTCTTATAAAGCCAATCAGTAAATCAGGTATAACCCTATATTATCAGGTTCACAGACCCTGACGGCAAAGTTGTGACTCTCGTAGACACCCCAGAGATTGTTACAAGGGAAAACGGTCTCGTCGATAAGAACATTACACTGAAGAAGACCTTTACCAAATCTGACAATGGAAAGAAGTATCAATGCCATGTAGAGCGGGCCGATAGCACTACAGAGACAAGAGATACGGCAAAGATAAGGGTTCATTGTAAGTACCGGTACTTCCAATGATTTTAGTTGTACGGGCAAGTTACTATCTTGACCGCAATGGTTCCAGTTATTTTGTGGCATGTAATTTTTGGCTTGATTAAATTCTACAATAAAGGTGCCTAGCCTTAAAATTCTTGATGCCAATTTGACCTTTCGTCAACAAAGACATTGCAAACAGCTGTAAAATGTTTCACTCTGACATGCTCTCTCAACAAATATTGTACATCAGTGTCAGTCTTTTTGTCCAAATACACATTGCTGTGACTGTAACGCAAATTATTGAGATTGCTTCCTGGGTAATGATGGCTTCATTGGATCTAATGTCTTTAATACCATGTTCACACTGCAATGTTTGTTTTAGTGGTCCACTTTACATCCCCTAGTGTTTGTGTGAAAAGTTAACATCAGGTTATGTCCCCGTTAAACGTGTCTTGCCAGATTCCGTTGAATTTACCCTATGTCTTTTACTCTGGAAAATTACGAGTTGGGTATTGGTAGAGTTGGAGTGCGACAATATTTCCTCAAAATGGTTCTTATGGATGTATTTTTGTGTCAAAGGAAGTAATGCCATGTACTAGTGTATTTTTCTTGTGTTTGTAATTAGCCTATTGCGTCGTCATTATACTACAATAAACAAGGAAAACCGGTAATGTGAGAAAATTTTGCGGAAGTCCAATGATTGTTGTATTTTCCGGCAGAGGAAATATTCCAACCATTATTGCATTTTCCTTGTTGAATATGTCACCGCATTTAGTCTCAGGCCTACCATCTAGTGGTTATATATTTCACACACAATCATGCCATGATGTGTCTTTTTGGAGTTCTTGTTATTTCACTAGATAAGAATCTAATATTATTTCAGTTCCTCCATCTGTCATGCTCCAAGGGATAAGTCAAAATAATCTTGAGATTCGTGAGGAAGGGAACTCATTTGAAGCGGTATGTGTGGCACAAGGAAGTCCCACCCCTATCATCACGTGGAAATTTCTGCCAGATCTCAAGACCAATGTTACACTGCCTGTTGGTGAAAGCTTGCCCAGAAACTGGATCAGTAAGAAATATGTTTCTGTGTTGTCGTTAGCGATATCTTTCATATTAATTGAGGAACTCATGCATCGACTGGCTTTGTACTTCCTTTACTGCCTTTGCTAGGACGGTTCTTACTAGAATTTAGCTTTTCGGATTTTTGTAACGCATTTCGAAATGTTCTATAACAAATCTCAGTCAGAGGTATCTACTCAGCGGTGTGGTGAGCAAAGCCGGGCATGTACTATCATTATCTGTTAGGGATATCTGATATCACTAAATCCCTCATCATTGTTGCCACTTTGCAGTTATCTCTAATCGTTCGGTTGTATTTTAGGCAAGGGTCCGAGAATCTCTTCCAATGGCCTTCTCAGAAGCACCTTGGAATCGACCAACAATGGAACGTTCATCTGCACCGCAGATAATTTTGTTGGACCGCCTGCATCTGCCTCATTCAGAATGGGAGTTTACGGTAGGAAGGGAGATCTCAGCTTTTCTGTGATACACTAACATCTTACACCAAGTAGAACTTTGTAGAAAGTGTGTACGGGTTTGTTTTCTTGCGACGTGGTGGCTGTAACTGACCCTATCTTAAATGAAATCGTTGCGCCACCGTTCCCAAACAATGTAATAGATCACAGGTATCTTGAATGGAGCCGTTGATGTGCTGTTGCAAGGTAGCTTTAATCATTCTGTGTTGAGCTTCATCTTGCTTGAAAACTTTGAATTTAAATTAACAAACCACCATGACATCCAACATAGATACCGTAAGTCAGAAATGTTGTCTGCAGTAGTATGATAGGCCTATAACATTGAGACTTGTCCTTAATGTTATACTTTAGGAATCTATTTAATACAAGCTGCTTAATTTAAAATTCTCCCCATACTGTCTGAGACGAGATAATCGGAGGTGGTGAAGCGGTTTGAGATGGTTGAGTCAATTTATTTTGCTTATTTTACAGCTGCACCTGTCACAACAGTTCCAACCACCACAGGTAACTCATCTGAAAATCTATCGACTATTCGGTTGCTTTCCTGTACACCTCACCACAATCCCTGTCCGTCAAACTTTGCATTTAAAGTTTGGTGATATGAAATTGATCGGTATTTTCTATCACCAAGCACTCATGTACAATCAGCACTTTTTCTTTTGGTGATTTCACTCTTTACACTGTCTTCACTGCACTAGTTTTTAGGAATAAACTAACCGGTGAACAACTGGACATGTTCTATCCTTCATGTAATATCATCTTTCTATCATGCAAACTATACCTGGTATCCTTACTTTTGGTGGAATTATCACAGCATCTCATACATACACGTGATAATGTCCTTATGGTGTGAGGCCCAGTCGTTTGACATTGTAGTGTAACTAGCTGCATCATAGCAGCACATCTTTGTTATTTGCCGTTGCTAGAGTGGCTGTAGTAGCTGTTTGGTGGTAGCGAAATTCATGTATCGATCAAGTGCCAAGTCTACTTGTCCGTGCTTTCGCATAGTATTCATTAATTCCTTATCTCAAGGAATTTTATACTTACTTTCATCCTGCTTTCTCATGATAGCTATAATACTAATGTGCTAGTGATGGTAATCTTGCAGCTTTGACTGATGTGACCCCAAAGCAAAAAGGTATTACTGTTTCCAAACTTGATGACACTCATTGCATGATCTTAGTCCAACATACAGTTTGCCTATACTCGGCATATACCGCATGCTGATTGAATAACTGTTATGCATGACTGCTTACTTGTGGTATTGAATGATACCTCTCATGGTTTGCTGAAATATAGTCTAAATCAATGCCTCCTATCCGGAGAGTATCTGCAAAGTAATGTGATTTGAATTTTTCATATTGTTGGTTGATTGTACAACCGCAAGATCACCATAACTGAAATCATAGACTTATAGTGTTGGGGTTTTTTAATAGGCACCAGTCATCCCCTATATCTTGGATACATGAAATTAGTGCCTGCATGGTTTCTTGGATTTCTCCAACCTAACATGGAATTGTAATATGGTACTGTACCTCTAGAAAAATCATTCACAATCCTGTTTTGATGAATTCAAAATCGTTTCAATGATGTTATTGAAATTTTAGAAAGTACAGCTGCTGCCGAGCCTCGTACAGCAGGGTCTAACGGAGCTGTAATCGGTGGAGTCGTCGCCGTGGCTGCTTTTGTGATCATAGTTGCCATACTGCTAATCGCCAGATACTTCATGTCACACAAAGGTATGCGTAATAATGTATATAGTAAGGTCAAAATTTTGTCAACTGTACTACTATTGTGTTTTCCTACATCCAGGCACGTACCGGACTAAGGAGACTAAATATGAAGAGGCTGATGAGAAAGGAGACGCAGCTGTAGATGAGGATGAAGAATTCTTAGCCGAGAGGAAAAAGACCGAGTATTTCTTGTAATGCGGAATATGACTCATTCAAACGTAAGACCATGGCAGACCATGATTTCAGAGGAAGGCACCTTGGTATAGAAATGCCGCCTGTCAGCCAGGTTTGGATCTTTTTTTATACCTGGATTAAACTGAAATTTATGCTTTTATCGTAATAGGAAATATGAATTTAGATTTATGTCTTCATTAATGGTGTTTCATTTCCTATGAGGACGTGATGTAATGTGTGCGTGTAGTGTAGGTAGACCCTTCATTTCATCCTATTGTACATTGTTGTTCAATGCCTCTTAATTATTTTTGCCTACCAGTACATTGTTTTTGGATATTTTTGTCAGGAGCCACTGTTCTCACTCTGGTGAATTGATGTGCTTAAGAAGTCCTGGTGCTAGGCTAGAAAATTGTTATTCACATTCATTGTAGTACAGTGGACTATTAACAGGGGACATTCGAAAAATATCAGCGAGCGACGTTGAATATTTGTTTGAGAACTCAAGCGGCTCCCAAGGACAGTTCCTTGGGCACCATCCTGGTATCCCCCGCTGAGTGGCTCTGGTTACTAACTTATGGTAACATTTGTTGCGAATTGAGATGAATTTCTAGATGTGAGTTACGTATGTAGGCGTACACTGATTACACTCTACTCTATTTCTTTGAATTTTCATGAATTGTAGCAGAGCCGGTGGTCAACAATTAGTCATTACGGCATCCGACTCCACTTATAGAAAAGCTTTTGCAACTCTGCTCTTACATCAGGTGAAAATTTTTAAAAAAGCGTCTGTCATGAATTTCATATACCTAGCTTCTTGTATTGTAAAGTTTGACATGAAGGCTGACTCATCTGATTCAGGTCATCCACATGATGTTGTGTCATGTACATTGTACATGCAATAAATTCATGTTCATGTTGGATATTCATCCATGATGCTTCAAAATTGTGCCACTGGATATCAAGTTTGATTCATTCCAATTTTTTTATACAATTGTAATTCGGGAACTGTTTGCCTTACAAATTGTGCACTTGGCCATCGACCATCGATATCGTTGTTCTAGTTTTGTAAATTATGACCGAGTGACTGACAATGTTGTGTGATACATTTTTTTCCATTGAACACCAAACCTTCATTCACACAAATGCCTATTATAATCTAACCAATTCAGTAGGTATATACAGAACTCATAAGGAATTTGACCAATTGCAATTTTGAGATTGGCCTGCGCAAATGCATACGGAAAATTTCCCATCTGAATATACCCTTCTCGAGGTCATTAATACTGGATCAGATAATTGAACCTACACGAATTTTTGTGTACTGTCGGTCTTGTTGGCTTATTTCCTATTACAATTTTTTCACCATTGTGATCTCCTTTACTATATGCTATTTGTCCAACTTTTTGTAACGTTGTCGTGTGGTCCAGGATGAATACACGGTTCTGTTTAGAAATTTTTTACCGTAGATTGCCCTATTGTGATGGTACAATTTTACATTGCACTGTAATCTATTAACTATTATGTAATATGCCTATTTCATATGAAACCGTTGCTGACGTAACGTGTTATGCTCATTGAGTGATGCGCGTTGTTCTAATTGATTAGGACTGCAAGTTTACACGAGGCTGCGGAGATTGAACATTATGAACAATGCCAATGTACTAGTAGTTGCCTTGAATGTCCTGTATTGTTTCCCTCGAAGTATGAATGCTGCCTATGAACTTGTGTCACATTTGGATGACTTACGGCAACAAACGAGATTTGCTTTGCTCATGCATTTGTGTGACTTTTCTTGTTTTTGGTTGCCATGATATTATTTCCCAGTTCCGATTGGCATCATTTCTTCTAGGTCTGAGTTAAACTTTTCGCTTGACATTGGTCGTCCGATTTCACGTAGCCAACTCTATTAGCGAACGTCGCGTCGTTCCATTTTGAACTCGTACCACCTCCTTCTGGAGATCAATTTGTGCGTTTCTAATTTATCATGCCTTATACAGTACCATGCTTGTGGCGTATTTCAACTATTTTGCGTGAGATGAAATGAACGAATGTAGATGAATAAGAACTGATTTCTCTACGTAATATGACAGAGACAATAGGATAGCGTATCGTTATCGTACAATGCAACGACAGTCGATTTCTGTGCTCCGCTCTCTCCTTCGATTTTTTTATAATGTTATTTAATTAGCACAGTTGACACAACGCTTTTGGCGCGGTGGGTATCATCATCACATCCTCCCGGGTTCGCTCCGAGCTCGTGTTGCGCTTACTTCACTATGGCCCTAGGCCCTACTTGCGCAAGTTTGTGTTTACACGGCTTCTGAGGTGGAAAAGGCTGGGGGGGAGAAGAACCGACCGCCTCATCAGAAGAAGAAATGTAGCCTAGAGTAGAGACAACTGTCTACAATCGGCCTATCTTCAACACCCCTAGTCCCCCACCTCTCGCTGTTGAGTCTTACGTGATCGATGGACGATAAACCGCATATCGTAAGCTGTAGTTTTATTTTGATATGAAAGCACAGCATTGCCTAAAAGCCCTAAATGAAGGTCAAAATAAAGAGTGAGAAGTTTATGATTATGTCAACCATTGTATAAACATATCATTCATATTAAAGGTCGTACAAGCGAACGGATCATGTAGGATTCCGGTTAACGATTGTTGTGTTCCTATGCTCGACGGTTGATGATGGTGCGTAGGAATTTCAGGCCGGACGATATCTGGATATTTTTCTGAAATTGATGTTACGTATTCACAGCCGCGTTTTCGGAGAACATACTCGCATCTGTAAAAACAATATGATGATATTAATGTATAAATGGTATTGTAGCTACGGTAGGTATGGTACGGGTGGCTATAGTTATGGCCTATGGTTGTCCACCAGCCTACCCTAATGTGATAAAAAACTTTGTGGTAGCCTACCGGAATCAGCCAGATCTTATGTCATGGGTAGGAATTTCGTCATAGAAAGTGCTAGTCTACTGAGTAGAAGAATTTAGTATTCTTCCAACGAATTCAGATCAGACTTCTAGGGCCAACCTCCTCGATTTAACCCAGCGCCTAAGTGAAACTTGGAAAACACGGAGCTAATAACGTATACGGTATGAACTTACTCTGGAAACCACTTCGCGTGTTCCTCCATGGGGTTATCATTCTGCTGCCAGTTCATGAGACAGCCGCTGCAATAGAAGCATTTAGTCCTGTCTTCATTTCCAAGATAAAATAGTCCAGCGTCGGCTAATTCCGATACAGGCGCGGCCGCGTTACTTCGAAATCCTCCAAAAGTATCCATACGATTAGTGAAGCTTCTCATGTGCGGATGGTCTGGGTTTTCACAACGAAAGGTTTCCCTTCGACTTTGCTCGTCCCATCTGTTATAATTTCGCAATATTGAAACATTTTCAAGGTCGCGTAAATCTTGCGGACAGGCCTGCTAAAGTAGTCTATATGATCAGGTGACTTCAAATTCTGGTTCTAGGTATAAAGAATTGTTGCAGTACGGCCTATCCTCTAGGCTTACATAAATTGTACCGTAGCAGAGACGTACCTATTCTACCCAGTCATGAATTATGCGAGAAAAATTTCTAAAAGCATATACGAACGTATGGAAATTTGTAGGGAACATGGCTTACCTGTTTTTATTGATTTCGTTGTTTTCCGCTACTGTACGAGAGGAAGACATGTTATCGATATAGGCCTATATATCTATTCTTCCGAGTCAACTATATAAGATGCGCTTTTCCAACCTACAATGAGGGTACATTATATCTACACCTTATATATACCAGTAAATACATAATACGTATAGCCTATATAGGGCTATATATGTGTACCAATTAAACCGTCTCTTTTCCCAGGGAATTCCCCGCATAATACATTTGTGACGCCGCATCTATGTATAGATAACTAAACTACGTGGGTTAGTTATCTGAAATAATCTATTGGCCTACTCATATTCCATAGGTCACCGAAAAATAATCCTATACGTCACACCTATCCTTCGAACACATTAGTCAGTCATGCCAGCTCATGTCATGACATCATGATTGAGCCACGTAGTGAAATTCTCCGCAGTTGTTATCCAAATAGGCCTATATAATATCGGATCGATCAACATCCGGGAATCATGATGATCGCAACTTTAGCGTATGTTGTGTTAATTACACGGAATTCCTTGCTATTTTCCCGGAGTAGTTGCCACCGCGTGTACATTAATCAGTCGAGTAAATATTATTGATGAAAAAGAAGTTGTGGGTGATGTGACTCATATCAGTATCACGGAAGATAGGAGTGGTTCTTCTCCCGTAGCCTATATTTTTAGTCCCGTTCTATTCACTCCGAAAATATGAGATGTTGTAATTACCTCTTAAAGTACGTCAAAAACGAGCAATACCTATCGTAACAAAACTAAATTTACCGCCCTACATTCAATGACCGATGTAAAGTTGACAATCAAAGCCAGCACACCAAGGGCAGAGTCTAAAAAGTTTGAACCCGCAAAATGTGCCTGAGCAGTCGATTTTCCTAAACCAAGTCCAATATTCCAATTTTTTTCAGTTTCGACTTCGACTCTAACCCTAACCCAAACCAAATGTCGTGGCCCTTACCCTAACTGTAATAACCCTCAAATATAGGAGTGTGCCACATTCGACGGTGCGGAAAGTTCGACTTCGACGCCAAAATTTCGGCTCTTTGTGCGCAAAAATCAACTTTTAGTCTAATGAAAAAAGGGATTTTTGCCCACACTGGCATGGAAATAACAGAATATTTACGGTTAAATCATAATTCAGTTATCTCTGGGGTAATTGAACCTTAGATTAGAACTATGCAATAAACTCGTTGACCGTTTTTGATGGGCCGTCAGTGGATATACTCAGGTATCTCGAGATCGTAAATTAAGAAATAGCGGGTACCTGCGCTGGAAATTGATCGCAAATTTAAAATTAGTGGGTAGTCTACCTGCGCTGGAAATAATTGATTGTAAATTAAGAAATATAGTGGGTAGCCTATACCTGCACTGGAAATTGATCGTAGAAGAAATACTATAGGTACTTGCTCTGGGAATTAATCGTAGATTGAGAAATAGCGGTACCATTGGGATACCTGCGGTACCTACGATACCTGAGTATATTCACTATCACTGGTAAACCTGCGGTACCTGCGATATTTACCTGAGTATATACAGTACACTGGGACACTGGCCCTTTTTGTTGTAGATGGCCTCAGAAGCAAAGTGCTTCTAGTTTCGAGAGATCAGTCATGTGTATCGGCGATTTCTCTCGTATAGATTCAGTGGTCGGGGTCTACTTGCTAGGATATTTCGGTCGACACTCATCCTGAATCCTGATTCAAGCAGATTACACAAAATGGAGTGGTTTTAGACTTAATTTCTACTGTAACAGTTGTCTGATTGTTTTACAGAATCCTGTTGAGAGGACCACTGTGTTAATTTGGAACGAGTGGTTAAGAGTTCCACTTCAGTGAATGTTTTGACACGTGATCACACCGGCAGTATTTAAACTGCGAATGTTGCAACTCTCGTCATTTGCTTTCCTTCCGTCTTTGTTGCAAAGAAGATCGGCATGGTTTCAGGTCGAGGAGCGAACGGCACGGCCGGTTGCGAGCAGCCTGTTGCTGATATTGTAGCACAAAATGGGAATGCAAATACTAGTGTAATACCGTTCGTACCCTTGAAGGATAAGATATCGAAGAGGATAATTTCGGGAGATCCGTGGTTTTCTTTGGAATTCTTTCCTCCACGGACAGAGAAAGGTGCTACGAATTTGGTTGGAAGGTTAGTCGCTAATAAACATACTTTTTTGTTTGATAGCTCATTTGAGTTAGGGCGGACTGGTGCAAAGTAGGATTTCTATCGCGAAACAACATAGAATAAGCACAAATGGCCCTCGGCGTCGTTGTAGACTAGTACATAAGACCTAGGCGGGACTCGCATGTTGCAGCTTCTTGTATCCATTTTCATTTAGTCAGGGAGTTTTAGTAAGCACATTGGAAATGCCAATGACTATCATCATGGTTTGCAATTGCACAGGCTTGATCGGATGGGGGAAGGAAGTCCATTGTTTATTGATGTAACATGGCATCCTGCTGGGGATCCCGGCGGCGACAAAATTACTTCATCAACCAAAATCGCAGGGACTGTTCTCAACTACTGCGGGATCGACACCATGCTCCACATGACTTGTTGCAACCAGACAAAAAACACCGTAAGAAAAAATCTTGTGAAAACAAAAGCTCTTGGAGTGCGGAGCATTCTTGCATTGAGAGGAGGTGCTAGACATTTTGAAGCATATGAAATTGATTGCAATAATTCAAATGAGTTCTATTAAATAGACCCTGTTGAAAATGACTGGCAAGTTAACACGGATGGATTAAATTATGGATCAGACCTGGTCCGTCTCATAAGAGAAGAATATGGAGAGTATTTCACTATTTGTGTAGCAGGTATAGAGATACAACTCACATTATTCTGCATTTAACGTATATATACTAGTCAACTACTATTATTTTAGGCTATCCAAAAGGCCATCCCGATAGTCCTTCGTATGAGAAAGATCTCCTTTATTTGAAGCAAAAAGTGGATGCTGGGGCTGACATGATAATTACCCAGCTATTTTTTAAAGCTGAAGAGTTTTTACAATTTCAGACCGATTGTAGAAAAATTGGGATAGAGTGTCCCATTATTCCTGGTATTTTTCCGATTCAGGTTTGAAATTTATCGTTTTATGCTAATATTTATTCAGAACCGGCCAATGATGTGTAATGTTATCAAAACCAACACTCCTATTATTCTCTATTGACTAAAGTATCATATCTGTTTACCCAGACATAGATTTCACAAGAAATTGTCAGGTTATGTTATAACCGCATTTTGATCAGAGAAGACTACAGTAGATAAAAGTCATTGCTATTGTCAATAGGCTAGTTTTACACGAGTAAGTTACTGTATAGCTGTTTGTCTATGCTTGTACCACAGTTTTATTTGCTTGTTCTGCACAAAATAAAACAATTATGGATAACAGTAATTCTGCCTACTTCCATTCATTTTGTCGCTTGGCAACATTAGAAGTATAACGTCTCTTTTTTAGACGAACCGATCTTTGGTTCAGTTGACGAAGCTATCAAAATTGGAAGTACCTGAAGATGTTCGCAATGCAATTCAACCTATCAAAGATAATGACGAAGCCATTAGGAAGTATGCTGTATAATGTATATATGGCCCAGTTACGATGCACATTAATATCGTAAGTGCTTTTACAGCTTTGGTGTTGATTATGCAACTACTCTATGCAAGGAGCTACTTATGTCTGGTGAGGTGTTAGGACTTCACATGTACACCCTAAATTTGGAAACGGCGACTATTTCTATCCTGAAGAACCTGGGTCTGTGGAAGCAAGTAATTTCTAGACCACTGCCATGGAGGACGTCAGCAAACCCAGACCGGCAAGCTAATGAACAGGTCCGCCCTATATTTTGGGGGGCGAGGCCTAAGAGCTATATTCACAGGACACAGAGCTGGGATGAGTTTCCAAATGGAAGATGGTAAGTGATACTAAGTTAACTAACTATGAAATGATTTCCGATGTGCGTTTCCTTGAAGGGGCGATTCGGCTTCACCTGCATTTGGTGAGTTGAATGATTATCACTTGTTCTACTTGCGATCGCGTACCTCAAAAGATAAGCTACTACAGCAATGGGGATCACCAGATAGTGAGGAAGATGTTTGGAGAACCTTCACCTTATTCATATCGGGAAACAAAAATGAACAAGGATGCAAGGTAGGCATGGTTGCCCTCTTGGATCATCACAGTGCAAAGCCATATTTTTAGTGTAGAGATTGCCGCCACAGTTTTAATGTTTGTACTAATTAATAGAAAGTTTTGGAGGATTAATTTAGAACGCTTTAGCTCATTTAGCAATGTTTAGTGATTGAAGTCTCCACTGACAATGACAATTTTTCATTTTGAGCATACATAAATTTTATACGTGGTTATTTAGATAACCGAAACACCTTGGAGTGATGGACTCTCGAAGGAAACAGAAGACATGAAGGAAAGGCTCATCAAATACAATGCTTTAGGTATTCTTACGATCAATTCTCAGCCCAATATTAACGCCGTGAACTCAACACATCCCGTGTTTGGCTGGGGTGGTGAAGGAGGTTACTTATTTCAAAAGGTGAGACTCATCCCAGCACAATTATAATCTAACTATTACATTTGTCAATTGTTACAGGTGTTTAAATATATTGAAGTGCAGTTTTAACAATTTGAAGCGGCACTGAGTCTAGCAGTTTGGTTTTGCAGGCGTATCTTGAATTTTTTATAAAGCCACAATATGCTGAAGCACTGAAAAGGGTTTTGCCTAAATATGAACCAAGAGTGAACTACCATATCATCAACCGCGATGGTGATGAAGACTACACCAATGCTGATAGGCAAACTCCGAATGGTGTTACTTGGGGAATATTTCCTGGGAAGGAAATCGTCCAACCAACCGTTGTCGATCCAGTGAGCTTTTTAGTATGGAAAGTAAGTTATTATCATTAAAACTTTTTGAGTTGAATATTTGACATTGTAATCCCATGAATTCTCCACAGGATGAAGCTTTCGGTTTGTGGATGGAAAAATGGGGAAGAATGTATGAACCTACATCTCTATCCTACAATGTCATCGACCAGATATGCAACAGCTATTACCTCGTTAATCTAGTAGACAATGATTTTCCTAAAGATTCAATTTTATGGACAGTAATCGATGACATGCTGACCTCTGTTGGAGTATCGCAAGATTGATATTTGACAGATCTATGCAGTAGAATGTGTATTGTGTATACTGTATTCTTAGGGAGCATTCATTGGTGCTGCCAACCTCATGGGATTCGTATCCAGGGTGGTATTTGTCAACATTTTGCATACAGAAGCCTTGATCTTGCATTATGGAATCAGGATTTAACGTTAATCATTCTCTATAAAATATTAATAGAGATAATCGCGCTAGGTAATATTGAGTGCCGTTAAAAATTCATTGACCGTACTAGATCTTTAGTCGATGCAGGTGAGTGACTCTGAAAGCACCTGAATTCTGTCTCTAGTGTATTGGGCAGGGATCTAAGTTTTTGACTGCACTTTGTGCATGATGAATTGGATTGGTATTGTCAGCATCATGACCACGAGTTCCACTCCAGCTTATTCTGGCATTGCACGTTACGATTATGAAGGAGACGTTTCAATTGCTCTTAATTTTTATTCATCGGTACGAGGACAAAGCAATCATAAAAAAAGTTGAATTTTTGCAGCAGTGTTTGGCGATTGCAGTACAGCATGTAATATTAGTTGATTCGCCTGGCAATTGTGTTTCATGAATTTGTGTCAAGTTATCACTATTGGTTAGTTAGTCGCTTGCCAACCCTCCTGATAGCTTCAAAGCATTAAGGCTTGATAAAAAAATGAGTGTTGGTGTCACGCTGGGATCATGCTCTTGCTGCGTGGCTGTGACGTCATAGCCTTTCAATGGACGTGTGTGGATATATCAATTCTTGTTGGAAACAGAAGTTGCATAGGGTGGGGAATGATTATGGTGCTACGGTCTCCATGCAGGATCGTGGTGAAGAAATATTAAAGGATTTTTCATTGTTGAGCCAGGTCTAGGTTCAGGCTCTTCGTCCTGGTCTTGCTCAATGCCGTCGCCTTCATCTACATCGGATTCGATTTCCTCGTCAGATGTCTCTTCTTCAGATGAAGATTCTTCATCGTCTGACGATGAACTCATTTCTGCTAGCTCCTCTTCAATCTGCATCATTGATTATGTAGTCAGTCGATAGCAGATTGATGTTGGGCTATCCTAATGGAATGTCGTCGTAGGGCGACATTTGCAAGTATTGTCAGCTTGGTAGGCCTACTGATTCGATGCAAAAAATGAGAAATATTTTGGTAGACCAATTGTGATCAGGGTAGGCTTATGTTATCTGTGTATGCAAAATATAGAAAGTGGACCTACCTTTGATTTTTCCTCTATGACAGGATGAAACTGTAAAGCGAGCGCATTATCTGGTTCGTAAATGAGAATCATTTTGCACAGTTTGGAAGCATTCTCCCAGTCAGAGCTTCTCACACAGTGCAAAAATTCCCCTAAAAGTTCAATTGGTGCTTTAATTTCTTCATCTTCCGACGATGAGTCCTCATCACTTTCATCATCTGATTCTGATGAGCGTCGTTCTGAATCATTGTTTGCTATTGGTTGAAACCCTTCCCTTCCTTCAGCAGCCAAATTATTTTCTGATGTAATTTCCTCTGATCTTCCACCATTTCTCTCACTATGGACTTGAGATGACGATTTTTCAAAATATTGATGTGCGGATTCACCAGCTGTTTGTTGACGACTGTCCGACAAACTCAAGTTCTCAACATGGCTTTCTATCTGATCCATCTGACCCAATTTGCCACTTCTGTCACTATATGCAATAACGACGTTATTCTCACCATAGCTTTTCAACATAAAATTAAAAAATTGAGATTACTAGGACATGAAGTGCATCGTTCCTTAGACCGAACTAGCCACACTCAAGCTCTGCGCAAGCCATACGCATTTTCATTCAGTCAAATAAGATTATTAATGTGCCTTTCGAACCGCGTCATTTCTGGCTATGGTTACCAATTATCGCTTGAGCGAATTTTATTGTAGAAATAATCTGATCATTCAAGCGAATCGGTCATAGTAGTTTTAAATCTCTGTGGGTTCAACTATAGAGACGTCTCTATAGTTCAACTTTGATAAATGAACCTTGAAACTGCTCAACTTTTAATTGAAAAAATCAGTTATTACTGATCAAGCTTACATACTCCGGGAAATCAAATATATTATGATATGCTTATGTGATATATGATATCATAGAATGTAATCATTATGCTGATATGCCCGGCGAAAAGGTGTAATGTGCTGCAGGGTGTAAGTAGGAATATCTATGGTGTAAGGCTGTGGTTCAACCTTCAAACAGAGTCTTTCCAAATAACACAGTGAACCAATGAGTTAGTCGCTCGGTTTATAATCTGCATTATCTGAAGAGAGTACTTTGGTTTGTAGCATTATTTCTTGTACGTAAGTGTTTTTCTTTCTAATATTCATTCAATGCGCCATGTGTACACTCAGTTTATATAGACGAGTAAAAGCAGCTGAAAATATTTGTTGTTGTCCCAAAATCGCGAAATGCTCGAATGACACGAAGTTTGCTGATTGCTGATGGATGATAGGGAATAATAGACAAGGTGGTGAATGGCGCGGGGGTTGAGCACTTTAAAGTCTGCCGTACAAGCCAAAGCGTTAGATGAATTTGTGGTCTCGACCATTGAACTATGATGGATCGTGGAGACAGTGATTATTCGACACGACAAGAAGAAGAAGTGGAAGCGTTACAAAGTATTTTCGATGAAGATTTCGAGGACGTCAGAAAAAATGACAAGTGGAAGGTATAACATCCATTGTTTTTGCAGATTGCAAATCGATCAAGCTCTCCAAACACAGGAATATAGTAGCCTATGTTGGCCCAGTATTTTACCCTACTTGTTTGAGATTGATCAGAATAGTGAAAACCGACGGCGTAGGCCTATTTTCTACTGGCGAACGCTGCCATATCAAGATCTTACATGTTCAAATTTTCACAGGTTCCTCGTCCACCTGAAATATTGATTCACTTAAAACCATTAATAAGTTCGAATGGAAATGATCAAGTTTATGCATCGGCTACGCTGCGAGCCAAGTTTCCCAAAGATTATCCAGACAAGTATATATATATGCACAAAAATATTTTCAACTTTTTCAGCATTTTGACAACATTTGAAAATTCTCGTGATTTCTAATGGACAATAAGTACCGGTAGTTGCTTTAGTCGTCAGGTCTCTGTACTGAAAAATAGTGTCAAGACAGAACAAAGTAGAGGCATTCAAACTAAAAATTCATATTAGTTTGTGGTTGCATCTTTCTCGCATTTTCCGTCACCTCTTATGTTATCTCATTTAAGGATCCCTGAGCTTACCATTGAAAATGTGGAGGGGCTTGGAGATGAAGCATTGAAAATTTTAACTGAAAGCCTAATTACTGAAGCAAATCAATCAGTCGGAGAAGTGATGATGTTCCAGCTCTGCGAACTTTTTAAAGTGATTATCGAATTATTGATGCCATAAATTATCTGAACACTAGACTAGAGATCTGCCGATATATACTGAAATTTTGGCTGATACAGATACTTTGATACTTTCATTATTAAAGTTAAAGTGTGCTTGTAAATTCGTTCGTTGTTTACAATAGTGTGTATGGTGCTTTTTCACGGCGCCAACCTGTATTGACTGAATGTGTTTGTAATATGACGTTCACTTTCTGAATTCCCAGTAATTTTTCCTTTCATCTTCCTGATTTTTCCTGAATTGTTTGTCAGTCAAGTTCAATAATACCTTGAACTATAAATGCACTGCTCTTTAGGGATATCGGTGTCGGCCAATTTTCGTTCGATACTAATAGTAATGCCCGAAAAAGTGCTCGATGCTCTGTACTGATATCAATACATCAGCACACCGCGCTAAACTTCGATAGCCTTCCTGCTTCCTCGGTGCTTTCTTGTCCGGCCTGCATATATTGACCTGTAATGTGTGTGTATATCAATCATGCGAGTCTGTAAATGCAGCAAAAATCAAATATGGACAAAAATAATCAGTGTCCTTAACTACGCACGATTTATACAGTACACTGTTCTAGTATATGTTTTCTTAATTTTTATGTGTTTTATCTTAAGGAACTTTTACACAAATATAATATACCCTCACTGTCAGTTTATGAAGAAAATATGAAAATTAAAAATGAAAAAGTCGAGAAAAATAAACGAAAAATGCAAGAGTTACAAAAGCGACGATTGGATAATCAGGTTGGTTATAAACTTGTACGGTATTAGCCTGTTTTGACTCGGGCAATTTTACACTTCATTTTTTCTAATACAATAATGATAATTATTGCAGGCCATTTTTTGTCATAAGTGAATATGTAATACGTTGGTGATTGCTATTTTAGATACGCGAAATAGAGGAAGAAAGAATCAGAAGAAAGGAGGAGGAAAGAACACTGAAACTGGACAGACAACGTAAAAGAGATAAAGGTACAGAGAAGAGAAATGGCAATCATTGATGAAGAACAATACCAAACTTACATTTATAGGTCGGGAAGAGCTGGATACGGGTGTTAGCACTGGATTTGATGCATCGTTGAGCCCTTCTGTCCATGTATCTGAAATCAATTTTACCACCAAAGGACAGCGCACAGTCTATACGGGAAAATGCATCGGTAGTATTTATAATGCCTAGGCCTATACTTCCATTAGCGCTGTTTATGAACTGTGTCCAGGGACTAGACTCCGGGAAAAGTGTGATGGCGATGATTATTGGTTGCCAGTGTGATGACTTGGTATCAATTACCAATAGTCTACTTCTTTTTTCTTGTCACCATTTCAGTGTCTATGACTCTTTTTAGACAAGCGACAAGAAGGTAATGTTATTCATGTCGGCATTGAAAAGGAGACTGGGAGTTTAGTAGTCATACACAAGTGGGTCATACCCTACCCAGGATATGCAGATACAAAGTTTCCTGCTGAGACGAGGACCTGTGACTTGAAGACCTCTGATGAGTTGAATAAAATATCACAATACACAAAAATTGTCAAAGGAGTTGAACAGGTAAGCAAGCAAAAATGAAACTGGTCTGTACATTTATGATTTGATTTACTGGTAACTGAATTCATATGACATTCCATATGATTATCTTATAATGTCATAATAGGCTTAAAAGTTTATTTAACTTTACAATTGAGATTTTCTCTTTAATATCTTGAAACAGTTTATTCATATCAATATTAATTACAATTGCAAAGAATCTATTTTTTAATATCATTTTATTTGTTCCTACTTTGCACAGGAATTGCATTCTTTGATGAAGGTATCTCATCCTAATTTGGTTGCTTACCTGGCGATGCGCTACACAGATGAAGGCAATTATATGCAAGTTGACCTGCTTCAGGAATATGTTTTAGGTATGCCGTCGTTCTGCTTATTCTCCGCATTTTAGTACAAAGTACGCTAATTGATGCATTATGTAGGGACAAATTTGGAATCAAAAATTAATGGAAATGATCAAATATCAATCGATGAATTGAAAAATATTTCAAAACAACTTTTGATAGCGCTTGATTATCTGCATTGTCATTCTGTGGTGCACAAAAATTTGAAGGTAAGAGTGTGGTAGAACATCGAAGAGCTACAGTTTGTCTAACGCTTCTTAGTTATAATTCATGTAAGCAGATTATGGTTGCTACATTTCATACTACTGGAGTTGATTAATCTACCGTTACTAGAGCAGTTTGGTCACAAATGATATGTTTGCGCCCGTAGCCATAGGAAATGACATCATGAATAGGATCACATAAGTTTCACGAGCTCGCAAAGAATGCATGTCGTATGAATTATCCCCATGAATGAGTGATATGTAGGAACTAATAGTATGCCATTAAATGGTGGAGGCGTGGAGCTCTACAATAATATACTTACCCCGGATATTCTTACTGTTAATAATTGAGAATGCATGCTGTGGTATGGAGAGCTGTCTCTCAAACTGGTTGATGCAGCCATATATCTTTGCATCTATAGCATTGGTATGCATGATCAAAAATTCGACCTAAGAGCTTGATAAGTTTTTTGAAACTTACAATCATTAGTTTTACTGATGCGTTACCCATCACAAACCAATATTCCAAAAACGCGGTAATAAGAAATTAAGTTAAATGTTTGAGCGGTCAGCCTCAACATTTTTATATCAGGTTACGTGTTTTAGAAATTTCTATGATCATTATTCTTATTTCAGGCATCCTCAGTGACTATCAATCCACGTGGTACGGTCTGCCTGGCGGATTTTAGCATTGTGAAGCGTCTTGCTGATTTGTATGACGAGGCACATATTAAAAAACCTAGTGTTACATTTATAGATGATACCATACTTTCGAAGAATAGCAAGAAAGGAGATATATTAAACTTTGTGAGTATAACACTAACATAGTTCCCTGACCATCCATGAAAGGCAAAGTTTTGTAGCTCTGCCTAATGAAGGTGCTAAATTTTAAAAGCATCTGTATCTATCACAGTAATATTGGCGGGTGTGGAATTTCTAGTGCCTAGTGATATGCAGCAATGGTCTGCGATTGATACAAATTTTTCCCGTTACCAAATCATAATCTTTGATATTGTTTGAACAGGGAATGTTAGCTTTGTCTTTGATCCAAGGAAGGTGCATAAAAACTTATCCACCCGAGATTCCAAATAAGCTTCCATCCGTTTTCAAAGATTTTCTCAGCAAATGTCTTGCTATTGATGACAGACTTCGCTTGACCGCATCTGAGCTGTTGGAGCATCCATTTCTAACGGTAAGTCTCTTTTCAAAGTCGTTTTCTGCTGACTCTATGCAATGCAAATTTAAGTGTGTCTCTAGTTGTAATAGTAGATTTTGCATTATTTGTAAGGAATAGTAGGAAATTTTATTCTTTTTTCCAATGATTTTACAGAGTGCAATAGGTGATGGACCAGAACTAAGTCCTAAGCATAAAGCCGAATCTCCAAAGGACAAACTAGCTCAAGAATATTCGTGTGACTCTGACAGTCGCAGCAGAGACGACAAGGACCCGACGTTTTTTCCACAACCCCCACAAATGCTATCGAGAATACATTCAGAGTTTGAAAAAATTCAATGGCTTGGTAAAGGAGGCTTTGGCAATGTTGTGCAAGTCAGTATTGGTCTTGAAATTATTTATACCAGTACATATATCATATTGTAGCTTTTCCATCTCACTATGGGCATCTTTATAATGTAGCATTTTATGTCTGCCTATTTTCGTTAGAATGAAGCATCTATCTGCTCACCTCCTCACCATGAGTGCAGCCCCCCTCCCCAATCCACCGATCTGTTCTTGTTCTTGAATTGTAAATATTTTGAAGAAGACAAATTTAAAATTTTACAGAATTGATACATTTAGTCATTCCATTTCAGGTTAGAAATAAAGTAGATGGACGTTTTTATGCTATCAAGCGAATCCTACTGGATCCAAGAAGGTCTCAATTCAATAAAAAGATTTCAAGAGAAGTCAAACTTCTTTCGAGGCTCAATCATGAAAATGTTGTCAGGTATGTTAAAACCAATAACTGTTTATGTAATTCACCTATTGTATTATGCTTCATGGCACGCATTGAGGTAGAGTGCCATTCAATTACGCTATATGTTTACTCTGCTTATACAAGCTTTCGATTTGATAGGTACTACAATTCCTGGATTGAAACTTTGGTGAGCCCGGACGACGTATCGACTGAAACAACATCAAGCGTGCAATCTATTACTAAAACAAGCGACGCTTTTGTCAATTCGTTGGGAATGAGTGGTAAGATCTATTGTTGACTTTATGGCTCTAGTTGAATGTGCGACAGTGCTATTGTGGAAAATATTGTTTATTTACTATCCTGGTGCTGATTTAGATATGTGACGTGAGGAAAACAAAATGATTCACTGGTTAGTCCCAGTATTAGTATTGTAATTGCAAATTTCATATCATGTGGGATTGTGGGTGAACCATGTGTGGGTGGATCATGTGGGTGAACCATGGGATTCCGAAACTTTTTACAAATAAAATATGGGTTAGGGACTAGTGTTAGCTGCGTTTATGATATCTATTACATGTTAGAACTGATGAATGTATTTCATACTATCAGATGATATTGAGGGTAATGCTCCACCTCCTGCTACTCAGAGCTACTCCGACTGGGCTTCTATCGATAACTACAGTTACAAACAAGATGAGAGCGATGATGACGAGGACGATGACAATGAGCTGTTTGATGCTATGTAAGTCTATAGCTTTTTTTTCAGCTACTAACAGCTACAATTTTACTTTGTTACTTTTAGGTTTGAACCCCGTGAGGACGAAGAGGAAAGGATATTATTTGAAGGAGAAATCCCATCAGACAAAGTTATCAATAACAAACCTCAAGCCCAAGATCAGTCTACATTAGAAACAGCTACAACAGAATTGTCATCTCTCGGAAATGTCCCAAAAAGATATTTGTACATCCAAGTAATAAAGATTTTTGTCCCATAGTCTACTTGAATCTAGGATTATAACGCATGAAAATGTCACTACAGAATCAGCAGCAGCAGCCTAATAAGGCAATCCATCACTTGAAGTGCCCCACTCTGGTTAAAACTGGCCCTGCCTCGAATCCATTGTTGTTGATAATGCAACAGAATTAAGGAAATGATACAATGCTGCGAATTTTGTTCCAATTGAATAGATTCACTATTGGATTTGACCTAATTCAGCTGTTATCTTATTCAGATGGAATTTTGTGAGAAAAGCACTTTGAGGGAAGCAATTAATGATGGTTTAGATGATAAAAGGATATGGTGTCTTTTCAGGTTAGTTGCTGCTAAGTTCGATTAATTTTATAGCTGGCCGGCGGCTGAGATCTTCAAAGCCTGAAGTTCGGCACCAAAGACCAGTGGTTTCTCATTCATATCTGTTTATACAACATTAAATAGTACTTTCCAGTAGAAAATGTACTATGGGATCACGAATTTACTTGTATGCAGGGAAATTCTCTTTGGTCTGGTGCATATCCACGAGCAAGGAATGATACACCGTGATTTGAAGCCGCAGAATATTTTTCTCGACCATAACAATCATATAAAAATTGGTGACTTCGGATTGGCAACTTCACACACTGGCGGAGTAAGTTCGGCTGCTACGTTTTTTGGCTGTATCCAATGTTTCCTGTCCTTCTAGTTCGGTATCAGCAATCATTATTAATATCTGCATGTTTCCTCCAGACGTTTTCTGGTAGGTCTTTGATGCATGATAGAGTCATAGCCAAGTCGAGATCATTTCCTAGATCACATGTTATTATACTTTAATAGGTAGTTGACGGTGCAACATTGATCGATCTTGCTAGTTCAAAATCAGAAGGATATGATAGTGCCATGACGGGACGAGTCGGAACTGCGTTGTATGTTGCTCCAGAATTAAACAAATCAGCATCAAAGTTTGTATTTCCTATTCGAGATTCATATTTCCGGTTTGTAAATTGTATTGCTTTATTAGGGTCTCATACAATCAAAAAGTGGATATATATAGTCTCGGTATCATATTTTTTGAGATGTGCTACAGTGGTTTGCAAACAAAAATGGAACGGGTGAAAGTTTTGGGCAACTTGAGATCAGTAAGTCGTTTCGAATTTTGCTTTCTAGGTGCTGACACAAAGACACAAAGCGGTGGAATTTGCAGTGACTTCCGTACATCCTTATCATCTTTGAATAATTCCTTCACTGCAATGTGTCAGCTACTATTAATGAAAAGTGTTTCATTGATAATCATTTAGGAGGAGATCAAGTTTCCGGACAATTTCAATGAAGCGGAAAAAATGAAGGAAACCCAAATCATTAAATGGTGCCTGAAGCATTCTCCTGAAAAGCGACCCGCAGCGAACGAACTACTCCGAGTAAGTACAACAAATAATTTAAGTGTCATTTTATAGTAGAAACGGAAGATATTGCCTTTTCTTCTAGAGTTCTCTTGTTCCTGCTCCTGATCTTGAGAAAAGCAATCCATTCATAAAACATGTGCGTCAAGCTTTCAATGACCCTCATTCCGCTCAACAACGCTACCTCATGCGAGAACTTTTTTCACAACATGACCTTAGAAAAGATGATGTGTTTTACGATATTGATCTTCACAAAGTATGTCAAATTTTTTAGAAATGCATTGACACCTTATCCTGAAATATTTCAACCGATACGCATATGGATTGAAAATTTTCATTTTATCAAACTATTAATCACTGAGTTGCCTTACCATAGAGACTGAGCAACACTCTGTTCGCGAAATATCCTTCCATTGAGTTTGTAAAGTAGCCCAATACTACACTAGACAGCAACATGGGTTGTCTGCAATGTCTGGTACTATTAGATATCACAGTGTGTTCTGCGAAATAAGTTGTCAGAAATATAAATAGTATGAAACTAGCCAATTCAATCCGCTATAGTTAATGAAATGGTTGGGTGATATCAAATTTCTCTTCAATATATTCTATTTCTTTCTAGAATCAATTTCTTCCAAGTCAACATTTAATGCAAGAGAAAATTCACTCGATTTTGATTTCGCTCATGCAACGGCATGGTGCTGTCAAGGTTACTCCTCCTGTGTTGGTGCCTCGAATGCATATCGAAGATGAGGACGAAACGGAGACCGAATATGTTGCAGAATTTGACACTAACAATGTTGCAACGTTTATGGATTCTTGTGGGGTCATTGTGAATTTACCGTACGACTTGAGGGTAAGGAAGAGATTTGATTTTCACTTGATCCAGAATTGATGTTAGACATGTCAAATTTCATATTTTTATACCGTTCATGTACAAACCCAGTTCTCGGGTAGTTGATTGGATTATGAATCCTTTGAGTTTCAAGTTTTGTTATTTTGATATTGGAAAGTTTCATTTAGATGCCATTTGCACGATACATAAGTCGAATAGGTGTGACCAGTTTGAAAAGATACGCGATAGAGAAAGTATACAGAAAAGTCAAGATACACCGATCTCACCCACGGGAACTGTGGGAATGTGCATTTGATATCGTCACCCCGACTGTCTGCAAGTAGGTGCATTTTGTACACATTTTCTACGGATGGATGGCACTAGTCGTATACCTTCGGCACATCTATTGTTGGATGATTGCAAATTTACACATGGATATTGGATACTCAATCACATCCATACCATAACGTATTGGACAGCATGAGTTAATCCCTATTAAGCAGCCTCCTGTAAAACGTGGAAAATAATCGCTGATTGGCCGTCCACTTTTGCTACCTGCACCGAGCTTTCCGAAATGAATTTCTCACAGAATGATTCTTTTTACAGCCTTATTCCTGAAGCTGAAGGCATATCTTTGGTATCAGAAATTATCGATGCCATCCCAGTATTGAGTAGACGTTCATACAAAATCACTGTGAACCATACTGTCCTGCTCCTTGCCGTTTTTGAATATTCTGGAATTCCTTTCAACAAACACGAAGTGGTGAAGCACGTTCTTACAGAAGCAAAGTCTGAAAAGCTAAGTAAAGCTCAGGTAAACGGTCACTGCAGTTTGTGGTATCGTTATATTTAGAATCGACGGTAAATACTATGTTTGAATTGCAGCTGCAAAATCGCCTGTTAGATTCATCTTTATCACCCCAACAAGTCTCAACACTTTTCACGTTTATCTATCATCAAGGTCCTCTCAACAAAATTCAAAGTCATCTGAAAAATTTGACGAGAAATAAGCTTTCTTCAATTGCCATGCATGCACGACAGGTACGTGGTGAGCAGTGAATAGTGTATAGAGTATAGAAGTTTTGTTATGCAGTTTTGAGGTAAATGGCGCATATTGCTGAAATCAGCACATATACAACTGTATACCTTCCAGTATCTACCAAATTTATATGCTGATCAAGTGATCATGATAATCTGCTACAATACATTAAAACAAGGATCTTGGGCTTCAGATTAATGCATTTTTCTTTATTTCAGGGACTACACGAATTGGAAGCGCTTCGTAAAAATCTTGAATCATTTAACGTAAAATTGCCCGTCATTGTTCATCTAGGATTCGTGCACAACTTACACCAATTCTCTGGAGTCATATTTCAGGTACACTATAGTGGTACGACCATTCATGTTTAGCTCACTATTTGCTGAAACGTTTTCATTTGAAGGTATCGGCAGAGATTATGAAGAAAAAGAAAACCTCAAACGAAGTGATTGCTGGCGGTGGAAGATATGACGATCTTATTGAACAGTTGAGTATACCGTCGTTGAGCCATGCTGTAACGCAGTGCAATCAGGAAGAAAGCAAAGACATTGCAAAAAGGCAGCATGCGTTTGGAGTCAGTGTTGCTGTTGATAAAGTGAGTAAACAACTGAGGTTTGAATAACACAATTTTCCATGGTGTATCGTTTCGTTGAGTACATGAAACAGTATGGAATCTGTATATAAATTTTAATTTGTTCTTTAGTTTCAAATTTTATCCATATGAGTGTGACGCCTTGCTCTGATCAGTTTAGCTTTATAGCAAATTCGTTTGGGATTTCTAATACTAATGATATAATTATTTTTCATCATAGCCTAGCCTTACAAAAATTTCTGCTATCATTCAATACTATGTCTATGAACAGATTGTGGCACATTCCCTTGTCAATTATCAACAAAGCCAGATCACAGGAGGAAACACGTCCGATTCCTCACAATCATCATCAACTACTTCCATTAGCAATGTCGACGTATTAGTTACTGCCGTCGGTCGCAACCAATTATTTCATGAACGGATGCGGATACTGAAAAACCTATGGGACGCAGGAATTCGAGCTGAGATGACTTTGGAAGGAAGCGTGATAGAGACAGACTCTTTGGAAGTACTTCAGGTATGAGGGATTGTTTCAGAAGAGATCCTTTTTATATGTTGAATCAATTTCAATTTAATATTGTCTTCTGTGAATAGGAAGCCACGAAAAAGCAGTCTATCTCTCATTTGGTAATCTTGAAAGATAGAAGCAGCACTGTCAAAGTGAGATCTAACGACCCCGTGCAAGGATTCAATAAGCACAATGAAAAAGAACTCGCCATTGAGGAACTAGTTGATCATTTGCTTCGAAAAATTAAAGAAGTTGACGATTCGACTTCCGCACAAAGGTAAATACTACTGCAATACATAAGTTTGTGGGAAAATCTTTCGACTCTGAATTTTTAAAATTGTTTCAGGCAAATTCATGACCACTCTGGCTCATTTACAAGTGCACCCACCGAGCAGTCTCAGCCTCTTTCGACTAGGTCAATTAACCGTGGAACTCGACGTTTGAATATTGAAGTACTTGCACCAGATAAACTTGCTTTTAATTTAAAACGACGATATGAACAACAGGCCCTGACAAAGCTCGTGCAATTGCCAATTTTTCAACATATTTCAGGAAAAGCAGAAATATATGGATTAGCGGTAAGATTATTTTTTCTGACTTTCTGGAGTTGTAATAAATTAAGGGTAGAGGATATTCTGATACAGATCTGATCTGACTATTGCAATCACCATAAATGGTAATAATGAGACACAAGTACGTACGAGGTCTGCGCGAATGCCCGGTCCGTGTAACGTTTTGGAGAATGTAATCAATCTGCCTGCTGGAAAAGGTTGCCGTCACCTGCTATAGATCATTCGCATGTGTGACGTATTTCTCAGGTCGACTTACCGATTAGTGCCATGAAGACCTTTGTTCAAGGCTTGGATATGACAAAAGAAGATGAATTCAACAGCAGTGTAGCGACCATTGTGGCACAGTTACCGAAATATAAGAAGTATTTCCGTGCTATTGCAGACGAAATACATGAAGCCAGATTCGTAAAAGAGTAAGTAGCTTTAGTGATCGTCAGTTCTTTTAATGTTGGATAAGACATGAATTTTATTTTTTAGAGTGGCCCTGATCATACTGTACAGTTACAAAGACGACGTGTACAGATTGCTATCTTAGAATGACTGTTACGAGCAACTACTTATATGAAGCAACAGATTTTACTGAATTCCTTTAGATAAAACCCAGGTCAATCTTTTCCAAGTAATCTAACGAAATGTTTCAATGTCTTTACATTCACTCCGCACTTTATATGCGTGTTTTTATTCAGTCGATCCTCCAGTTTTTCCTGCAGCCTAGCCTGTGATGGATTTTGTAAGAATGATGATATTGTTAATTTTTGTGGTTAAGTGCTCTCTGATATATTACTGCCAAAATAAAGTGTTTTTGTCTTAGTTTTAGCTCATTAATGCACGAAATGGATGCCCTGGACTCATCGCCTCGTGTGTTTTCCCAGGTTAAATATTCTTGTCAACGCCTTGGGGTGGTTGGCCTACTTCCTCATAAGAGTATGCAGAATGATCGTTCTCCCGGTACGGTGTCAGACGGACCGGAGGCTGATAATGCCAAGCAAGCACCTCGCCCTGCTTCTACCCAGACTCCTAGAGACCCAGAGTGGATAAGAGAGACTGCCGCCTCCATGTGGACGGGCGACGCCAGCGATTGTCCGGTTATCCTTCTGTATCAGCCTAAATTTACTACTTCGGTTACAGTTCTTGAATACTGTACATAGTTTCCTTCATCGTTTCATGTATCATTGGTCATAACTGATAATAGTGATAATAAATCAAAGGCAATGGTGATAATGCAGTCAACTACACACTACGCAGTCTTGCCACCTCGTCTCGCAAGAGCGGTTTCGCCACCGGTTCGAGGTCAAAGGGTGCAAATTATATAGAAACAAACGAAGAACGGGTCCGACGAAGGTTGAACGCAGGGGCGTCCGAGTGATCGTCCTTTGCAGAGTCAGGTCGATTGTGGGTAGTCAGTAGATATTGGTTTGATCGTAAGCATCTGAACAGCAGATAATAAAAGATGCTCTCTTCGAAAGTTACATCCTCCTTACTTAGCAAAGTAACACAGCAGGTAAGTAGAATGATTGTTAGCTGTGTAGGGGCGAGTATTTGGTGTTTATGCTGATAAATTGACATTTACTGTGCATTTCGTTGAAGTCGATGACGGATGTCGTAGCGTTTTTTGCAGAAATATTTAGCTGGTTGACTATATTTTTGACTCAAATTTAATTTTCTATGACCCTTCATAATCGGTGGCGTGCAGTCAGTTTGAGCAATGGTCCGAAACAGTTGCTTTGCGTCTAATCCAATTTGATTCAGTTCAGTCTTGAAATGGCTGTTTTCATAGTGTAGTTTGAATCTTTGAAAGGCCTAGCAAGTACACGTCAGCACGTTTGTCGGCCACTGTGAGGCAAATTATAAATGTTAGATCCAAGCATCAGTTGCATTATTCTTTAGATCACCAAGAATCTTGGATCCAGCTTTCTTGCCAGCCGAAGTCTATCATCGACTTCACAATGTCTGTCTAACAAGCAAGGAGCAGCTGAAGTTGCTTCTATCCTGGAAGAGAGAATCACTGGATTAAATCCATCGGAAGATTTGACAGAAACCGGAAGAGTATTGACAATTGGTGATGGTATCGCTCGTGTCCATGGTCTTCGTAATATTCAGGCAGAAGAGATGGTGGAATTTAGCAGCGGCTTGAAGGTATATTGTCTCGTACCAACGCTATATGTGCTAATTGACCAAAATGTTGTGATTTAGGGAATGGCATTGAACTTGGAGCGTGACAATGTCGGTGTTGTCGTATTTGGTAACGATAGAAATATCAAGGAAGGAGACATCGTCAAACGTACTGGTGCTATTGTTGATGTTCCCGTTGGCGAGGAATTGTTGGGCCGTGTCGTTGATGGTTTGGGAAATCCTCTGGATGGAAAGGTAAAAATTCTTCAAACTGCAATTAAGATTGACACAGGCTACCTCTAATTGCAATATCACTTTGTTGTCCAGGGTCCACTAAACACCACGATAAGAAGAAGGGTCGATCTTAAAGCTCCTGGTATCATCTCTCGTATTAGTGTGAGCGAGCCTATGCAAACTGGTCTAAAGGCTATTGACTCTCTTGTACCCATCGGAAGAGGACAGCGTGAGTTGATCATTGGTGATAGGCAGACTGGGTAATATACATGTTCGCAAGTTATGCCAGTTGTGTATTTATTTTTCATTTTTCTTTGATTCTATAGAAAAACTGCTGTTGCTATTGACACAATCATCAACCAGAAGCGTTTCAACGAAGGAAAAGATGAAAAGAAGAAGCTGTACTGTATCTATGCTGCCATCGGTCAGAAACAATCGACTGTGGCACAGCTAATCAAAAGATTGGAAGACGCAGGTAAATATTGACTTTCAGATTAGTTGGTTTTGCTGAGTGTAAACTGTACATTTCCTTTACTTAGATGCTTTGAAATACACGGTGTTTGTTGTTGCTTCAGCAGCTTATGCTGCTCCACTGCAATATTTGGCGCCGTACTCTGCTTGTTCAATTGGAGAATACTTCCGTGATAATGGAAAGCATGCCCTGATCATCTACGACGATTTGTCAAAACAGGTAAGATTTGCTCGTTAAGTGCTTATGGCTGAGCAATTTATGACATCTTTTTTATTCGTAGGCTGTAGCTTACCGTCAGATGTCTCTTCTGCTTCGACGTCCTCCTGGCCGTGAAGCCTACCCCGGTGATGTCTTCTATCTGCATTCCCGTCTGTTGGAACGTGCAGCTAAGATGAATGAAGATTTCGGTGGTGGTTCTTTAACCGCTCTCCCTGTCATTGAAACACAAGCCGGTGATGTGTCGGCGTACATTCCGACCAATGTCATTTCTATCACAGATGGCCAGGTTTGTCCATAACGTGTTTTGTTCTTAATCCTCCTTGTCACATCGTGATGTTCTCGTTTAGATCTTCTTGGAAACTGAACTTTTCCACAAAGGTATCAGACCTGCTATCAATGTCGGTTTGTCTGTAAGCAGAGTAGGATCAGCTGCCCAGATTAAGGGAATGAAACAGGTAAGGGCAAGAAAATATGGGCTCAGTTGTGTCAGCCAAGTGACTATTTTCTGATTGTTGGTCGCGATTTATCCATCTGGATCTTTGCGGTGTCGACATTGGCTTGCTATATCTGACTCTTGGGATTCTCTTTTGTATAGTTGCCTCAATTGCTGTGATTTCCAGGTTTCTGGTACGATGAAGCTTGACCTTGCTCAATATCGTGAAGTAGCCGCCTTCGCCCAGTTCGGTAGCGACATGGATGCCTCAACGCAGCAACTTTTGAACCGTGGTGTCCGTCTTACCGAACTGCTGAAACAAGTTCAATATGGTGGGTAGACTGCTGAATTTTTATTTTCTAAAATTGTGTAGAGATAAATCAGATAATGTGTTAACTGTGTATACAGATCCTATGGATATTGCTGAGCAAATTGTTGTCATCTTCTGTGGAGTACGTGGTTTCCTTGACAAAGTCGACCCAAGCCGGATCACCGAATATGAAGAACAGTTCTTGGTTCATATGCGCACCAACCATGCCAGCTTAGTTGAGACAATTCGGTAAGATTTTGCACGTCAATACTAACTAGTCTTCAAACAGAAGAGTCAAGTAAGCTGGTAGCTGCCGGGCTATAGTCGCTGCATGGCCATGGGAGATTGTACAAGAGTGGCAGTACATGGGGGGGAAGGGGGGCCAGAATTTTAAGGGAATGCAAGGTCGTGAAACTGATAACACCCTAAAGTCCCCGAACATGCACGTATGAGCTCATGACTGGGCTTCGTCTGTTAGGCTCAAACATTTTGAACCTTGTGCAATATCCAATATTACCGAGCAGGGTCAAATTCAAATGCACCCAATTTACAATTCCACTCTACTACAACTGTGATGAAAATTATATCCTGACAATTTCAGTACTGAAGGGCAACTGTCGAAAGAGTCAGAATCCAAGTTGAGGGAAATCGTCACTAACTTTGTGCAAACCTTCCAATCAACATCCAGCTAATCGCATCGTTTCAAGAGCATGCTGTACCGTTTTTGAATTGCTTCCGACGTGTTAGGGTAGACAATTGACGTTTCAATAGATCACTACTATCAACCCCAAAGTTTTCTAAATTACGAACCAGGTTTTCACTACTACATCCGCATACCTTTACTTACGCTGGAGCGTTTTGGTTTAAATCCTACGTCACTGGATGCTGTTCTTTATGAATTTAATAAAAGAATATTAAGTTGCGCGAATCCCTCGTCTCTGAATATCTAGCGTCTACTGCAGGGTAGTGTACACTGTACACGCGGTGCAGGCCAGCTTCAGCTTGTTAACTGCGAGTGGGTAGCCTACGTTGCATTTGGTTAGTGAGGTATAGTTGCTAACGACGCTTCAGTATGCTTGGTTTAGGAATCGATCCGGGAAGGACTTGAAACCCCCCAAAGACAAGCAATCGTGATGGCATGCAATAAATGAAATGTAGATTTTTCGTTAAATACTCTATTCCTCTGCCACAACTGCAATTGCCGATTTTGCTTCTGAATGGCCTGATCCTTGGCGCACAACACCCTCCGGTGAAAAGTGCCGCTAAAAATAATATGATATATAGGCCTACAATATTATTATTATATAGAATATTTTCAGTGGCGTTTATCACCACGAACAAGACCAGCTGGAGCAGATACATGGATGTAGTAATCGTGATACAGGATACGTGAATATAGTAATCGTGAAACATGATACATGAATACCTCCGGATCACTATTACGATCACGACTCTCCGCACTTTCCCGATACCGACTGCCAGGTAGGGAAGGAACGGATACCAATTTTAAAGTCTTCGATTTGACTCGGTCGGGAATCGAACCTGGAACCTCCCGATCAGAAGGTGGACAGTCTACACCACTCGGCCAACTGAACGGTTGGGAGGCGGTCGTCCATGCAATGTCAGTGCGCATTAACAAGTTTGACGGCTGCCGGCTGATCCAGACTGCCAGCCGGTCCTTAACTGCAGCTATGATCGTTTTCGCTAAAAATCGAGAAATCTGGGTCAACCGGGGGATAACTAATCTTGAAGTCGTTAATTGTACTTAGCGAATGTTAACAGCCTGCTGATACAGACTACACTTACTACCCTTTCACAAGAGGCTACCAAACATGTGGTACAATCAACTGGTTCTCTACTACACAGACACACACGGTGAAGTCGCTTTTCCCAAACAGGATCTTTATTGCCAAATTGCCATGCTGCATTTATATTGACGGGCACTTTTAGTCCGTAGAACAGGTACTATTGTTTGTGCCAGCTCCCCATCTTCTAGCAGGTACGATTGACTGGCCTACCCAGCACTCCTCGCAGCCAGTGGCCCTACGTCACCCCCTTTGAAGAAAGACGATATTCCTCCGCTTCACGTGCCATCAGAATGGTTTTCAAATGCACCATGTTGCTCATTCAATTTCATTTGAGCAGATAGCGATACATCAGTTTTCATTAGTTCACGCAAAGCAATGGTGGCGTAACTTGATGGTGGTAAGCTGAAAGTCAATCTTGCAGCCAGATATTTTCCTTCACTCAAAGTGATCGGCGTTTCTACATCAGACAGTTTGTCCATATCAGTTTGCAACAATGGGATAGAAAAATCATCATAACGTACGAGATCAAATTCTGATTTGGAAGGAATGGTTACCAAATATCTATAATCACCAGGCAAAGAATAGTCCTTCACTTTGTGTACCATATGACGATCGATATCAATTCCGTCTTCCTCCATCACTTGCTTATACCAAGACTTGCATTTGTTTTCAGGGTACTTGATATTATGTCCAGGTAAAGGTAAGATTATATCATACAGTGAAAAGTAATGTGCATTCTCCTTTGATAGCGCTATCACTGAGTCTGGTGCGACACCGTCTGCATCTGTTTCAACGCACTGTCTTTTATGAGGTGGTTCGTCATTTTGCGATCGAGTCCGTTCTTTGTAGGTTTTCAGAAACACCAAATCGCCAGGACACGGGCTGTCGCCAAATTCCTTAATCCTTTTGCTCGCAACTGTATTCCAAACATAGCTTTGATAAGCGTGAACATACATCTTTCTCGTGTTGCGAGAAAGTGCGTTGATGGCTTGGAGCAGCTGAGATTTACCGAAACGTTTCAATGCTTGTAATAGAATCCCTTCAATTGATCCTTTGTACCTCAAACATTGTAATGCTTCATTAGGATCGGCAGTTTCTTTGAATTTTACCAAAGCTTCGTTGAGATTTGGATTGTTTTCATTATCCCTGGGAGTTAAAATAAGATCGACTACTTTTTGCCAATCGCTTTTCAAAATGGCGATACCAACGTGATGTGTAGGTATTGAAGTTGTACCAAATCTTTGCAACCCAAAGTAATTGATGAATCCTTTTTTTGAAAATGCCTCAAACGATGTCTTAGAATCATTACCAATCACATTCCTTATCACAATAGAGAAAAGATTGCCATTCAAAGCTCCTAATCGTAAAGGTTTCGAACAGTACCTAAAATTCCCAACTTTTATGTTGTAATCCAGCTTGTTTAACCCCTTAAGTCTTTCTGCTGCAACAGGTGCAGTGATTAATTGTGTTGTAATTGCCCTTTTATCTTTAGTCCCAGCATACTGGAAACCATTCGCTTTGTGTACATGAAGTTTTTTTGCAATGTAATTTACGGCGTCCATGGTACCGATGTTTTGCTTGTAAAGGACAAATTTGCATAGCGATTTTCTTGGATGTCGTCTCCTTTGCGGGTTTGATCGTGATCCTTGCTTTGCTGTTGTCACTTTGATCACTTTCGCACCGTCATCTTCTGTAATTGTTTGACTTTCAAGTTCGGGGTAAAGAAACCGGATCGCTTGATGAGTTTTCGTTCTTTCGTCTTTACTCTCTCCGGTTTTTATAATGACGTGATCGTTTTCACGGTTCTTCACAAATTCTGCAAGCATTTCCTGATCATCTTCAGACAGTGAACTTTCACAAGTTTCCTCGTTTGATGAATCTTCACACTGTGGTAAGTTCATGTCAGTTAAATGTGCCACATTTCCTTCTTCATCGATTTCATTGACAATAAAGTCTTGGAATCTCATCTTGATTATTCCCGAGAATCCTTCGTGCGACCCCAAATATTCAGTAATGCCAACATCACAGCTTTGTCTAGTCGACATAATTTAATTGGTCTAGTCTAGAAAATTTTAAACTACACTGAAGAAGGAACATAGAAAAACAATGTTACATTACATGAGCCAAGCGGAAACACAAAATATATAAATTCAACAAACATCAAATATTAAAATATCACATCTAGCTTCTATCATTTGCCAGATAGCTCAAGTTGAAAGCCTTGTACAATATTTACACCGAAAATGATATGCCGATATTACATTCAATTCACATGCAGACGAGATCATTTACATAAAAGGAACATTATGAAGGTTCTTATAGAACATGATAAAAAAGTACAGCGTATAGGTCTATTGTAGCAACTACGTCTACACAAAAATTGTACCGACGTAAGAGTGATGAAATAAATAAAGTAATAAGTAGATAATACCGATACATAAATAATTGTAATATTATTAGAATTAGGGATAGTCAAAAGACTCGTATTGATATTATGATGAGATAGAATAGAGGGAACACAGAACGTCTACAAAACTGGATCTCACAGGTCACATCCTTGTATATTCTGACCACGTTTCATGCATGTAGTACAGATCTGATCATCACATGTTTCATGCAAGCATGAGAACGGTAAACAAGAGATTGGGAGCAGAAACTGATTTCATCTCAGCGACGACTCAAATTTGATGATTGTCCACCCCTAACCATACATCATTTTCACATTTAATCTAGTTCACTCAATCCTCTTTGTTCCAACAGCTTTACTTGATGGTCAATTTTCCTGAACACATAAAAAAAATGTTTCAGAGCCTGTCCTGGTTACAAGGGAAGGGTACTGTGACATGAGACATCACACGCGAGTCTATACCATTGAAAAAATCAATATGTACCTGTATTGCCAAATGAATGGTGGGTATAAGAACTGGCGCAGATCGAGTCTATTGTCATCGGGGCTATAGTCCTCTGCATGATACGAAGGAGTCAGTGTTGTCATTTTATGTCGATTGATGCAGTAACAGTGAAAGAAATGTTTGACTTTTTGTGCAACCTGATAAATAAACCACAAGTGAAATAGGTTAAAGCCAATGAGATCTTCCAACACTGTATCTAAATACCTGTGGAGCAGAATGAGTCCCTTTCCATAGATGCAAAAGTTTGCAGAACATGCTGTAAGGACCACACCGCGAGAATGACCGCAGATTTCCATAAACCGACAGCTCCTCATAAGTCATGCCCATATCCTCTTCGTCAGTTTGGGCAATCTCGCCTGTTTAAAGTATTCGGTATTGAACAAGTCATCTCAACAACAATAACTAAGAAAATGAATTGTCCATGTGGTAACATCTTTAATTTAGTTTGTGCTGTGTTCAAGCAACCGCCATTATGCATGAAAGATGGATCTTCACCTGACTCTAACTCTAATGCAGCAGCGGAGCTACACAAGCTTGTGAATTATATCCCAATAAACTGGACTGGACGTTAAATATGTGTTGACTTATTCTATCATTAGATTTAATTGTAGCATAGAAGTTCATATCACCTGATGAGAGTGGTTCAAGTTCAGCAGTGGGTGGTGCTTCAGCGATCTCCTTCAAGCATGGAATACCGAATTCATCTTTGGCATGACAAATGAATGATCTCAGATCTGTTTTACTGATAGCCCCAATGGGGTTCAGGTCGGCACTCGAACAATCATATCTGTAAATTTCAAGGAGACAAGTTGACATACGCATAGATTTTTTGTGTGTTTTCCCCAACCATACTTGGTGTAATATCCGCGTAGAGCTTCGTCAACATTGGATGAGCCAAGCACCAGCAGTCCACCATTTTTCCCTCTACTCCACAGTGAAAGCTGAGCAAACAAGTATGCCATTACCATTCTAAACAGAATACACAGAAATCAGCACAACATATTTTGAGAAATTGAAACCACACTAATAGAGAACTACCTACATGAGTTGGTGATATCCAAGAACTAAACAATCTCACCGTACACGTGCTTGAATATTTTGTAGAGCGAGGTTTTCTTGCTTTGTTCCCCCCTTCACACGAAACTTTGGTGTGAAACGCGTTACAGTTGTAAATACTTTAATGCAAGCATCTACGATCGAATCAATATTTATATTGTAATGATAGCAGCCAAAAGCTTTGGCTACATCTCTAGCCCGAGATCTTGTTTGAGCTGTGCATAGATAGAAAAATTATTATTCACATTTTTAGTGCATTTTTAACCGCCATAAAACAAACCGGATGAATTTTCCGTCGCCATGTAACAAGTCGTCAACAACTCACTGCAAATCTCTTGCGGAGATTTTGGGTTGAAATCTTCTTTCCCGGTGATTCGTCTCAAATCACTGAGAACCATGCCATTTCCTTTCTGTATGGCGTCGTACACCTTAAAAAAAACGGGCGAATTACTGAAACACGAATTGATTTTGGCCCGATTGTCAAGATTTATGTTCATCATAACTAGGATTGCACCTACCTGTCGACACATTGAAAATACAACACATCCAACAGACGAGCTATCGATCCCACCACTCAAAGGCAGAAAGAAACCAGACAGGGAGCTTCTTCGTAAGTAATCCCATAACCAGAAAGCTGGGCCTAGTGAGATTTCTTCCTCTCTTGAATGAATCCTTAAGAGAAACTTGCTTATAAGGGATGCTACGTTATTCAAAATTTCATAGCTTACATAAATTTGATTGGGAGTACGGCTGGAACGGCAACAGCCATCAGAGGATCATCAGGCGATAAAGAAAACGACACCTTCACTCGAGGGTATGGTGTACATTTTGAAGCCATCATGCTGCGGCTAGATCTGCCACCCCTGCAATAAAATCACCATAACATGAATGATGTGTAAGCAGTTATCTTTCCCTTACAAGGATAAAACTATAAAGATAATTCGAGGATTGGCTGCTGCCACACACACACAGTAACAGAAATCCAGTCTAAGCAGAGAGTTCTACAGAATTCCTACCTGTATGCTCGTACATCCTCCAAGTCCAAAGTAGCAGAAGTGACTGTAACCTCATCCAACGAAAATTGCGGCCCCTGCGCTACAACCTCTCCATTTATCGCGATAAGAGAAGTTCCATCATAATAAAGTCTGTCGCCATCACAGCCAATCAGATTGCAGAAGACATAAATACCTCCACATTTGTACGTAGCATCTTTTACAAGATGAAGTCTGAAACACCACAACTGACGGCATATTAAATCAAAACATTTGATATTAAAATCAAGTTTTTACCTTGCTTTAGGCTTTCCTAATATATGATGGCTTCCACTGCTATTTATGATGATTTCGCATCCATCAAAGCTTTGCTCGACATGTGATGAGCCCGGGCACCATAATTCCTCACAAATTTCAATTCCGATGCAAGTATCGATAGTTGATAGAATTCCATCTCCGATCGGTACGGTATCTTGACCTAAGAAGTTAGGGTATGAAATGAAAGTCATCAACTCATCAGTTGACAGCTTGACACGGTGATACAAGTATCGGTACATGTCTTGAGTGAACTACTACAATATCACTAATTCACCATACGGAGACTTGCAAAAAGTTTTACGAACCTGTAACACTCCGTATCATTCGTGGCAGATGAAATTCCTCCAGAGTCTTGTCTTTCGACCAAGGACAAAACCACCGCAATTCTCTGTAGTTTTGCTAAACATAATCAATATTCAATAGGTCTCATCTGGTAAAAAATAAGGTAGGCGTCGCGTCACCATTACCTCATTGCAAAGAACCTTCTTTGGTCTTATCATAAGAATCTTCTTGTAAAGAAACAACACTTTGCAGTTGTACCGAACGTTTTTATGCATGATCGGCATTCCCACATCACAAATCATTTCTTTGCTCTCTTCCAATTGAAGCAAATCAGCCAACACCTGAAATGAATGAATTATTAATCTTTTTACCACTTAAGATGTGGCACGCACAGAATCAAAACGTGAGAAAAGTACCCACGATTGGTTGTTGCGAATGTTACGAGTTCATGATGAATCGAGTAAAATACTTGTCGGGTCCATGGAGATGGGAACTTACGGTTGTACAATGTACAGTGCCGTGAATGTGAATTGGGTAATCTGGTATCAATATCCAACTTATGTATTTGTTTCTAAGTCAACCCCCATTTGAAGGTGATTTATAGCAGGCTTTGTTGCCCCGGTGGAGCAGAGAATATCGCTTCTATTATCACGAAAATGGACCAGAATCTTTATACACAACATGCGTGCCCAATTGCCTATAGTAAAAGTATGTATAGATCTATAGTCTCACTTCAAATGAATGTAATATGGTATCGCCTTCATAAAAGTGATCAGCACATCCATAACCAGGGATCTCCAACTCTGGTCCAACACGGTATGCCGCTCCTTGACGACGAGCTTCCACGATACTTTTCACGATCCGTGATTTGTTCCCTTCGAAATCCATAGCCCATTGATTCAGCGTACATGCTGCCAATGTGACTTTTCGACCCATCTCTATGATGCTAATTAACTGCAGTAGCCTATAATCTGTTATGGAAATAAAGAGGACACCCGGTTTTGAAATTTTGGAGCTGGCAAAATAAAACATTAACACACGAGTTCTTCAAGCGAAATAAGAATTATATGCTATTAATTAATAATGAATACACATTTGACATGAGTGCAAACTGCAGATTAAAAATTAAAATATATGATTGCAACATACTCAATGGTTACACTCTCATGAGAGAAAGAGAGGGGGAGAGGGAGAGCGACTAGGGAAGAATATATTAAACCTATTCAATAATTTGATTCATACCAGCCTAACAATGGAACATCATTAAATTCTACCCAGTATATCAAACATTTCTAGCATCATATTCAAGGCATGTGAAAAAATTATCTAGATGCAAATATGAAATCAAGATCATATCTAACGGCAGATTAGGCAACAATTTAAAAAATTGCATTGAACAGAAACTTGGAACAACTTGAGAAAAATACCATTGAAAAAGAATGCACTATTATAAGCATAGAGTGGCTATTTTGAGGAAATGCATAGGCCAATGTAAGTCTCTTCTACAATATCAGAAACTGTCCACAAGCAAAATAAATTTGTTAACCAAACACCTAAGCAATGCATAAAAACACAAGGCACATTTGTTATCCTACAACAACGTGGAAGAAAAGTTGAGACGATCAGGTACAGCCGGCACAGCGTATCCAAATAATCTCAGCTCAACTCAAAGCTGGTACTAAAACTTTTCTTAATTTTGAATTGTGCCTACAAAATGTACTTTTATATACTTTTTAATGTAATTCACCAGAATGATTATCAGTCACTTTCTTCACATGTTGGTCGATATTTCTAAAAATGTTGAAACAATCATAAGATACACAAAACATGTCATACTTCACAAAAGTCGGCAAAGCGTTGGTGAGAGAATAATATACCGGTATTGGTAATACAGAAAGCGCACGATTATGCCACTAATCCCAACAGTTCAGGGAGACTTACCTGAACTGCCACGTAAGAGGAGGATATAAGAACTGTCGCATATCGTATCTGTTATCATCAGCACTACATTCGTTGGCATGGTATGATGGAGTGAGTGTTGTCATTTTATGGCGATTGGCGCAGTAACAACGAAAAAAATATTTCACCTTCTGGGCAATCTGCAAATTCCTTCTTTTAGTTTTTCAGAAATGAAAATTTTTTTTTGAAAAATTCCATACCTCAACAGGTGTGTGAGAGTTTTTCCAGAAATGCAGAAGCTTGCGAAACATGCTCACTGGTCCACATTTAGCTATCGATCTCAAATTTCCAAATAGTGAGACTTCATCAAATGTGAGTGATGTTTCGTTTTCTTCAACCCCATGAAAAATCACAACAAGGCATTGACAAGCGAAAGTTACTGGCAGGGGAGGTGTTCGGCCATATAACAAGACACAGTGTTCATAATACACTACCTGGAGAGAATAATTCTTGAGCGGAGTCTGTTTCATCTTGCACAAGCTCCTTTAGACATGGAATATTAAATTCGTTTTTCGCATAACGAAGAAATGCGCACAAATCAGACTTGTTAATTGAACAGATGGGATTCAAGTCAGCACTCAAGCAGCCATATCTATGTAAGTACATGGCAGGTAGTAAATGACACTCGACATGGAAATTCATAAGTAGGGATTACTTTGTATAATTCCCACACAACGTGTCATTGACATTTGCTGCTGTTAAAACTAGTAGCCCACCATTTCTGCCTCTTGACCAAAGGGTAAGTTGTGCAAACAAGTAAGACATCACCATCCTAAATTTCAAGAAATCGACAAATTTTACACCAATGCATAATAAAATATGATGCACACATCAACTACAACTTACATGATTCGTTGTTGCAGGTTTTGTAATGCAACGTTTTCTCTGCTAGATCCACCATTGGTTAAAAATTTAGGGACGAATCCGGTGATGGAGCTGAACACAGTGATACACGCATTCACAATGCCATGTACGTTGATTGAATAGTGGTAGCATCCGATGGAGCGAGCCAAGTCATGAACTAGCGAGTCGCTTTTAGCTGTGTAAATACAAACTAGCACATGGTCATCAGAAATATTTTCGAATAAATTAGTAATGCCAACCAGGCGACTTTTCTGTCTCCATGTAACAAGTTGTAAATAATTCTTGACAAATTTCTTTGGGGTTTGCTGGCATGAAGTTTTCTTTTTCGGTGATTCTTCTCAAATCTTTTAGTACAGTCGTGTTACCAGTTTGAATGGCTTTATGAACCTATGAATAACGAATACAGAAAGATTAAGCAATAGTCCGCAAATCCTTTACTGGTCTGGGAAATAGGATACGGTATTCAAAGCTTTGCAATTTTGCTATGCCAAGCTTTGCAAATTTGCTATTCAAAGCTATGCAATTTTGCTATTCAAAGCTTTGCAATTTTACTATTCAAAGCTTTGCAATTTTGCTAACTGGCTATGAGCAGCAAGCCGAGGGCTCGCTACAAGGCATCAAGTTCTCAATCCCCGCCAATGGTACAAACAGTCCAAGTCAAACACTAAATTTACATGAAAAAAATCCTAATGTTATTTAACAACTACTAAATCAAACCTGGTCACACATGGAATACACCAAGCATGCAACAGATGAACTGTCGACCCCGCCATCAATAGGTAGAAAAAACCCGGACATGGAGCTTCTTCGTAAATAGTCCCATAACCAAAGTGCTGGAGCTTGAGCAATCTCTTCCATTCTTGAGTACGTTCTAGGCAACACATTGAGACATTAGATAAGCCCGCTCTGGAATATCGTGGCCTCACATGAGTAATATACTATACTTGAATTCAATCGGCAACAATATTGGGAGAGAGAATTCATCAATATCATTTTCTTGTGACAGTGACATGTCGACTTCAACTCGTGGATATGCACGAATATTTGCTCCCCGCAAACTACGGCTTGATCTGCCTCCTCTGCAAAGCAAAACTAATTAATCCGAAACAAAACATAGGCTTACGGATGATATAATTTTTAATTTTGCCTACCGCAATGCTCTGACATCCTCAAGATCAACAGTGGCAACTGTGACGATGACTTCGTCCAATGAAAATTGAGGACCTTGCGCGATTATACTGCCATTTACAGCTATTAATGAGCAACCATCATAATAAACTCTCTCGCCATCACAACCGACGAAATTGGACATGACATAAATTCCTCCACATTTGTACGTAGTACTTTTCACAATATCACGCCTATTAATTAATCAAACAAATTGGAAACTCATATTGATTGTAAACACAGTGAGATATATAGGCTATACACCTCACATTGAAGACGGAACCCTGAACGTACCTCAAGTCAGACTTTTCAAAATTGTGGTGGCTACCACTACTATTAATGATGATTTCACATCCATCACAGCTGAGGTCTATGTGCGATGATACAGGAGACCATAACTCTTCACAAATTTCATGACCGATACAAGTATCACGTGTTGACAATACGCAGTCTCCAATAGGCACAGTGGATTGGCCTGTTTTATATAGAAGATTAAGCAAAATTATTACGATCATGCTACAAACATTTTTTTTTCTTTTTTCATAACATTTTACAGCTCGTGATCAAAATGAAAAAAAGGAGGTCGTTCTGCAACGAAAGTGCAGTACAACATCCCTCGGCTCTAGTGAAAATACATGGATTAACATCTTAACAATTACTACAATCATTTTGTTGTACAGTAAGTCGAGGACGGACCCAATTTCTTAGTGAGTTAGAGTACCAGGATCCGGCCTACAAGCCAGCCATATCTTAATATAATCTACGTTCAGCCCTAAAGCAGTGTATTTATTAACAAACCTGTTGTATCTCGGATAATCTTTGGCAAGCAAAAATCTTCAATAGATTTGTCTTTTACCCAAGGACAAAACCACCGCAGTTCTCTATAATTTGCCTGTGAATTATTTGACAAATTGGAAGTGAAATGGTCAATTTGTACAGCGGCAAACTTACCTCATTACATAAAGCCCTTTTTGGTCTGATCATGAGAACTTGTCTGTGCAAAAATATCACACGACAGTTGTATCTTACATTCTTGTGCATAACTGGCATGCCGACATCACAAATCATACTTTTCGTTTCTTCCAGTTGTAACAAATCGGCCAAGACCTATTGAGGTGGGTGAAAATGAAAATTGATTCATGATCACCTACTGCTCCACACAAGACAGCCGGTCTCGAATGTGAACATTTGGGTTCCAGACTTCAACTTGGGCACACATGCTTCTATGCAATGAAGCCACTTCATAGATTGAAGGAGTTTTTGTTATTGCCCACTATAGTGCTGATGTCATATCACCATGCATACTACGACGACATTCCCCCTAGACTTCCTGACTGGATGTGCGCCTGGCCCAGCCCCCTTCTACACATCGCATACGCTGATACGCCACACTGTACAAAAGTTCAAAAATACAACTATTCGCTAATCACCTCAAAGCAATGCGAGATGGTATCATTTTCGTAGAAGTGATCTCCACATCCATACCCGGAGACTTCCAATTCTGGTCCAACACGATAAGATGCTCCTTTAGCATGAGATTCTTTAATGCTTTGGACAATCCTTTTAGCATTACCATCAAAGTCCATTGCCCATTGATTAATGGTACATGTCGACAGCGTAACCTTCCTGCCCATCTTCTATATTTTGTCACTTTAGAGAAATCCTGTCTCTGCGGGCCGTAACTTCAAAGTTCGGAGAACTCCCTTGGACCTTACCAAAGCATCGATTCCAGAGATAAGCGAGCAACGTGAAAGCGGACACAGAGCAACATCGAACGACGGCGAGACCTAGCGGCTGTGACAGTGACAAGAGGAGACGAGAAGCCGGAGGCCATCATTTATCTCATGGCGGAGATATGTGAATGTCCGTACGGTACTTATCTACAGTATACACTCACTGACAAATAGATTTAGATAGAGAGATGTATTTGGAATTCCAGTATAAATCCATAGAAAGTAGAAAGTTACTTCAGGATAAGAAGTTTGTGGTCACGTTTACGCTTTGTCTGTTGCGCAAATCATCGGTGCATATCGGACGCCGCTGCATTGCTCTGCTCATCGAGTGTTGCAAAAGGTCTGACGGTCGTGACAGAATCGTGCAACATTCAACGTGCTAGAAAATAGAAACTGCTTTCTTTATGCGTGCGTTTCCGCGAACAAAGATGATGATGAGCGAGGGATACCGTGAAAGTGCCGCGCTATATGGTCATGATACGAGGAAATAATATTGTGAGTGTATGACATATTATGAAATCCTGGATTACGGTACGTTTTCGAATCAGAATTTTCAATTAATCGCATTTAATATGTCCATCGTCTACGTCTGCATCGTTACATTATAGACGATATTTTGTCTGAGTGGTTTTGTTATAGGCCGATTAATATATGGTACGATTTTGTCAGCTGATGATAGAGTCACAAGACTCAAACTGTCCAACTTACGATCGGCCAGCCAAATAGCCTTGCCCTACCTTTTATTTTACAGTTTTGTATGTCTTTTGCGTGCTGCTCATTGCTTACATGAGGTTAGGAGTGTTTTTTCTTGACAAAATAGTGGTAAATTGCTTTTCCACTGAAGCTATAAAGTTATCTAGTTTTATTATCACTTTATCTACAATATATCAGTGTTATTTGTCAGAGATATACAGTAGTAAGGCAAAAGTACAACCAGGTGAGAGGTGATTAGCACGGGCCTACTTAGAATAACTTGAAAATGGCTGGCGGAGACGATTATGAGATCAAGCCATTGAATTCGCCTGAATCGCATGGAAATGGGAAATATGTTACCGTTCCTAAAGTAAAAGCAATTGGTGAGACGATGTGATATGATGCCACAATTTTTTTACCAGCTCTGCTTATTTTCACAGCTGGCGTCATCATCCTGCTGCTGATATTTCTGATTGCCGGACTACTAATTGGGATGAAGGTTTTAGGCGGTAGAACTATGGAAGAACGATTTCCCAATCCGAATGTCAAAAGCATGCTTTTTGCCGAGATGAAAGCTGAAAATATTCGGAAAAATCACGAGTGAGATTTTCATAGAGGTGGAATTGTATAATCTTTGACCAAATTCAAAATTATCTAAAATGTAGCCTACAGGTGCCTGGGTTGCTGGGTATATCCACATCTAGATCTATTTTCATTGTCGCTCTTTGTTAAGGAAATGGTCACTGAGTTGCCTATTAGGGAATGTATTCTGAACATTGCTAATTTTTTCAGAACATTGGCAAGCAAACCCCATGTCGCTGGCACACCACAACAAGATGTTCTTGCAGATTGGATAACTGACAGGTGGAGAAAGGAATTGGATGAAGTAAAGGTAAAACCTGTCTGATATTAGTGGTATCAGATAGAAACCAACTAACTCCATAGTAGTGATACCAGTACTGAGACCAAGTCACTTTTGTTGCTCACTCTTTCTTTCCATTCCAGGTTTATGAGTATGATGTCATGCTCTCATATCCGAATGCATCTAATCCAAACTATGTTGCTGTCAAAAGCCCTGACGGAACAATATATGATAAATCTGATATCTATGAACCGGTCGCTACTCCCGATGAGCATGAAGAAGAGGTTCCACCATCATTCAATGCTTGGGGAAATTCTGGACATGCTGAGGTGTGATGCATCAATTGTGATTAACAGTACTTTTTGGGTTTCCTCTGTAGGCTACTGATTCATTTGCTCAAATCAATTATATACAAATGTGACCTTCTGAACTAAATTTTGTCAGTCATGGAGCAAATAATATTGAATTTTCACAGGGACCAATGGTGTATGTGAATTACGCTCGCAAGAGTGACTTTGATCTGTTAAAGTCAAATCTAAGCATTGATGTATCTGGAAAAATATGCATTGCACGATATGGTAGAATCTACAGAGGAACAAAGGTAAGTAAAGCTCGCTACTGTATTCTATTTTTCTTAGTTCATATTTTGTTTTTTATGTACACTGATATAATACGATAACATTGTTATTTATCATCAGGCCAAATTTGCTCAGAAGAATGGATGTAGTGGACTGGTGTTATTTTCTGATCCAAGTGACTATGGCAACCGAGACAACATATCTATGGCCTATCCAAACAACTGGTGGTTACCAACCAATAGTCTACAAAGAGGAACATTGTCACTCATAAGTGGTGATCCTCTTACACCATATTATCCGGCAACAAATTATTCCTACAGGTTATTTGAAATGTACCAACAAGTCGTTGATCCATCAACTTTATACTCGATTTAATTAATCGCAGAATTCCTGATAATGAAACTGTTCTTCCAAAAATTCCTGTTACACCAATAAGTTCTCTGAATGCCTTGAAATTTCTGGAGAAATTTGGAGGGGATGCTGCACCTAAAGAATGGCAAGTGAGTGATTCAGAAAATGTGAATGAGTTGTATGATAATGATGATGACTTGTGATATAATGAACTTACCTTTTTTAAGTAGCATCAAATTTCCATAGACATTCATCGAAGAATATGCTCACGCCAACTATCAAAGCCATGTTTTACGACAAGGAACCACATATTAATATTGCATGAACACCATAAATGTAATCTTGCCACTATTTCAGGGAGGACTCAATATCACCTACAGACTTGGTGTTGTCATGAAATCCGGCTATGAAAATCATTCGTTTGTGCTTCACTCTGGAAATTATAGACCCAGAGCCAACATTAAAAATGTAGTTGGGTAAGTTGGAAAATCAATCAATATACCTACTGCGGTATAAATCCTGAGTTTAATGCTTACCATGAATAGTTTCATCTGGGGTTCTGAAGAACCAGACCGCCTAGTTATGATGGGTAATCATCGTGATGCTTGGGTGTATGGAGGCATGGATCCATCCAGTGGAACAGCAGTATTACTAGAAGTTGCTAGAGCCATGGGTGAGCTCGTAAAGGTAGGCATTTTGAGACAACTTGATCCAAACGTAACTTCATATTTATGCGATGTCATTTTTCAGTCTGGAAAATGGAGACCTCGGCGAACAATCATGTTTATTAATTGGGATGCAGAAGAATATGGTCTAATTGGCTCAAATGAATGGACTGAGGAATTTGAGAAAGGTCTTCTGTTCAAAGCTGTTACGTACCTGAATATAGACATATCTGTTCAAGGTAACCAGCTTCCATTTCGGAAATACCAGGATTTACAATTGACATTTTCCCAGGAAATGCAACCTTCAGGGCTAAAGCAACGCCAAATCTACGTAGAATATTACGTGAAGCGACAAGTGCTGTTGAAAATCCCGACCCTTCTGAAGTAGCCAAGGACAGACCTACGGTTTATGATACTTGGAAAGCAAAATATTATGACAAGTATAAATTCTAGAAATTTTATCGGACTAATTAATCTGAATGAGCAATCTTTCAGGGATAACACAAGCCGTCCATACTTGAGGCCACTTGGATCTGGAAGCGATTTCAAGATGCTAGTACAAAAAACTGGGATTCCTGGAGCTGACATTAGATACACATGGGATGAAGTAAGCTTGCCTTGTAACTAGATTTCCAAAGCCTGTTACTCACACTTAGATGGTTGATACAGTTACATGTTGGAAATTAGAACAGTACTTGGGTGACTGATCACTATGATCAGCGATATATACAGCTTTTGTTCTGTACCATTTTACACTTGTAATGCTTTTGTTTTTCAGTATAAAACAAGGTTGCCATCTTATCCCGTCTATCATTCTGTTCATGACACCATTGCGTAAGTATAGCGATTTCATAAACAATCAGACATGTTCGATAAAGATCAGAGTATAGTTCAGTCAATCAATTAACTATACCTCTATGTGCTTTCACAGGTATTATCAAAAATTTCTCGACCCTGAATACAAAGTTAATCTTGCCGTGGCCCAAATCTCTGTGGAAATTTTAAGACGTGTTGCTGATGACATAGTCATCCCGTTGTCCGTACTGGAGTATGCATTAGAAATTGGAAGATTGATTAAACAGATTGAGGAGGGAAGTGGGGATGACTTGAAAAACCATGGTATCAGTATAGGTGAGTAGTTTTTCCAAATCACTGTAAGGTATTGGAAATTAACTCTTCCTGCCTATGTTATAGACAATTTGAATGCAGCTGTGGAAAATCTTGTGAATCGTGCTACTATTTTCATGGATACTGTTGACAACGCGGATTTAACAAAGTATAAAACTGCATAGATTTTTCGTACACTACAAGTTTAATATCAATGCATTGTTTACAGCACTCTGGAAGTAAGAGAGCTTAATGATAGGATAATGCACTTCGACCGTGCACTACTGGATTTCATGGGGCTTCCTGGTCGTCCATATTACAGGTAAGTTATTTACTGTACAATATGACAACCACATATTTAATATTTGCTGGTGTAGGACTAGTCTTCACTAATTGATAGAGCTGACTGCAAGTCAGATATAAATGTACGAGTCAATGCCCACAGTGCTTTTTCGTGGGTTGCTTACTGCTATTAGGCCATGTGATTTTTATTTAGGGCTGCTGACACACATATTTAGATACCGTATAGCAATCAAAAATTCTTTTTGGGCATGGAACGGGCATACCTCCTGAATACTCTAGGTCTAGAGTGTCTGGCTTTGCCTACATTTACTGTACCAAGCTGTCACCTGTATGAAAGTCTTTTTTAATCATCTTTGTGAAGTTTTTTGTTATTGTTACAGAAATATTGTGTACGCCCCAAGTACCACCGATGCTTACCTTGGAGTAGGGTTTTCTGCTTTAAAAGATGCCATCATAAATGCCAAAGCAGATGGTGATTGGGAAAGTGTGAAGAAACAGATGGCAATCACAACATTCCATCTCTATTCTGCTGCTTCAGTGCTCAAGCGCTTTTAAGTAAATACCTTCAAAAAGGATTCAAGCACCCAATCGAGAGATTACTTGTAAATATTGTCAATTGTCCTACTTTTATTTTCTTCAAAGTGTGATGTCTTGCCACTGCAATTGTTGCCGAAAAAGCCAAATGTCGCTACCGGTACCTATGTTTGCACCTGGGTACTCAATCATGCATACCTACCTTTTTATTTCTTTGTGTCTTATCTAGTTAGCATTGCGGTTACCATGTGCACATTGCATGTTATCTGATAGTTACGTTATATAATTAACGATTGTACATTCCCTATCTTTTTGTAACAAAATATTGCAGCAAATTTTCAATTTTAACGACACCACATGCCAACATTTTGATGTTTCTAGAATAGTGAACTGATTGAAAAAAGATTCACTGTAGTAACAACTGCTTATTCTTGAGTCCTTCTGTCAGACAAGACTATACGACAGATGTAATAGATAGATGCAAAAGAATTTCTGATATGTGTTTCGATAACTTTGTTATAGTGAGAATAATGGTGTACTAATACAACATGACACCAGGCCGCAGCAGGTGGCATATTCATATAATGGTTACCAACAGGTAAGAACAAGACCTTGTAATCGCGGTAGGCCTAGGTCAGTAAAATAGGTGCCTGAGGCAACAATAAATTACTCGGGGATATCAACACTTGCACATTTATTCTGTTTTCTGAAAACTACTAAACAAAAAATAATCTAAAGCGCAAATTGATCAAGCAAACTATGCTCTAAATATACAAGTACAAAGAGAACTCTAAAAGCTGTAAAACGGGTGTAACATAAGGTTAAAAAGAACACTTGAAGATTGTCTGTGTGTAGACTGTAGCTTGCTCTTTCTGGCTCAATTAGGTGATTGCTGGTATCTGATGTTCATTTCACATTTCATCATGCTCAGTTGAGCACACCGTTTTAGTCATTACAGAATTGCCGATTTTTGTTGTAACAGTTTTACATGTTTGCTTTACGCCTCGTCCCATTTTTACCGTTTGACTTTGAGTTTGGAATGAGTGCGATGCACCTTGTCCGCCAAAATGATTCTTTGTTGTAAACGTTTTTGTCTTGCCAGTGAACATATTTTCAAAGGCTTTATCAAAATTGAAGAAATCATCAAAATCCTTCCCAAATCCTTTATCGAAATGCTTGAAAAAATCCCTTATGTTAAACCTTGCATTAAAGGCGCTATGAAAATTACTGCTGCCGCCACCATAGCCTTTGTTCATCCCTTCGTGACCATTCCTGTCATATTGCATTCGTTTTTCATCGTTTGATAAAACTTCATACGCTTCTGCAATTTCTCGAAATTTGCTTTCATCTGCGTTTGGATTTTTGTCAGGATGATATTTGAGCGCTAATTTCCGGAATGCTTTTTTAATGTCGTGCTTGGAGTCATCTTTTTTAACCCCTAGAACATCATAGTAATCCTTTGTACTCGATGCAATGGCAATACAAATCCACATGCAGCAAATGCATTGAATTAGAAGAATTTTCCACCAAAGATACATAGGCCTACCAGTACTGTAGTGCTGCTTCCCTTCAAAGCAAAAGAAAGCTCTATGTGAACCAACACAGCAGCAAGTAACACCGCATATTGCTGCAGATAACTTGGGCTACGGGTTATTAACAAAAGGCCCGTGGACCTACCTCTTTCCGATCTGTGTCATTTTTAGTTTGAAGAGCTTCCGCACACAAACCGGAAATAAAATTTACGGGTCGGTGAACATAAGAAATTACCACTAAATCTGTGGTGATCTTCTTTACAATACGTATTTACATGAAAATTGCAGATAGCATTTGCTATTTGTCTCCATTATATAGATTATACCGATCTCTGGACAACAAGCGTTGCAATTTATGCCAAAACCGCAAACATACCAAACCACATACTGTACAGTGTTATGATCTCTCGAGTGTCAACACATTTATTTAGAAGACTATTTGTTTATCTCTTCTTTGTAGTCAGCTGACGCTGATCTACTTTCGAAGTGGATGTTGTGATGATGGTGGCGTTTGGTTGTGGTTCGCGGTGTCGAGGCATGATGGATCGACTGCTTGATGCGATGCAAAAGAAAATTTGACAAGAATATACATCGGTATTTGCTTGAAGTTTACTAGATGATCACCCGATCGCTTCGCTGCAGCCCAGTCGTTTTCCTCTCATGTTTTACTAATTTATTCATGAATGACTGAATCAATAAATCTGTCTGTCTGTCTGTTAGTTGTTAGTCTTTCATATTGTTTGCATTGGGCATTCCAGTTATCAATATATATAGGCTAGTAATAGTTAGTAGCTATAATGTAATATTTGATTCTTGTAAACTGGAAGCGTGATTGACCTCCGACAACACACAAAATGAGCATTAATAATCCTGGAATCAATGACCCAGTAGGATTCGGAGATGATGGATATGAAGACTTTGCAGACCTGGAGTATGAAGACTACCCCGCCAACTCTTCTGAAGCACTTCTTCCAGATGAGACATTTAAGCCTCCAGAGTTTTTCAATGAAGAAACGTTGAAAAGAGAAATAGATAAAGTGGAAAAACTACGTGTCGAAGAAGTAAGGTGGTTCTATCAAAGCGGAAAAAAGAAAAGATGGAAACCCTTTATCGGATCAGACTCCATTGACATCGAAACAGAATGGCGCTCTATATCAAAGTCGGACAGGGAAATTAACCGTGTGTGTGTTAGAGGTGGTATGTATGAGGTTGATGTTCTAGAAAAAAAGTGTTTCCCAATATATTGGTCGTCTACAAATCTGAAAGGTGTCGAAGAAAATGTCAGTATTCTTCGTGGAACTTGGTTTTATGAAAGCAACTTCATGCCGTTGGATGAGGAAATCGCTGAAAGAATTGAAGCGGAACATATCGAAAGATGGAAGGACTGTTCCTTGGATGAAGTTAAGTGGATGATCAGAAATATTGTGATGCACAGTGTTAAACTTGACCAAAGTCACGTTGATTGGTATTCAGTAAATGACGTATACATCCACAGTGACGCAGTATCGTATCGAGCGTTAAGAAATATTGTTCAAAGGTTCGGTGCATCCAAAACATCGACAAGTGGACATAAGTTACACCGTGGCTATCGAGAAGATGCAATGTATGAAGAATGCATGCCACAAGTAGACCATTTGATATTTGTTGTCCATGGGATCGGATCAAAGCCTGATCGGCAAAAGATAGTTCGGAATACGAATGAATTGAGGCTTGCCTGTGAAAGAGCTGCTGCTAAGCATTTTGCACAGTACATTGGTAGAGTTGAATTTTTGCCCGTGGAATGGAGATCAAAGCTTGTATTGGATGATGGCATCGTGGAAACGATAATGCCTAAAAGAAGTGTCGGTTTCCGGCAATTTTTAAACAACAGTGCAATGGATATCATGTTTTATACGAGTCCTTTGTATAAATCTGAAATCGTAGATGGACTTCGTGACCAAATTTCACTTTTACACAGTATGTTTATGCAACGCAACCCGTCATTTCAAGGGAAAATATCAATATTTGCTCATTCTCTGGGATGTGTTATTATGCATGATATAATGACCAGATGGTCTCCCGAAGCTCTCTTTGATGACTATGTTCGAAAATACGCAGAGAAATCAAGTCATGACATGAAAACGGAGCAAGCTGGCATTGAAGCAATGGAGATTCAAGGAAACTCAATGTCCAAGCACCCGTCTAGTAGCATAAACTCATTGTCTCTTATTGGTAAACCACCTGGCTTGAACTTTGTCGTTGAAAATTTTTTCTGTGTGGGTTCACCACTGGGAATATTCATGGCCTTACGTGGACTTCGACCTACTGATGGAAAAGGAGTACAGGATGACATCATACCTAAAACTGTGTGTCACCGCATTTTCAACGTATATCATCCTGCCGATCCTGTTGCATACAGACTTGAGCCTTTGATACTGGGTCATTACACCTCGATTACTCCCTTGCAGGTACATTCTAATGCTTCTTTGCAGTTACTGCCATACAGTGAAATGACAACAAAATCATATTCTTGTGAAACGACTCATGAAATGGTGAATGTCTCGTCTGCTGTTTATGATGATGGCTTAGCAGCTATTGATGAACAAGATGATTGTGAAGATGAGTCTTTTAACAATAACACAGATTCTTGTGACAAAGCTGAAATTTGTCCAGAAACATCATCATATGAAAAAGGATTAGATGCTGATAATGATCCTGCTATAGCATCACCAACGTCAGTTCGGCGATCGTCATACTTGAAAACAATATCTGGCGGTGCTGCGCGGGTGGGAAAAGCGTTATGGGTTCGAGCGAAAGGTTCGACAATACCAGTGAAGTCCAAACAAGTCTCATCTCTCTCAGAGGTGGAAAACAGTCCTGATTCAACTTGTCGTAATAACAAGTGTGATGATGATGATGGGAAACAACCCAACGATGATAAAAAATGTGTTGCCAACTCAGATTCCGTCAATAAAATCCACTCTGGTTCTTTTACTATTGATGCTACAGAGCTTGAGCATCGCCTAGACTACGAACTACAAGAAGGTTTCACAGAAAGTAGACTAGGATATGCATCTCTCACTTCCCACACATCTTATTGGGGTAATCAAGATGTCGCTCTGTTTCTTTTGATGCAAATCCACCCGGCCTCAACCATGACTCAGAATTTGAAATCAAAGATATGAACTTAATGACAAAAGTGTGTGCTTGCTGCAATGAATGTTTTTGCGCCTATTGCTTCAATAATTTCTCACGATTCTTGCCCCTCTTGTATAATATCTTGAGAGTGTATACTTCTGTGTACTTGTCGGTCATTTATTCACTGTGAAAATTTATTGCTACCCTTCTACAATTTGCAACTACGGGTATGATGTGAAATATTGTACCAAAAGACTTGAAAGAAAGGTTTAATCAAAAAAAAATGTGTTTGAACTTTGCTGAATTTAATTCTGAGAATATTCTTATAGTGTATGTTGTACTACTGAATTTGTCTTGCTGGCACTAGATCCTATGTTGTTGAGCTGAAAATTTGATAACGGAGCTGTAGAAACTTGTTCAAGTACCCAAGTGTGAACATTTTTGCCATGCCAGGGATAATAAACGATTTCCCGAAGTCTAAGCTAATCAGACCACCATGGGCGTGCTGATATTCAGAAATTAGTGTCCCCAGGTCGTCCGCTCGTCCCAGGGGCATGGAGATTGGTGCTGGGTACTGTACCCGTCCCTGCGGCCATTATGCAGGTTTTTCATTTCTCGCATGGTGGCGCTGCCGCATCAAATCTAAGACGGAACTAGCATATACCTAACTATATTGTTAGGTGTCTATAAAACCAGGCTTCTTTCTCCAGATGGGCCTGCTCTGCTTGCAGTTCAGTGACTGCTGCCCGGTTTCGATTTATATGTGCCTGTGCGTACAACACGTTCTTTTGCCCTATAAAGTTTGTGGCTACCCCTACGACTTAATTTCCTTAGGCTAGCTCGACCGTTTGCCCGTCTTGCCTTGCGTGCGGAGTTGCGGTTCAACCCACTAACACTGACAGCAGCCAATGTTGAAGTTTGATGGAAGGGAGAATACGAGATAAATAAAATGACGATGTATTTTTCAAGAATCGAAAAAGTGTTGCAGGAAGTTATGGAACGTTACCGGTACTGTAGGCCTATTTTTCTGTTGTTGTTGTGGCGTCAGATCTGCCGAAACAAATTGTGCCGTATGCATATGATAACATATTTGTTCATTTATACGCACTGCACGAAAATATTGAAGGTCAATTTCCACATTGTTCGCTTCAACGCTGGTTTCGATCCAATATTTAAGATTGATTGCAAATTTACCTGTTTCATTCAGTTTCAAAGTTATTTATTACTCTACAATAATAATGTCTAGATTAGACTACAGCAAATGGGACCACATAGAGATTTCAGATGATGAAGATGATACTCATCCAAACATCGATACCCCAAGTTTATTCCGATGGCGGCATCAAGCTAGAGTGGACAGGATGGCAGAGAGGGAAAAAGAGAAAGACTCTCTCTTAAAAGAGAAGGAAAAAATTGAGACATTGCGAAAAGATTTGATGAAACAAGCACTTTCGGATGCAGAGAAAAAGGTTGCCGAAGATAAGATTCGTGATCAGGAATCCGCGTTTCGGAAAAAGGAGGAGGAATTGAGTAAAAAGGAGTTATCCGAACCTTGGAATGTTGACACCATCTGTAAAGATGGATTCAGTAAATCATTGATCAATAAAACAAAAGCGGACGAAGGTGGAAGCAAGCTGTCTGATGAGGAGCAAATGTCAAACCAGAGGCAATATACTGCAAAATATGCAAAGGAATTGAAAACATTTGGCATGATGACCAAAATGGATGAAAGTCAGAAGTATCTCGTTGACCATCCACTCTTGGTCGATGAAAAAGCTGCCAATTTTTTAGCTATTTGGTGTATTGATCTGCAAGTGGAAAAAAAGCACGCACTCATGGAAATCGTCTCCCACCAAACAATGCTATTACAATTTATCCTGGAACTCGCCAAAAGCTTGAAAGTGGATCCAAGGAATTGTTTTGTCTCATTTTTTGAAAAATTTAAAAAGGCTGATGAAAGCTACCTAGCCGGTTTCAATGCTGAGTTGAAATCTTTCATTGAACGAGTTGAAGAAAGAGCAAAAATTCGCATCCAAGAAGCTGTAGAGGAAATAGAAAAAGAAGAGAAGGAAAAGCGGATGGGACCTGGCGGACTTGATCCGCACGAAGTTTTCGAGTCTTTGCCAAAGTCCATGCAAGATTGCTTTGAGAAACGCGATATTGCCATGCTCCAGAAAATCATTGCAGAACTGGATCCTGAGGAAGCTAAACTGCACATGAAGAGATGCGTAGACTCTGGATTGTGGGTTCCTGGAGGAACGGACAAAGATGAAGAGGAGACGTATGAATCAGTTGACACTGATGAGTCAAACGATTCGCGCGAAAAACAAAGTAACAATGACAAAGACTGAAAAACATTATGTTATCCTGCAAAATAAATGTCTCAGACCGCTTCCCATGCTGACCTAAAATTGATAGTTTCATGACGAATTATTTACAGTATATAAGCCGCAACCAAGGGATTTGAATCTAAGAATAATGTACATTGCGGCCTGGCAACTCAGTTTTCAAGATGGTCAATCAGTGCTATTGGACACATCAAAACTTATGCTTGATACTATTTCCATTCTGTATTCCATGATGTTCCCAGGCCATCATACATGAACACGTTTTTGCTGACAAAATGTTCAGTTAGGCTGTAATGGCAATAAATACATAAATATCTTTTTTTGGATTTCATAATGAGCGAGTAATTGTCTCTTCTGGTAAACATCTTTGAAGTGTCATAATAATGTGATACATCTTTCATTGCACGGAAAGCATCACCAGTGTAGAAACGTGGGTCGTGTGGTAGTGGTAGTAGCACCATCACCATCAGGGCAGGCATCACAAAACATTTGTGAATTTTTCATTTTATCGCATGCGGAAAATGGTTCTCGCGGATGCCATTACCGCAAATCCCGGTTTTGCGGAGAATCTGACGCACGGCGGTACTGGTTTCCGCAATTCTCTCAAATTTGTGACGCGGTAGGGCATTCCCCCTCTACCTAATCCTAGATCATATCTTACTAATCTACCAATACGCGTTCATGCGTGACTTAGCTATAAAACTCTCTCATGCCCCTTGAGATCGGGGTAGCTATATAATGGAGCACATGACAGCTATCTCTCTCTTTCTACTATGGTCCTCTTATAGCACGAGCTCGCCCATTTTCGCTCCTCCTTGGAGACTCGGCGCATAGGCCTAGTTAGTTTCGTCATCATACTCAAGTGCCGTATCGTTTCATCTGAAATTCGCGTACTCGTCGTGTATACTGGTGTCGTGTCTCGCTAGAGATAAAAATAAGGCTTCTCAATATAATCTCGCGCTCGTACCGCAAGACTTATACCAGAGAACTCCACCTACATCGAGAAGATCCGAAGTCAAGTTACGTATCTTCCGACTACTTCGCGATAGAACTGGTGGGGACTGTTCCGTATCTACAACACGTCCATTATAACGCCACGAGAACTGCAGATGGTTAAATCTTAGATTAGACCAATTATCTACCAATTATCTATCCACACTATGACGTCGCATTATCTGTGATCCTGTTTTAATTCCAATTGTGCTTTTACGAATTACTATTCATTGCATCTTCACTTGATGTAGGAGAGCTCCGAATGCTAGTGAATGTTTTAATTCCCAATAAACTAAGGCTGGACGCTAAATCGTCGGTGATCTTCTTTACAATATATATTGATCATCGGCTCCACTGCAGTCAACCATTACATTCTATGGTCCAACACTGTTACCAGAGCTTCCGGGTATAGCCTTCGCATGCTGTGATGATCTGATTGACAGATTCTATATTATCAGTGGTTGGTCGCTTTCAGAAATCACCCGTGCGTGACATGTACATTCGCGTTATTCTACCGTCTGGGTCTGGGTACTGGGACTTCAGCGATTAATTAACTAAACGTAAAGCCTCTTGGGGTACCGTACCTTGTATCAGAGGTGAGTGTGAGGGTTATCAAACAGTATGCCGAAGAAGAAAACCGGAGCGAGAAAAAAGGCCGAGAAACAGGGTGAACGTCAAAGGCAAATAAGAACAGCCCATGGGAAGATAAATCTTGGTGCTCACCCATGTAACCTGTCAATGGACTGCGATAAATGTGGCTCAAAGCAGAAAAATCGGGCTTTCTGTTATTTTTGCAGGTATGTTACTGGTTTGGTTACTTGTAAAAACTCTGCCCACAGCTGTATTATCGTAATCTCTATCATTCATGCTACGTTATATACCACTACTGCCGCCACCTGCTGTACGTATAGATTTATAGTCATCGTATAATTTTGTCTAGCGCTGTCCAGAAGCTGCCCGTTTGCGCACAATGTGGGAAACAAAAATGTATGAAGGCATCTGACTGTGTCATAAAGCATGGCAGCCTACACGTAACAGGTATGAGTATGGTTGGAGCCATATGTGACTTCTGTGAGGCCTGGATTTGCCATGGACGAAAATGTTTACAATCACATGCATGTGAATGCCCTCTACTGGATGCGACATGTATGGAATGCCAGAGGGACGTATGGTCTCATGGTGGAAGAATGTTTAAGGTAGATGAATCAATTATATCCATCACGATACTGCAGCCTCGGTTCTCGTCCGTGAGACACTATGGACATCTCACATGGTTACTATTGACAGTGCTCTTTTTGTGAAAAGTTTTTGTGTGAGGATGATCAATTCGAGCATCAAGCATCTTGTCAAGTCTTGGATTCCGAAAATTATAAATGTTCATCGTGCAATAGATTAGGACAATATTCCTGTATGCAGTGCAAGGTGGGTGGATTGAATATTCTGTTTACTGTAGGAAGCATTTGAACAAAATGCCGTAATGCGACACCCAAAACAAATCTAGCTATCAGACTTCTAACCTAAAATAAAATCTGTACTCTCTAGCCAGGGATGCTTGCTTTCTTTGAGGTACTGTTACCGTAATGAGCGTTTTGAATGAAGGTTTGTTTTTGCGATGATCATGTGAAACGAAAAGGATTCAAATACGAAAGGGGCGAGCCCATACCCTGCCCAAAGTGTGGGTTTCAGACGAAAGTAAGTAGCACATAAAATCTTGTCTCAAACATTTTCTAGTCCCCACCATCTTTGATTCAGGAAACAAAGGATTTATCTGTGTCGACTAGAAAATACAAATATGGACGGCAGAGGCATGAGGAAGGTGTGTGCAGTTGAGCGAACGAGAGTTTTGCAGCAGTTCTCGACTTGCTTTTGAAATGACAACCATCTCCTTGAATTTTATAGATGATTATGAGCAGGATGACTCTTACAGCTATAGCTACTATAGCACAACAACTAATTTCGCCGAACTGGATTTGAATGAATACGGCAGCGATTCAGGATCAGAAGAAAGTGAAGACAACGAGTAACAAAGTAATGCTTCTGTATTCATTGATTGAAGTGCATTTCTATGGTTTCTTTGTCACATTGCACACCCACAAAACGTGCCTATAGACATTTGGAAGTACAACACAATTAGCGGATTAAGTACCTGCGCAACACTATTTGCAATTAGTTCAAAGATTCTATGACATCTAAAGGCTACTACTAGGCTTAATATAATTTTGAATGGAGAGTATTTAGAACTTGGGAATAACTACCACTACTCATTCCCAACGACTCACACAGGCCACCTGTGGTAACTACAGTAAAATTGGCATTGATCATACTTGAGCTGCAAGCCCTGCCGCCGATATATTGTCACCTCCACCAGCTGTTTGGTAGACATTTGTGCAGACAAGGTTTGGTGCAATGCAAATGAGGAATGTATCTAGATCATGCCCTGTAGCGATATTCTCTTCCCAACATGATACAGGACGTTCAGGCTTGAAGGGCACTTTCGTTGATCCGTCCTCTAGGGTCTTGGAAAATGAGTCGTCCATGAGCAACTTTGACTGAAAGAAATATGTTTTTCCTAGATTGGTAAAGTGGTAGCAAAAATACCTACCGGGCAAGTGAATCTGTACGGAAATGCGTCAAGTGCCTGTAACTACGTTACCTTTTCAACATCAACAACCTTTGTTCCGCAGACATGGCGATTTGCTGTTAACGAGGCATGTGCCGCTGCAGACATCGTATTCTTCCAGGCTGATCCCTTTCGAGTCATTATTGCTTGGAATGCTAAAGTGTGGACATGAATTCTTGATATCTTGTTAAATTTCTGTCTCAGAAGATAGTACGTTGTCCTCATTTGATCTAACACTGATGCAACTCTAAAAATAAATGCAGAGAAATTGAAGCAGTGTACTGCATGGTAGAGTGATGCGAATTTGCCTTCAGCAGCACCCAAGTTCTTGTTCAACTACTCGAGTGTGAATGGAGTCTAATCCCCTTCTATGTATTGTAAGACTTGCCTTGGATAAGCACTAGAAAGTTTTGTGATATTTCCGTATCTTAAAACACTCTCCAGGTTAGGCAGTTCCTGCTCGTTCATTCCGTATGAATCAATGTAGGGAGCAATCGAATTGATCAACTCTGACATTAAGGACTCGTCCACAAACGAAGCCATTTCAAAATGTATCAGGGGCTTGTTCTTTGAAGGTGGATCTTTCAAGAAGTTTTTCAGTGCAGCAAGTCTGCTGGATTTTTGTCCTGTACACAGAAGCATCGATGCTTGCTCTATTACTAAGCTTTTCAATTGGTTACAGTTTCACATTTCACCTGGTTTGAAGGGATAGTTATCCATCATTTGCAGGCCTCCGACTACTAGTAATTTGGGATTCATTTGCTTCATTGGATCAGTTAGAGATTCCAGGGATGAGATAGTCGGGTTTGATTTGTCAGAATGAACGATGAATCTAAAATGAAATTATTTCCAATTCTCAAGCTCTGTCTCGGCCAAAGTAGAAAATGGCAGTTGTGTTTGTATAAACCTGTTGGCTCTCTCTGCGGTGAACTGGCCCCATCGTTCTCCTGTTTTGTATTCAAGGATCAGGTGTATATCAGAAGTGTCGGTTGCAGCTCCAGTCGATCGTACTCCAGGGTGGAGCACTGTGACCGTTGAAGTTGCATTAAATAAAATGATGATATCATTGACAAGTTCTGTTCATACTTTCCATAAATTCTTTATTAGATGGTGCCGCTAGCAGTACATTAGCTCCTTCAATAGCCAAACGATTTGCCATGACGCCAGCATTTCCACCAGGTCCTGAGCGAAATTTTTTCTGCTCTTTGGCCTTGTTTACTATATCATCGAACAACGATGAATTACCAAAGTACCTCCTGAAACAGTTTTGACGGCGTACTATTACTGTATTACTGCACTAGTATATGAAAAGGCTTACTCTGCTGCAGCTCCATGACGAAAGAAATATGCGAAACCTTCAGCCAAGTCATCATAATTCATAACCACATCATGGTGTATAGGTTGTTTGGGTGGTTCCAAATTTAAACTTTTGAACAGAGGGATTGCATCCACAAACACGTCCAAGCAACCTCCAAACCCCACCGCAATCTGCTCATGAGCATCAACATTATATATATGTATATACCGCATATATTTTAACCATACAATTTCAGTCTACCTTAGTAGGCTCTGGCACAACTTTATTCTCGGCTTTTCGAAGGGAAGCAAGAACCCGTTGATTCAACTCTCTGCTGACGGTACCTTTTTCCATGGATAGATATGCAGCAATTGTGACGATGACTGTTGCAGCCCCATACTTGAAAAATGATGAATTATCCATTTGCGGCAATTATAGTAACAGGAATTACTCCAAACAATGAGTGAAAATTAGCATAATCAAACCCTGTAAAAATCAATGATTACGGTTGATCAAATGTGGAATCCAAGCCAAACCCCGACTCGCGAGTCGAACCTGATTATATTGGTACCGGCACTTTCTGCCATCTGCTGCCTGCCGCCGCTCTCTGTCTTGTCCTCCGTTCCGCTCCTGTCCAAAGTCTCTCAGGAACGGAGGTTCGTCATGGATTTCTTTTGTGTACACCATAGAGATTTTGCAAACACATCGGAGCCGGAATCCAGATACGAGAACCGGTTGCAGTGAATAACATAATGCAGTGCGTAGGCAGCCTACCCGTACGGTGGTACCGGTACTGTAGTGGGTTTGCAAGGCAAGGAAATCCAGCGCTTTACTCGAATGGTAATTTTATCATTTTGGGGAAGTAGAACATGTGACCGTGATTCATGATTGGAACAACCCTTAAAGGTCAAGTCTGAAGTCAGGAGGTATCGGGCATAACTTATATGCAGCATGAAGGGCAACCCTTTTATGCAGCATCATTGGATAGCGGAGCATGTTCAGAGTGGAACGATAGGAATTGATAGCATATGTTGTTGCCACGCTTTATATTTTAGCATTTTTGTCAAATTGACCACATTGTTGTCTCTGGCTTGACCTAGACATATACCGGTATCTGACTATCTGTATATACGTGTAGGAGGTCTATAGTTCTTGATATCGGCGAACCTGCCTATACCTTAGACTCGGCAGGTTCAGTTCAAGCGAACAGATTGCAGTAATTTCCGCTGTCAAGTTCAAACTAATACCTGTATCCTATATTTTCACCCAACGTTGGGAAAATATATTTTCACTGTAGTATCACGTTCTTCTGGAAGACATCTGTAGGTTGACATAAATTAACTTTGTCTTTCATGCAGTGTTTAGTAAGTTCTATATAGGCCATACCATCTTATCTTCCAGGCAGTACAAAGTGTCTAAAGCGGTAACAAAGAAGATGTTCAAGAAACTGAAAGAACAAGTCAGAAGTTTAGAATCTCCTGAAAAAGATGAATCTCCACAAAGTTCACGAAGGCGGTCAAGCATGCAAGGGCAATCAAGAAACCGATCTACTCAAAGAGTCACAAAATCTGACAGCAATTCCTCCCTGACATCAATATCCGAAGCAGATGTTCTTTCTGGTCAAGTATCCCATGATGATCTCCTATCTGCTTTCATGCAGAGGACAAATCAACTGAAGAAAATGGAAATAAAATTGTCCGATTATAGCCAAGCCTTGAAGGAATCGAATAAAGAGCGGGATAAATTGGCTAACGTTCTTGAAAAACAGCAGGACACGGCAATGAAACGTATGTCAGAGCTGGAAGAAACCTACTCAGAAGGTCGCGTAAGTATGGAAAAAACCGTAGCTAAACTTGAAAAGAAAAATTCCGATCATGCGGAAACAATAGAAATGCTACGTGCAGAAAACAAAAAGCTTCGAACTTCAGTCGAAAAATTCGTTGAAGAAAAAAATGATTTTGAAAAAAAACGAGATGAATTTTATGAGAAACGTGATAACACAGAAGAACTTAACGATCTCCAGATGCAAGAGCTTGCTAAGATAAAGCATATGCTTATAATGCGTGAAAAAGACTGTGAAAAATTCCGTCACGATCTTGACCAAAAAGTTGCAGAACTGCTGCAATCTCAAGATACTAATGAGCGTTTGGAAAATTCTCTTCGCCAGACAACCGACTCGCTAAATACTAACGTAAAAGAGTTAAAGGCTCAAATATTGTCAAATGAACAAAAAGGTGTTGAATTAGATGAATGTGAAACAACGATATCCAATCTAAAATCCGAAATCGCAGATTTGAAAAAGAGGTTTTGCTCTGTAAATGCAGATTTAAAAAATGGCAATGCCAAACTCATCGCCTTGGAAAGTACAAACGGGCAGCTCATGGAAAAATACGACAGTCTCAAGCACAGCAGTGAAACTCTAATAAGCAAGTCAAATATGGAACTAGATGAAAGGAACGGTACAATAGACCACTTAAAACAAAAGATATCTCTCTTAGAAAATAGAGTCACGACCGATAAATTACCAGAATCGGAGCAGGTTCAAGCTTTGATTCAAGAAAGAGCATCATTGGAACAAAAATTGGAAGAATCCCATCTGCAACTTAATAACATCAAATCAACTTGGTCGGTGAAAATCAATCAATTAGAAGAACAAGTCTCTCATCTGAATAAGAAGATTGCTGAAGACCAGGACGAATTATACGGCCTTAACAATCAATTATCAGAATTCAAATTGTCAAAAGCTAGGAAAATTGATAGTTTTAATGCCACCATAAATGAACTTCAACTGGAAGTGGAAAGAAACGAAGTGACAATCGAAAATTCTCTTCAACAGATAACGCAGTTAGAAGCCAAAGTAATTGAACAATCCACGCTGTATGACCTAGAAAAAGAAAAGGCCGCGTCTACACACAAAGAAGAATTAGACAATTCATTACAGAAACAAGAAGAATTATCAAGCCAAATCAGAACCTTATCGAAATCTCTGCAACATGGCATTGAAGAGAAAGAACATCTCAATGCCAAAGTTTCACTTCTCGAATCGGATATCTCTATTTCTAAGCAAAGGTTTGAAGAGTTACAGAATTTGTATGAAGAAGCACAAACTGTATATAAGTCATTACAGCAAGAAAATAGTTCATTGAACGAAACGTGCTTGCAGAATACATCTCAACTGAAAATTTTGGAAGACAAATCGCTGGCTTCTGATGAGAAAATTAACGAACTGAATGAGAAAATTGCTGATCTGTGTAAAATCGATGGTGAAAAATCGACTCAGTTACAAGCGCATATCGAAGAACTAAGCTCAAAGGATGAAGAAATGCAAAGTTACAAAGAGTCAATGGCTGATCATACATCCGCGTTGAAGGAGTTTGAGAAAAAGATACAGGCCCTTGAATCGTCGGTGCTATCAAGAGAACAAGAGTTGATAGACTGTAAGACGGAAATTGCTACGTTAAAAAACAGCCAGGCCGAAGAAACTGAAGAAGTTTCATCTTTGAAAGCTGAAAGAAACAAAGCCGGCGAACTGCTTGCCGAGCGCGAAAGGTTGATTAAAGTCCAACAGCAAAGACTCAATGACCTGAAAAAGGCTCTAAACAAAGAATTGAATAAGAAATCGATGTCAGGGCGTTCAGAAAATCAAAGGACAGCATCTCCTAGACGAGAAGATGTAAATGGCTTCAGCTCAAATCATGTGACTGGTGTGACCGCAGTCCTGCCAGATGTCACTGCTTTATCAGCAAGCACAATCGACGATTCTTCTGCAGAGGGGAAGGAATTAAACGTTACATATTTAAAGAATGTTTTACTGACTTTCCTTGGCAGTAGCCGATCTGAGGCGCTACAATTAGTAAAAGCGCTCGCCACATTATTGAATTTTAACAGGGATGAGGAAAAATTCGTTAAGGACACTTTGGAGTATAGAAGCTCCTGGTTTGGTTCAAAGCCTTCTACTAAAAAAGTTGGGCCACATACAAGCCGAAGATGATATTGAAATTGCTAGCATAGATTTGATGTATTATTATAAATTCGCGCAACTGTGTCCGATGTGTGATCTTCTACGTTTACCCGAAGCCTTTATTATCAATTGTCGTCCTTGCAATCCATTCTCACGAAATAGTGCTATACAGTTGCACTGTGCATTGTGCAATTACTACTGTTTGTTTTGCTGGTTGCCTTGATTGTCCTGTGTTACTTTGACCCGTGAGCACTGAGCTAGAGTCTTTATTAAATAGTCTGTTGGTGTTGAATATGTTGCGTCTGCTTGTTGACTGTCCTGCCTATGCCTGGGATTTCTGTGTACCTCGGACCGAATGAATAAAAGTAAGGGAGGTTTGCTTTTGCTATTTATAATTCGGTGAGTCTGCCTCCGAGGAAGAATTCTTGACCGATGTGACTTGAAGATGAAGTTTTGTAGTGTCGTTAGTTTGTGATGTATTTTTGGTCTGGTACCAGTAACAAGTGTATATTTTACCATGTTTTCTAACTTGCATTTGTGAAGCATCTGTTTCCAGTTTTCTTTGGTATGACAGGATAGTCTTGTATTCCTCATTTGACCCGAAAAAGACCTCGGACTTTCGGGGATTTTTATGGGGCACAGAGAAACATGACAGGGTTGGAATGGTTACCGATTGGTGTGGGTAGAATGAATTTTGCACTTGGCTGTTGCCTTGGTCTATGTAGAAATAATAAAACGGTTTATGTTTTAGAGTATATTTAATAATGCCATGCATTACATTTATTTATGGTGCAATAAAATAGACATATAGACTTTAATCTTTGTTTTGTTTCTTGCTAGATTCATTACCTAATGATTTGTATTGGATGACGCAATCAAACTTGAATCCATTGAGAAGAAAAGTACTAAGCAAAAAAGAAAGTTCCTCTCTCTCTGTCAACCAGACTGGGTTCGATATTTTTGAGCGACTGTAGCCAATAGCTATGGATGTTTTGAAATTGATAATGCTGGGACCAGATGTATCAACCATTCTGTCATTTGGGCTTATATAAACGTATTGGCTTAGTTTGGAATTATTTCTTCTCAGGTTTGCTTTGTAGTCTAGGACTAGTCGACTACCTGCCAAGTGCCAACTGCGGTACTTAGGTGCTTGGGTCAGCTCATTATGGTAGGCGACACCTCATATCAATGGACCTTTGTGGAAGGAAAACCTATCAACATCATGAAATGTGGAAAGTGGCAGCCAAGCGAACGACATAAAACGTTATTTTTAATCATTCCTGGCAATCCTGGAAGCATGGGTTTCTATCAGACGTTTGCGGAAGCTTTGTATGAAGAAACTGGTGTTCCAGTATGGGGAATAGCCCACACGGGACATATGTCACTCCCTAGTGACATGCAGAGGTCAGAGTCACATCCGAATATAGAAGAATGTGGTTTGTCAAATCAGATAAAGCATAAGATATCATTCTTAAAAAGTGAAATTTTGCCTGAAGTCGATGAAGTCTTTCTTGTTGGACACTCGATCGGCTGTTACATTATACTCCATATTCTTGATCAAATGAAGGAGGAAAAACTCAAAAAAGGCATCATGCTGTTTCCTACTATAGAAAGAATGGCTGTTTCTCCAAAGGGAAGGCGGCTGACTCCTGTTCTGAAAAATATCCGTAGTATATTCTATTACTTTGCATGGAGTATGAGTTTTCTGCCTTATTTTGTCAAGAAAGCTCTCGTCAGCTGCTTGTTTCAATCTTGCAACGAGCCTTCGAAACAAGCAGTTCTAAATGACATCATTTCTCCAGCTGTAGCGGATTGTTCAAGTTATATGGGTTTGGAAGAAATGCTTATAGTCCATGGAAGAGACGACAAGATGATACGTGAACATGGCGATAAGCTGCACTTCTATTATGGCACCATTGATCATTGGTGTCCTGTGTCATATTATGAAGATATGGTTAAAGAATATGCCGATATCGATATACGCTTGTGTAAAAATGGTTTTCGCCATGCATTCGTGTTAAGAGAAGCTGAACCTATGGCCAGTATTGTCTCTGACATGGTTAAGTAGTTTTGAATGTGTGTATGATCTGAACATTTAAATCCATGAGGTGCCGTACTGTTTTATACAATCAGAATACAGGCATCGTATATTACCAAATTACATAATACCACCCAATGAATATGACTGTTACCTCAACATAACTGCAAAGGATACAGTATGTCCATGATTTTCTTAAGTGAGCTTGCAGCATATTTTTATCATTTCACATTTGTAGTTACTATGCAATTTATACCTGTCCAATTTCAATCAATTCTTATGCAGCATGAAACAAGGTCATTTTGATTTTAAAGTATATGAATTTGGTAAGCTGATATTGTCTTGATCTTTTTGTGACTTTGACAAATTGGAATTAGTAAGTATTTTTCATATGTAGCCTACCATACAAGTACTCGACTTTTGATGCTGTTTATATTAAAAATGATGGTTTTCAAATTGTTTTACAATGCAACTACAGATAATGATATTATCACAGTTAATAAAATTTACTGGTAAAAGAAAAGAGATCACAACCCGAGTGCATAAAGCCATTTGTTGTTTTCAGGTATGATTTTCTGACATTGCAAATATCGCGCCATCAGTCAAAAATTTGGGAATATTGTACATTCTCTTAACCAGTATGATGTCATTAATTCAACTTATCTGTTACATTGGTGTGCTAGCTGTGATTAAAGCAGCAGATGCTAACGAACCAGCATGTCAAGAAGGCGTGAGTTTAGATATTGTTGACATGATTGATTGAGCTCTAGTTTTGATATTTACCTTTACATCATTGGATGAATGTTGAATCCTATATTGCCATTCGATGTAGCGGCAAATGTTCCGTTGAATGTATATGATTTAGTAGGCTTAGTGTACTCGGTAAAAATTGCGTAAAATAATTTGTACCCATGTAAAGCCTACGTACCAGTACCCGAGTACCGTACCTAAGTTCTGCACTAATGGCTGTGTTTTCTCTTAGAGTGTTTGTTCCTTAAATCAGCCGAGAACTCTCACGATGCGTGCTGTAAAACAAGATAATTTTGGTGGGCCTGAAAATTTGTACATTGGACAAGCTAACATTCCTAAACCAGCCACGAATGAAATTCTAGTGAAAATTTATGGATCTGCCGTCAACAGGGCTGACACATTACTGGTAAGTTGCTTACTGGCATCTAATCCCTCTGTAGTATAAAATTTTGATGAATATCCAATATGTATATATATATATATATTGGATATTCATCAAAATTTTAATTAAATATAAACCATAATTTTTAATTAATATTTTTCAAATCTTGAATTAACTTATAACTTTATAATGACTTGATTTTTATTAACCTCATCAGTTATAGTCGTGTTATGAATATAATTGGAATGACATGTGGCAGACCTCACTTTTAGTTGACCGAAGTAATCCTTGCGATTCATATAATGGGTTATTTATGATTTCCTGGCGTTGTTTTAATGGAAGTTGTCGAATCTTTTAGCCCGGATAAGAATAGCGGTATGTCTATCAATGAATACATGTTGCGTATTTTCATTGTAATATTTATTATTCATTTAGTATTGCTATTATCTTGTGACAGTGCAAAGGGTTGTATCCTGGTCAGAATAAAAATTCAGTTCCTGAAACTCTCGGATTGGAAATGGCAGGGAAAGTTCATTCATTGGGTTCTGATGCGTCAACAAGATGGAAGATTGGAGAGTACGTGAGCAAAAAGATGTGTTGTGTAATGTGTTAGTATGCTAACTCCCTGAAAATATTTTCAGTCGGGTGATGGCACTACTGCCGAAAGGGGGATATGCGGATTTTGTAGCTGTCAACATGAAGCATACGATGCGTGTCCCAGATAAGCTGGATTTGGCTCAAGCTAGCGGAATTCCTGAAGTATGGCTGACTGCATACCAGTTACTGCACCTAGTTGGTAAGTACGAATTTTTCCATTGAGGGTTACAAATCAGTGTACCGGTAACGTTTTTAACCGACTTCAATTCACTGTTCAAACTATCACTATGATATCGTAGGATTGATCGCTTTTCATCTTCACAGGCAGTGTCAAATCCGGTGACCATGTGCTCATACACGGAGGAGGTAGTGGCGTTGGAACGGCTGCAGTGCAATTGGTCAAGTTGGCAGGAGGAACCCCAATTATAACCGCCGGGAGTTCTGCTAAAATTGATAAATGTCTGGAACTCGGGGCTAAAGCAGGGTTCAATTACAAGGAAGGGGAATTTATTGATGGAGTCATGTCTGCGACAGATGGTAGGCTTGTCCAACGTTTATAATGGATGCCTTATAATGATCGGATACTCTGAATTACTGGTAGGCCTACCGCTTGTTTAATAAGAAGTGGCTACGTACTATAAAATAATCCGATATTTGATAGGAATTAAATAAGAGAGCATGTAAACTAGTGGATAACTGTCAGATCACTTAGCACACTTATAGTTATGAATCTACTATTTGGGATGCTTACAGGCTTGGGTGTCAATGTCATACTGGATTGTGTGGGAGGTTCCTTTTGGAAACAAAATTTGAAGGTCTTAGCTGTTGAGGGTACATGGATTGTTTATGGACTTCTTGGTGGAGGTAAGCAGATTCAATACCATAGTGTCCGATAGTGTTAATATTAATTTAATAACCAAAAGTGATATGTTTGCCATCTATCTCCTAACGCAAGGCCTTGTTACATTACAGGATCTGTTGAGGGAAATATACTTGGCCCGTTATTAGCCAAACGTGGACGGTTGTTAACGTCTACTTTGAAAGCAAGAAGTAATGAATACAAGGCACATTTGATATCTGAATTTGCCAAGAATGCCTTGCCATATTTTGATGAGGCTGCGTCGATAGATGGCGAAAACGTAATTCTGAAACCAATTATTGATAAACAATTTCCGCTGGAAAATGTGGAGGAAGCTCACAGATATATGTTGGAAAATAAGAACATTGGAAAAATCGTATTGACCATCACTGAAGAGGAAGAGACATGATTTGAGACGTTCAAATTTTCATTGAAATTCACTCAGTACAACTTCTGCATTATTTTTAGCATGTACTTGAGACTTGAGTAGACCGACCACAAGCATGGGCACAAGCATCATTTTCAATTTTGCTTTCTTAAATGGTGGTACCTCATTCTTTTGATGCTCTGAATCCACTAGTGCTTACGCCAGTTTTAGAAAACTGGAACGCTTTCCGTGCTGTCCATACGAGCAAAAGATAGGCCTAATGAAGGTACAGGCTTGTAATCTTTCAGTAGTTATTGAACAGGCCTGTAATATTTCGGTAATATTTGATAGACTGGCCACATCACATGACAATGCAACTTTTGTTTTCATTTTGCAATGCAACTTTATTTATCATGCGATATTTTCAAAATAATTCCACATCCTGTCGAGTAATTAATATATAGCAATTAGTGAACATGAAAGCCATTTACGTTTACAAATACCTTTTGTGAACAAAATTTACAAACTTGCAATCGTATTTTTTTCTAATTCCTTTCACAGTTTTCCAGTGATTACTGTAAATGTATGATAAATGTGACCTTAGTTATTAATTAAAAGAAGATTTAAAGAGTACGACTCTGAAGAACGGAAAGGATTCAAAGAGTGTAAGTGGAATCATATTCAAAGTAAGTCATTCCTCCTGTCCTATTTAAATTTTCTTCTGACTCTTTCATTATTCAGTTTACACAGCCTATTGAACCATATATGACTTGGCAGCGGGTTTCTACTTTAGCACACCCACCGCAGGCCAGGCACAAAATTTCATTTTCCACACACTATCCTTGAGTGTTTGAGAGGCCTAATTTATCATCCTAACATTAAGACAGTCTGAACTAAAATTTGTACAAAGAACTAACGCTCGACATCCATCTTCGCAGATGACTGGCACCAGAAACGATTCCTTGACTCTGTTTTGTGGACAAGAATTTTCAATTCTGGATCCTGAAATACCGTCGTTATCCGACTGCTTTGAATCGATGTTGTTGGCGTACGGACCGTTTACAATGCTAGCTATGACAAGCGCTTTCTATATCGGTCGTCTCCGAATACCTGATATAACCTTGAAGACACCTCGCACCTACTTATTACGTCTTTTTTGTACCGTCATTGCTCTTCTTGTAACAGTCACCAATGCTCTGTTAACTATTATTCCTCTTGACAAAGGAAATGGATATTTCACTCTTTGTGCTGCTACAACTAGTATTGCTCTGTTGATTCACGCACTTTACCTACGTAGACTGTTGAAAGTGCATTTTTTACATGGGCATGGACCGCGTTTAGTTGTACTGTCGTGGCTTATTACGTTACCCCATTTTGTTGCCAATGCTGAGTTCCTAATTTGTAAAGCAATAGCAAATGCAAACAAATTGTATATTCTAGAAGCAGTCCTTGCCACAATCGCATGCATTTGTCAAGTTATCTATTTTCTAAGCTTGTTCCTTTCGAATTCACGTTTTCGAACAATATTGCTCGATACATCCAGCGGCGACACTTCTCCTGATGATGAAGAAGCTTTGACAAGTCCAACTAGCAGTTTCTCAAGCATGCAAAGACATAGCCTTGACGGTATTGAGCAGTCACGATCTCCTGCTGATACAAGCAATGGACTTTCTAAATTACTTTTTGGCTGGGTGCGACCTTTAATGCGCAAAGGAGCCCAAGGTGGTCTGACTGATGTTGATTCAGTGTATTCTCTACCAAAGGATATCATGACTGAGAATTTAGACGAAAAATTTTTGGCTGCACTTCAGCATTTACAAATGGATTTGGAATACGGCGCATCTCAAAAGAATATTCTACTATTAGCTATGCACAAAAGTTTCGGTCTCATATACTATTGTTCAGGCATTCTGAAATTGTTGGCTGATTGTCTTGCGTTTGCTGGCCCTCTGCTTTTGAATAGGCTTGTCAATTTCATTGAGAACGCAAATGAACCGTATCAACATGGATATTACTATGCAACAGGATTGTTTTTGTCAGCACTTGTCGGCTCTCTATTGTCAACACATTTCGATTATCAGGTGAGCTCTCAGTTGGTATGCATTTGAAATGTAGGCCTACGGCCACAGCAATTTTGTAATTGTACCTATGCTATCATTGAGAGTGGGGTTTACTCCGATATAATACACTTTATGAAATTGAATAATTTGATCAGTATTTCATTATTTCCCGTGTCGGATTTCTTTTCATGTCGCTTGCAATACATTGGTTGAGTTTGATATATTTGTTGTTGAAAAGGTCAATAAAGTCAAGTTGCGTGTGAGGTCGGCTCTGATAACCAATATCTATCGCAAAACACTTCACGCCTCTCCTCCTGAATTATCAGCATATACAAGAGGTGAAATTACAAATTTCATGAGCACAGATGTTGATAGAGTCGTCAACTTCTTCGCAAGTTTTCATGAGTTTTGGAGTTTGCCGTTTCAAGTCGCTGTCACTCTGTACCTTCTACATCAGCAGGTAAACTATGTAGATATCAGCCATTCGAGTAACATCAAGACTTAAGTTTTTACTTTATAAGAAAAGCATTTCTGGTAGATTTATGCAGAAATGAAAGTGCATGATGCACGTGTTTGATTTGAAATTTGCCTGCTAGTGATGGCCAACTAGCAATTGCCGCACTTCTCTAACTCTTGAGCAAATATTTAGTCGGCATACAACCCTAATCTTGCCATTGATCAAGCATATCTTGGCTGACACTAATTGTGAACTGCTACAATATACTTAACATTTACTGTAGTGCCCGAACCAGAACTTTCAATAATTAAGTCGAGCTTGTAAAACTGTCATCTATTTTATGTCTGTGTGTGTCTTGCTGTCTGTCTTGATAGATGGTCCAATGACCTTAGGCCTACGCTCTGTAACGCTTTGTTTGTATTGGCTGCAGGTTGGCATTGTATTTCTTGCTGGCTTGGGTTTGGCTATATTGATGATTATATTCAATCGGTACTTGGCAAAGAAAATCGGGCAATACAATGAAGGAATGATGGAAGAGAAGGACAACAGAGTAAAGGTACGCATAAGACTGGTCTCTTATGTTGGCCTTGTGTAAATATGCTTTTCTTTCTAGTTGATGACTGAGGTATTGTTGGGTATCAAGGTAATCAAATTTAATGCATGGGAATATTTTATGGCGGAGAAATTAAACAGGTGAGTATTGCTTGCTCCTGTCAATGACGTAATGCTGTAGCTGAGCCATTCACTTCAAGAATGCGTGCCTTGAGCTCAACTCCAAGTCAAACTTAACTCTCGTGGTTAAAAGTTATACTTATTGCCTGGCTAGTTGACAGTGCTTAGCACAAAGGGGTAATGGGACACGATGCTTCATATCCACCAATCGGTTTCACTAGCAAAACACTACTCCAGTTGTCCTCCAGACTTACATCATGCCCAGCATCTAAACCATCGCTTTGTCTATGCTTACATCTGTTGTTTTGCATTATAGAATTCGAGACAAGGAGTTGAAAAATCTGCAAGGAATCAAGTATTTTGATGCTGGCTGTGTTTACCTTTGGGCCACGACGCCTGTTCTAATATCACTTCTCACTTTCTCTATTTATTCAGCTCTTGGAAATGAATTAACAGCTGCAAATGTACTTTTAATTGCATTTTTATCAAGATTCTTTGTGATACCCCATAATATGCTACCCTTGTTTCAGGTTTTCACTGTGATTGCACTTATCAATATGCTTATTGCACCGTTAAATGCATTTCCATGGGTCATTAATGGATTGATGGAGGCATGGATTTCTGTAACAAGACTGAATGTATTTCTTTCATTGAAAGATATGGATTTCAACCAATTCTATCATTTTCCACAATCTATGAAACAAGGTGGTTATCAGTTTCATGAAATATTCCGATTAAATTTTCTTGAATGGAATAATCATAGTGCTCAAGAATGCATTGGAAGGAGGCAATAGGCAAATATGCATATCATATTTATTGTTCGATATATTGAATATGCTTGTTACGTTTAGCTGACATGGGGTTGGTTTTGCAACTTGATGAAGCATCGTTCTCATGGACTAGGAAATCTCAACCTACTGAAGAAAGTAGCAATGATCAAGGATTAACCAACATCTCTCTAAGAGTTGAAGAGGTAATTGTTGCTGCTGATTTGCTGTTCGTAAATTGGAATTCTCATGTCTGCCACTTACCTTTTTGGAAATGAACGGTACCGATATATCTAGCTGGTAGATCCCTACACAACCATACATGTAGAATTGTATGGTACATTTTATATGGACGGAAAAAAATCACTTCACATAGAGTCCCGTTCGTATTGTGTTCACAACTTTCTGTTAATTTCAGGGTCAATTCATTGGAGTCATCGGAACTGTCGGTTCAGGGAAAAGTTCTTTACTATCAGCTGTATTGGCAGAAATGGATAGGACGGAAGGAAAAATATATCTAGATTGTGTTCATGATGGTGTTGCAGTTGTCACACAAGAACCATGGATTCAACATGCAACTATTAGGTAGGTTATACTGGAGCAGTGCCGTGAAGACTCGAGTCACTGACTCGACTTGAGTCGCTTCACGTGAATGACTCAGCTCGACTCGTCAATCCAAGTAATTTATTTAATTTGAAGCAATAGAGACCATAATATTGCGCCATGCAAAAATATAAATTACTGTCTATCAGTCATCCTGCCCATATTTAAAAATACCGTGAGCAGCCCAAAAGTGACTTAGCGGGAATTAGTAAATCAAAATTCGACAAAACGCTCCTCTTGTCATTGCTGGTTAAATGTGATTTTAAGATTGAAATATTCTGGAATATATGCGTAATTTGTATTCAGGGATAATATTGTTTGGGACATGAAGTTTGATATCCGCCGATACCAGGCAGTCATTGACTCCTGTGCATTGGAAGAAGACCTTAATCTTTTTTCGGATGGTGATATGACTGAAGTTGGAGAAAATGGTGTCACGTTGAGTGGAGGCCAGAAAGCTAGGGTTGCACTTGCAAGAGCATTGTATCAGGTTGTTATTATTTTTTTACATTCCTGTGTTGTTGCTCAACATAATTCTAAGAAAAGAGTGGAAAGAGCCACCCTTTGGGTGTAATGCATCTCAGAGTAGTCAATTTACAAGTTTGTGCGCTGGTTTCCGGCTGGTTTTGTTGCAACACAACCAATCTTTTAGGATAAAAGTCTTTGTTTGTTGGACGATCCGTTCGCAGCAGTTGATCAGCACGTCGCAAAACACATCTATGAACGTTGTATTATGGGAGAATTAGCCAATAAAACAAGGATAGTATGCACACATCATACGAAGTAAGAATTTTATCCATATTGTAAATTCTGCTCTGACTCTATCCTCATCTATAGGCATTTGAAGCATGCAGACGCTGTTGTTGTTATGGAAAATGGATGTATCAAGAAAATCGGGACTCCGTCAGAGATTTTAAAGTTTGATCCTGAGAGTAACAGAAAGAAAGTGATTCCTAAAACCAACAAAGGTTTGGATGTTTCTGTATCCCTCTTCAATACATTGCTATGTTGATTCATTTTGTTGTACTTCATGCAAGTGATCCTCAAATGGCAGCAAGATAGCGATGTGAAAGACTTACGTGTGGGTCGCTAATGTGCTGTTATCTGAGATGGTCTAGTAATAGTGCATGCATATTTACGTGACCTCGTGAGTCATTAGGAGTTATCAAATCATCACTTGTCCTGAATAACACAGTACTACATCTATTCAACTGTCTCAAAGTCAACTTGCTTTGCGTTTAGCGGCCCTCGATGACCATAGTGAAGACCGAAAACCTGAAGAATTCACTACAAAACTGATGACGGAAGAAGAAAAAATGGTTGGAACGGTTGCTTTTGCTGTATACAAATCATACTGGTCGGCTGTAGGACATTGCCTCGCCACTAGCATACTCGTATTCCTATTTTTGATGCAAGGTACACGTTATTGGCAAGTCTTCTTGAAAGCACGTGTTAGTAATCTAAATTTTCTAGGATCAAAAGTGACATCAGACTGGTGGTTGTCTCATTGGGTGACAAATATCAAAACCAATGATAGCCAACACAAGAATTCATCTATGGCGACAGACCAATTTTCATCACCTTTATCATTATCATCCATTTCCTATACTGAGATTTTACACGGTATGTATTGTATATGGTATTTATAGAATTTATGTTGTAGTGTTTATGTTACCGCTTATCATATTTATATTGATTAACATAATAAAACTTCCAGATAACTTGAAAGAACATCTCCAACTGAATAACGATGTTGGTTGGTACTTGATGGTTTACGGATGCATCACTGCTTCAAATAGCGTATTCACTTTACTAAGATCGTTTCTGTTTGCTTATGGTGGCATGAAAGCAGCTCGAGTTCTACATTCAGCACTTTTGAATGGGATTCTTCAGGTGAAGTTAAATCACTATTTCTGTTGTATTGTCTCACGACCTATCCCCAATAATTTTTGGGATAATCGAACCCTAATGATACAGGTTTTTCACTTTTTTAAAAATTGATATCAGCTACCAATATGGGACGATACAAATTGACGTAGAAACAAAATCCAAGATTTTTTTCAGAAATATTGAGATCTTGATGCTCAGGGAATATTTTCATGGAGGAGAGCAGGGCATCAAGGTCTCAATATTTTTGATATGATAGCAATCCTCATGTCACAGTATAGGCCTTACTTACACGGTTTTCTTTTCGTTAACAGGCTCCCATTGCGTTTTTTGAGGTTACACCTGTCGGTAGAATACTCAATAGATTTTCAAGTGATACATACAGTGTGGATGATTCACTTCCATTTATACTCAATATCTTTCTGGCACAATTTGTGGGCGTTCTTGGCACTATCATTATCACATGTTATGGACTGCCTTGGTTCACCATATCACTTGTACCGTTGGGCATATTTTATTTCTATATCCAGGTATGTATGTATTGTCTCATGAATGAACGTATTGCGAAATTTGGTTATCTTTCTCACAGCACTACTATCGATTGACTTCTCGGGAGCTAAAGCGATTGAGTAGCATCAGTTTGTCTCCTATATACGCACACTTTACTGAGAGCTTGTCAGGTCTAACGACAATCAGATCCTTCAGGAAATATGAACAATTCAAGTACGGAGTTTTGAATACTTTGATCCTTCCGTTTAATCCCGATTAACCAGGGGTGTGCAATATGAAACTGCTGGCGGGCGAATCTTTCAGTTCACTAGAGTTGTGCTCCCTATGATGAACAAAACAATGAAATGCTGTGATGTTTCACTTGACAAACCAGTCATGAATCTATGATTCCTTGTTCTTTAAGGTCAAAGAATCTGCATCTTGCTAATTCTAATCAACGTTGCTGCTTCTCCACACTGGCAGCGCAAGAATGGTTTTCGATTCGTTTGCAATTGATTGGGGTGGTTATGGTCACTGCTGTGGCCTTTGCTTCAGTTCTAATGCATGAGAAGGCATCCGTTTCACCAGGTAATATCGAGGGTACTTTATTGCACGATTTTTCTCCAGAAGGATGAACTCCTGCCCTTCTTTGTCCATTAGCTCCACTATTTGTTATATTTTTACCTTTTACCATTCTTAGGTCTTGCTGGTCTGGCGTTGTCATATGCTTTGTCTGTAACTAGTCGACTATCTGGCGTGATTACCGCATTTACGGAGACAGAAAAGCAGATGGTCGCAGTTGAGAGAGAATCTCATTACATAAACAACATTCCGCAAGAGAGAGAAACCATCAATATTGATCCAAAAATCATCGGACCATGGCCTCGTTTCGGAGATATTCGCTTTTCTAATGTATCGCTGCGGTATCGAGATGACCTGCCACTTGCTCTATGTGATGTGTCTCTTAGCATAAGTAGGTGGTTGAAAAAGTTTTTTTCGATTTGAAGTAGTTTTTCTAACAGTATGCAAAAACAGGAGGCAGCGATAAGATCGGCATCGTTGGTAGAACAGGAAGTGGAAAGTCAAGTCTCTTCTCTCTCCTGTTTGGAATCGTCGACCTATGTGAGGGTGCCATATTCATTGACGGAGTGGATATTAAAGATGTTCCATTGAAAACACTAAGGTATTAGAATACAATGTGCGTTATTCACAAAACTGATTCATATATCTTGGATTTCATGGAGGTATAATGCTAACTCTGACAAGGCCTTATAACTTGGGAATGAAAAGGTTTTATTGGCTAATTATCTATGTCTATATCTAGTCTCCCGTCTATAACTTTATCATATTTTCAGGTCAAATATATCCATCATTCCTCAAGACCCATTCCTGTTCAGTGGATCAGTTCGGGAGAATCTCATGCCTTCAGCTCTTGATCATGATCCTGAAGATTTATCCGTACTAATGGAAGTTCTGGAACGATGCAATTTGAAAGATAAAGTCCTTGACATGGGCGGTATTTTTGCTAATGTTGGAGAACGTGGCAAAAGACTTTCTGTGGGTCAAAGACAATTGTTATGCCTGGCGAGAGCTCTGCTTACCAACAGCAAGGTTTGTTTTATGGCTTATTTTCTTGTTTAAGTGTTTTCTACCGCAGTCTCTCCTTCCAGCATTCTCGGCAACAGCAGTTATAGGGTATCAGACGCAGACGCAATTATCGCGAATTCGCAATCCTTCCTGAAAATGAATCCTACTTTAGAATTGGCCGAGTGGTTTGATTCTCTGCCTTGACTACTTGGCAATCCGTATCATTGGGAGTGAGGAGGGCTGCGGCTGTGCGTGAGGCGGTGTTTTAATCGAATTCGTCTATAAACCGTAAATTTCTCTAGATTGTATGTCTTGATGAAGCGACGGCGAGTGTGGATGCGGAATCTGACGTCGTGCTGCAAAAAACAATTCGTGAGCAGTTTCGAGATCGTACAGTCATCACTATTGCGCACAGGTAATTGTCTCACAATTTTATCATACTGTGTAACTTTTCTGCTTTGTTATATCGTAAGTTCAATACCCAATTCTTAATCACAATGAGATCTATACTCATTAGGTTAATATCTGCTATTTACTCTACGCTTTTGTATCGAACAAGAAATATATTTGCTCGTTACAATGGCAATAATTTGACATTTACTGTAGATAAGTTCGATTTGCGTTAGTTTGAGCTGAACTTGTAAACTCTGCCTTTTCAGAATTGAAACCGTGATGGATTGTGATCAGGTCGTCGTGATGCGAGATGGGCGAGTCATCGAATGTGATCAGCCCGACGTGTTGTTGAGTGATTCCAACTCCGAGTTTTTTAGGCTTTTTAACGCTACTGGAATTGTGAATTAAACCTTTCTATATGTATTGCATAGCATTGTGGATGAGTAGGGCTTGCGCATATTATTTACTTCGGGTGATTATGCATCAAGTTTTGTAGATATTATGTTCAACCACACGATTGAGTTAGTGACGTCGTCGTAACATCGAATTGTGAACAGTAGTAGATGAGGGGCGGGAAGGCAAACGTCGTAACCTTCGCTGTTGCCGACCGTGGGTAGGACTTATTTTCGTGGTGCGCGCGATCGAGGTCGAAATTCACTAACAGCGTGAACCGCCTTTATTTCGTTGCAGATATTTTGACATACTGTATATTGTGTTACGGTCGGTCACCGTGATGAATGCTATTTCAGTTGCTGTGGATGCGCTTTCAACGCAAACCGAAATGGTGACGGTTACCGAGCAGTTTGCTTCGGATTATACAAACGCAAAGAGTGAGTGAAGTAGATTTCGGATACTCCCACCAGCTGCTCGAACGCACTGCAAATGGTTTGGGTCGCGGCGAGAGAAAATAGCCGGGGCTCATGTTTCATAAAGTCATTGTCCTCATATGTACTCTGTTGCAAAAATGTTGCGAATATCACCAATAGGCCTTCAGTCTAGTACACTTTGCTGGCCTGTCGAGTTTCTGATGACCGCTGAATTTCAGTATACGGCTACGGTACCGCGTGTATTTCTATCATCACTTGTTTATCGATTTTGGGGATCCTCCTGTTCCTCACTCTAAAGAGCCGATCTCATGACTATATCGTACAGTTCTTCATTTCGTTTGGAGCTGGAACAATAACATCCGACGCACTGAAGCACATGATTCCTGAAGTAAGTTGTCACGGCCTTTGATACACAATCTTACGCCTATCCAGTACCCATGGCTGCGTGACGTCTTTAGCAAAAGACGGGCGATGTCGTGGCATCGTGCGCCTCAACGACGATTGGCATTTCCAAGAAAACAGTGAATTATTCCTCCTCTTCAGGTTTTATGCGTTGATCAGCAAGATAACAGTAGCCTACACTATGGAATATGTCGGTCGTTTGCGCTGTGATATTTACGTTTTTCGTCTTCGAGAATAGCTAGAAAGTTTGGAAGAAACATCGGTCTATGTCTAGACTTCGGAGGTCAGAAATTGGAAAAAACATTGAAGTAAGTAGCCTATACGTATATCGAACGCGAACCCTATATACCTGACTTCAAGTTCTGATTACAACTATAACAATATCAGGATCGGCAACATTTGTGTGAGGCCTGTATAGGATCCCACTAAACTGATTTTTATCAGATTCAAGAAGCGGCTCAATCCCAAGTGTCGAGTGAAGTCACGTCGTTCTCAAACAATCGTGTTGAATCGGACGAACCAACAGAAAGTCAAGAGACGACCCAAGACAATGTAGAAGTCAGTATACCCTATCCTATAGCCTATTGCCTTAGAGCTTAGACCAACGAACAGATTTGTAGCCTACATTGCTCGGAGTTGGGATCAAAGTTTATGGTTGAATCATTTTGCAGGGCCTATCACCTGGTAATACCCCACTCCGCCACTCATGTCTACAAAGAAAGCATGTTGGAGTAATTAAACCTACAATTGTAATTAGCTATTATAGCTGGCATCTTTCTCTACATTGCACTGGTTCAAGTGGTATGTAGTAATGTAGATGAAGACTGTATGAACAATATCTTGTCACCTTGGTGGGGATAAAAGTATGTTGTTCAAAGTATACAGGCCTATAGCTGTAGCTTACAGCTGCCAAAAGCGCGAGCCGTTCTTTGCGCACGTCGATGCCTTCTTCTATAACTCTGGAATGTGCGTCTCGCAGGTTGGCGGGGCAGAAATTACGACCAGCAGCAAACTGCGTAACCTATGTTGAAATAATTTAGACAGTTCGAATTTTATTACCACTTTTATACCTCCGTGCTGTAACTGCCAGCATGCTAGGTGACTTGCTCTTTCATTCGCGGCGAGTTTATCCATCGATATCATTTTATTGCTTACTCTCGCAACTGTTAGCCTATATATACTGTATATATAGAGAGATTCCAAATGATGCTGGTAAGGTTTAGGTCATGATACCAGCAGAGATCACTTCTTTTGTGCAGGAAAGGGCGCGATAGATCTTATACTAGTAACTATAGTACATCGACGTGAAATATGGATGTGACGACGCAGTCTTCCTTCTTCGCTACCGGAACAACCATCGATGATCACGATCATGATCCTTCAGAATATACAAAGGCAATGAGTAAGGCTTTGGTGTAGGCTATAACCACGCTATATACTATGAAGGGCCTAGATATGCTGAGTGAAAATGTGGGGGCGAGAAAACAATTTGGCAGCTTATGCCATCCCCTTCAAATGGAACCCGTTGAAATAGTGCGTTTTCAAATGCATAAATCTCGCCAGATGCAATAGTAACTGCGTTGACATGCGTTTATTATAAATGAGATGAGTAGGCCTAATGGGTCGTCAGTTCATCGGCACAATTAGGCGACCTTTCTGAGAATCTTGCCCTCATCTAGCAAAGTTTTTCATGGCCCCCTATTTCAGTATATGGATACGGCACTGCATCTGTAGCGATCATCAGCTGCCTCGCCGTTGTCGGAATCACTCTTTTCCCGAGCTTGAATAGTCGCATTCACGATTACTTCGTGACCTTTTTCATTGCACTTGGAGTGGGGACGATGACTGCGGATGCTTTAGTCCATATTATACCAGAGGTAAGCAATAAGTAACATAGTCATACGAATCACAAAACAGTTCAATTCGGCACGCCAATTGCAAGACAGGTGTAGGCTGTAATGATCTCGATCAGCCTAGAGTACCACCGCTCCGTCGCACATGATATTGCGATAAATCAAGCACGTGAGTTAAGGCTACGGTACGGGTGGTTTTGCGTAGGCCTGCGTTAAAAATCTCCACATTGGCAGGTTCTAGGACTGCATGATCACGGGGCACATGATGAGGAGTCTGTGCATGGTCACGAACATGAGGAGGAAGAAGAAACGGAAACTGATCATGCTGTACTAGTGTGGAAAATGTCTGTCGTATACGCAGGCATATTCGCATTTTTCGTCTTCGAGAACGCCTTGAAAGTATGGAAGAAACATCGGCAATTATCTCCGTTTCCAGAATCGACTCAAGTATGCCCGCAACCTCGCGAGATTGTATATCCATTAACGCTCGCAATGCTAATATCTTCATTGTGTTTACTCAATCTATTAGGATATAAACGAGGACGACATGCACACATCTCATCAACCTACATCATTTGCAAACAGCCATGCTATCGAAAATGACTTGGAAGTTGCAGCCAAGAGTGAAAAAGAAAGTAGTGAGAAAGTAGTAGTCAAAGGTTCCATTGTAGGCTTCCATTAATCGGTACAGCGATAGACATGGCATCAAATGAAATGTCCTAAATATTTGCAGTATATCCTAACATGCCCTGTACTAAATTAAATATTTGAGCGAACTACTTTATATAAGCGCCTGGCATCGTGCATATAAGTATAACAGTCAGCATTTTAACCCAGTTCATTCATTAACCAGGAAATGTATGGGCATGACCGTCTGTTCGAACGCTTTTATCTTGAAACGGAAAGAGTGAGCTATTTGCTTGTACAGTAAAGTAGATTGGTTAAGGTGCATTTTAAGTCTTTCGACCACCCATGGTCTACTTAATTTAGTAGGCCATGGACCACCCCAATTAAACACTCATAACAATAATATATCGTCACTAGAACTTACGCACAACCGCACTAGCACTATTTATTGCTATTACTAGCTGTTTTATGCATAGTACACCGTTGATATATCCACTGATACTATTCTTTACGCTATAAAACAGGATTCCGTCTCGATCAGTTCATCTGAAAAAGACTCCAAAGTCTGCTGGCGTGAGTTTTTGAATATTGAGACACCACACATAGGACGCGTATTGCGTAGGCCTATGCGTAGCGTGTGCGTCTTTTGCGGATCTAGACGCGCTTAAAAATGCAACCAGTTTAGTGGTTTCCATGTCATTGCTCTGTGGCGCGCTTCACGCTACCGATTACGCAACACGAGTCCTTCCATTACGCATTTTGTAAGCACAAATACCCCTTGTATGCCAAACAATAGCCCTTGTGTAGTACCATGCTACAAGTCTTATGGGGAAAAAACACCAGCAGCATTGCGCATTTGCTGTGTTAAAAGTTGCCTGTAGAAATTGGCGCGAAACTCCTGATATGTTTAATTTACAGGATTCACGACCGTAATGTTGACGGTTTTTATCGGAGATGTGCTGCACAATATCGCTGACGGGATGGCTATTGGCGTCTCCTTTGCGGCATCCGCCACTAGTGGGATAGGAACATCCATAGCGGTTCTTTGCCACGAACTTCCTCATGAGTACGGTGGGTATTTTGTCCTTCCTAGATGACGGTTCAAAGGCAACTTTAAATAGATTCTGCGTTCACGAGGAAAATCTATGCCATTTCGTCCCATATACAGTATAAGGTGGTTACACCCAGTTTAATTATATAGGCCTCTGTGTTATATCATTTCTGAACACGTAGCACTGGGAAGTTTCATGGAGCCTATAGGCTAGAGACTACTGAGAACTTTAGTGAGGCAAGGTGATTTTTACCAGCTTGATCTCTTGGCGTCTCTATCAGGAGATAATCCAATAGGAATGTAAAGTAACTTTCCACTACGTTAAAATTCGTGATAACGTAGAGTAGATTGTTTGAAATTTGTTTTTTCTCTCAGGAGATTTTGCGATATACCTCAAAAATGGTGCTACCAAATGGCAAGCGATCGGATTAAACGTAGTCGCCGCGATATGCGCTTTTATCGGACTTTACATAGGCATTGCCCTCAGTAGCGATGCTGCCGCGAGACAATGGCTTTTGGCTATCGTCGCCGGCATGTTCCTATACATTGCTTTGGTGCAAGTCGTGAGTAACTGTCGTAAAGTATTGAATCAGCAATTTTTGTCTAATCTCTTGCGTCTATATATATTTATAGATGGTAGAGCTTGTACGCCACCGTGTACCGAATCCCGTTCTCGGGTTTGCTCTACAAATCTTCGGCTTGTTGTTAGGCTGGACTCTGATGCTACTTCTTGGACTATACGAAGAGGATATTGAAGCGAGCATTGGATAATTGTGCCAGTGGCCACTGTAGGCCTACGACATGCGTGTGAATTTGAATACTTACGACAACATTTAAATTTCGACTATTAGGTTCAAGGAGTTGGAACTTATCGCCGTTGCTTGTAGAGGAGTTCGTTACTCATTTTTTCGTCTGGGAAAATTTGAAATGCCAATATGTTTACCACCTTATCGTGGAGTGACGTAAACTATATCCTATACAAATATACCGGTACATCTTTTATTTATGATGTTAGCAATGTCCTCACGTGCGAGATATTCTTAGAAATGCTTAACAAATATTTACAGCCATTCTAGCTTCTAGTGTTATGTCCGTGGCGTACCAGACCTCATCGGTGATAAGCGGCACTCTGTCTTTTAAACAGTAATAATAATAATAATAATAGCGACAGGAGGTGGAACTGTGTGTGAAGGACTACTAAACTGTCGCGTCTGACGACAAAGCAAGGCTTTGGGGCTTGAGCAAAAACTCCTGATTCATGAGCGCAAGCTGGCGCTGCTGAGTCCGACAGGACTTGTCCACCAGTTGTCCATATTTGTCTCCTATATACAGTAGGCATATCTAATACAATGGCTTTATTATGCCTATATTTTGTAACTTTCAAGTTTTTCATAATATTTGTTGATTTCCCTCCCCCATTTTTGTAAGATCGCAACAGTCACGATTTCTAATGAAAATCGATCAGCTTCTGGTATGACATGGTCGAGGTGTTTGGAGGGGACCGCTTATGTGATTGCGAAATTTGCTAATAACGCAACGCCACGACGATTGCCTATTATACCTGATCGTATCTTGACAGTGGACACACTTTCTCCTTTAACGCTGTCCTGTACGATTCCTAATAAGCCGAATCAATCATGTTGAGACAGTTTATTTCGTCGGAACAAATATGTCTGCGTACTCTCGAGTAATTTATTACTATACTTTGTGACATCAAACATCTTTATGGTAATATATATATATATATATTGTTCCTTATTTTGACGAACGTTTACCTGGGGTTCTTAAAGATTCAAGTGATAGCGCAGTGATATTGATTCTAGGCGTATTTATATAGGCTAGAGTTGAGCTGCCATGATAGAATATATGTTTCGCTGAAAGCGCAGAACAATCGCAGTGATCGACTTGAAGCCTTACTAAAAGTTTGTATATATATATATGCTGCTATAGTCTTGCAGGTCCAAAAGATAGATCGAAGTAAAATCATTTCCCTAGTCTTGACGTACGCTTGCACGTCTAGTTATAAGAAAAAGATATGGCTTTCTGGAGGAAACCCGATCAGGTGTGACGGACAAAATTGAGCACCGATCAAGCGTCGGCTTTTCAATAGGTTGTCCGTGAGTCTGATCCCCCCATTCAGGTTAGACCTCGCAAGTTTAATTCCATCGCTAAATGTTCTACATATCATTTAACGCAGTTTTCAATCATGTACGTAAGTGATTGATTACGTGCACAGATTGCAAAATTAGCAACCTTCCTTCTCTGTCAGAAAAACTATAACGTAAATTAAAATGGCGGACAGGAGGCATGTAAATGGGAGGTGATTCCTTTCGTCACAAGCCCCTATATCCTGTACTTAGTGATGCGTCAATGGAACGGGGCGTCCGTCCAACGAAATGACACCCGTAACAATTTTGATCATCAAAAATAATTACTTTCTATGATCGATGAATGTCCTGATTCGGTCGTGTTTGTCTTGATTTGAATGTCCTGTTTCGGGTCATGATAATCCCGCAGAACCACAGCTGAATATGCGTAGACCATAGCAGAGCGACAGAAAGTCAGAAACCTCTGTTTTGTATTTGGCGCAAAGCCACGCTTTGTCTGGCATACGGCACCAGACGCTACAACACCTCGCGTACACGCGCTGTGACAACGCCGACAATACCATGTGTTAAATTTTCTAAGTTTCAGTTATAGTGTTCGATTATGTAAGTTAAAGCAAGTTCGAAGTCGATGATTCTTGAACCAAAATGGTCTTGTAGCAAGGTTGAAAGACACTGACTTTGAGACTTGGTGACGCAATGTGACCCAGGGGGTAGAAAAATTTATTACCGTTAGTATACCTTTTCATGATCTGAACACCATGACAACTGCTGAATTAACCACGACTGAAGTAACAACACATGCTGATGAGGATGGTTCTGCTGAATACACAACAGCGATGAGTATGTGCTGAGCTTTTCTCGTCCACTGTGTGATAAAAAACTTTTCGTTTTCGTTCTGCAGTGTATGGATATGGAACTGCTGCGGTCGCTGTAATCAGCTCTCTATCATTACTTGGTATACTGCTTTTCCCTGTTTTGAAGAACCGTTCTCATGAATATGTACTGCAGTTTTTTATCGCACTTGGCATCGGAACTATGACAGCGGACGCGTTGCTTCACATCTTACCAGATGTACGATTTTCCATTAATAGTGTTTCCTTTATTACATAATGTTGTTAAATGTCTTTGAGATTTGGATGAGAATTATTCAATACCTTTCTTGCATTAATGCAAATCGTGAAGTGTTGAAAATCATCACCACCTATGGGCCTACATATAGCCTATTTCGTGTATTACAAGACCATGGAAATTCAACTGATTTGTAGGTGTTAGTTGTACCCACGGATGAGACTGATGGTGAACAAGGAACGCTCAACGTATGGAAGATGTCTGCAGTATATGGAGGAATTTATTTCTTTTTCTTTCTGGAGGGTGCTGTCAAAATATGGCGGAGAAATCGAACAGTTCATCACCACCATCATCATCACGACGGACATTTCGAGGTTTGTAGCAAAACTAGTCAGTAGGAAAGTTGCTATTCCTATCAAAAAGGTATAGCTTAATACCTCAACAGCCTGGTTCTAGAGTTTGCCTGGGTACCTGACATGCTGCCTGATATTCGAGTCGGATACTAATACAATAGGCCTACATGGTTAGTTAAGAAACAAATAACAGCAAACCTCCCAAGGTTGATTTTAATGGGAAGAACGGGCAAGACAACTTGAGAAATCAACAATGCTGCAGGTCTTGAGCCTTTCATGCAGTTAGTCATAGAACTTTGCAATATGACGTGATGGGATTTATGAACTGACGCGTCTACTGCGCGATCGAGACGATTTTGTATAACCTGGCTTAGGACGATTTACGAATCTATAAGATGAGTATTACTGGAGAAGCATTGGACTTCCACATGCTGTAGGGTGGGTGGGTCAAAAGTTGTTGACGGCTGCAAAGGGTAGATGGTATAATGATGCGCACGAAACGTAACCCATCATGACATTTTGGTTGCAATAATTCCGCGTAGTGTGACTACTGAGACTTGAAATGCAGTATTCACAAGAGGAGACCGAACACCGTGTGTAGGCCTACGGCAAAAGAATTCGTCATCAACAGGTCGTATGCTGTTCTTGAAGCGGGGAGGATAATTCGCCTTCGATTTCTCAATTAGTTTTTCGATTGGGTGGTATTCGCAATTGGTACCATGATGCAATATTTGTTATTGAAAGTAGTAGGGCTCTATTCATCAGAATTGAATATGACATAACAGCGGGATCGTGCGGCGATGTCGCAATTCCAGACACCACTTAGGTCAAAACAAATACAGCCTCCTTAGTGTTAGGAGTTTGATTTTTTGTTACTTTATCTTCGTGGTATAAATAAATATTTGACATTTCCTTTCCACCGCTATATATAATCTCTATGCTTTCCCCGAACTCATATTTAACGACTCTGTAGCTATGTATCACGCTTCTCACATGCATCGCACGTATGATCATGCTAGGGTTCTTGATGAGGGACAGGCAAGTGTTGCAAATATTGTGAAGTCATTGAGGTAACTCTGGTTTTCGCAAAAGCGACATACATTTCACCATATATTTCCTATATGAGGTAAGCTTGGATTATTGTAGTAGGCCTATACTTGTCATCACGTGTAAACACACCCTAGATCTGAACACAGAACTCTCCAAATCATTTTAGGGAGGTCCAAGTGTACCGGTTGTACGAGTGACAATGAAAAATGACGAAAATGTTATTCAAAATCCAGCAGTAATCGAGGACAACGCGATACCTGTATCTGTAAGTATGCGCTCTAAAGCCGTAGCTACGATTGTGATCTAGTATATGCGTCTACGCGATAGTCGATCACATAGTTATTATTAGAAATTCTGCCTTAGCGATTTGTTGCTTTCGTAACAGTCGCGGAAGTACGTATTCCGAATAGCTGCCCTAAAAAGGGGCCTATCGACTACCACCTAATCAATTTAGAGCGTGGAAGGAGTCCACCTTTCGTAATAAAAGAACTGACGCTGTTTGCGATCGACTTCTCCGTGAAGGTATATAAGGCGGTTGCATTTTCACTTTTTCCAGCGACTTGGGGTTAGGTGAATGTTCACTGACTTCCCGGTCGGTATTTACACTAATGTACATTGTTTTAATAATAAATGGTTAACATTTAAGGATACAGCCAGCACTATTAGCGACACAACAATGAATGCGAGTGAAGAAGATCAGATTTGTTTTGGTAAATATCAAATTATATCTACTGTATTTGCGTGCATGTATCAGCGATTGATGTTGAATTTTCAATATTAAAATTGATTGGCAGGTTTCAAAACAGTGATATTTACCGTGTTATTCGGTGATACCTTGCATAATGTGACCGACGGAATAGCGATTGGAGTGTCTTTCGCCGAATCAGCTCCTGCTGGAATCGGAACGTCTCTAGCCATACTTTTTCATGAGATTCCTCACGAACTTGGTAAGATGTGAAATATATATATACATATGATATAGACCTATAATTTCCGTAGTTGGCCTGGATTCATTCATGTATGACCTGCTTGGTAGAGGACTACTACTATACATACTGTACTTCTTTGAGTACTTGGTTTAGCATTATTTGGCTGAAAACGAATAGGTATTCATGATAATGATTGAGTCAGAACCTGTTTGAAAGCAATTTGGGTTAGCAGATACATGATCCAGGCCTATAATTATGTACAAACTAGGAGTTACCGATAATCCAGAGCTATTTTTCCCACCTTTTTGATCTCCACCGTAAAGGTGCTTCCTTGAAACGTATCGCCGAAATGACCTCCTCATATTAGAAAATTGGTGCTCGAGTCAAACACTGATGGTCGATCATCTGTGATTCGTTTTAATCTTCTGCGTTGTATCCATAGAGACTATATAAACAGGTTGCATCGTGTGGAACGCACAAACGGGAACAGAAAATATAATTTTTAATGATAATAATAAGGAACGTGAATAAAAACATAAAACATACCTCATATGGGAAGTCTACTAAAGATCATCGCCTATAAAAGCACTCAGGCATTGGGTCGCCATGATAACGACAAAATAAAGAACCATAGGTTTTACAATATTGTTTGCAGGAGATTTCGCGATATTTCTTAAAAATGGAGCCTCCAAATGGCAAGCAATCGGACTAAATGCTATAGGGACCACCGGAGCTTTTATTGGTTTGTACATCGGGATTGCAGTTAGCCAAGATGAATACGTCAGGACATGGATTCTGGCTTTTGTGGCAGGAACCTTTCTCTACATTGCATTGGTTCAAGTGGTAAGTATTGTATGCATGGTATCGTCATTCTTTTATGTGATTCATTTAACATTCTAAGCCTTTCTTCTCATCGTATTTGGACAGATGACAGAGATGACTCGCCACTCCGCCGGGAATGTATATCTACAGTTCTTTCTTCAAAACATTGGCTTTCTCCTCGGTTGGACGATGATGTTGTTGCTCGCACTCTACGAAGATGCGATCGAGAGTAGTTTCACTTCCTAATTCAGAGTTTATTATCGGCTTCAACCAGCATCCGGCGTCGATGCCAGAAATTGATTAAATGATACAGATCAAATGTGTGTGATCAAGCTGAATGATAAGTAGGCCTAATCCGACAATATGTAGAGCGTGTATAGAGGCGAATCAACATTTGTAGCGGTTTATCATGTTTTTTGCTTTGTTCAAAGTTCAACATTGCGGACTATTGATAGGCCAACGTTACTGTTACTAATTTTGCTCTTGGAATATGCAGTATATATATAGGCCTATATATATTTACATCTATGATTTCTTCATCTTACACAATAAATAAATGTCTGCCTTATGGCATACGAAGAACCTTAAGCGAGGGAAACGAATTCGCGGTATGTAGACCAGAGAACCAACAGAAGGTTCAGCCATCTTCCCTTGCATTATACTTTATGCGTAGTGGGAAAATCGCGAAGGGTTTGGTCTTTGGTCGTTTGGTGTGACGTGGCGGTCTGACATCAACGTATTCTTGGCATAATAAATTTTGTCGGGTCCGATGTGTTTCGGAATTCGTACACCCATTTCGTGATCAGCCGTGTACACTTTTAGGCTTCGGTTTGAATTTGTGCTCTGAAAAATAAAACAGTTCAAATCGGATAGTTGACGGCCTGACGGGCAGCTGAAAAGTCAGAACTGCTAACAATCATGTGGCTAAATCTCCATGGTAACAACAAAGCAACGCATGTTTATAGGAATGTAAACCGTATGGCGTTTGTGTGATTTGTTTGCCTCGATTCGCAAATATCATGTCTACAAGGCATTATATATTTGCCCAAGGCCGCAACGCACACCAATTTCTGTTTTCCGTTCAAGCAATTGTGAAAGGCGTAGCGTGAAACAGACGTAGGCCTATACCAGTATCGTAAAGCGCATTTCCAGTCCTACGCCGAATAGTGAGAAAATTCCACATATGGAAGGCGACAGGAGTTCGACAAGCGAAGATTTGAATAACGAATCGAATACGCTTGCCTCAAGTGATACGGTGGAGAAAAATCATGACGTCGAAGTTGCCATTGTGACGCATGATTTAGTAACAAACGAGGATTCGTCTGCAGCTGACAACGGCAAAAAGCCATGGAACGAAACTTCGCATGATTTCGAATCGTCTTCTGCCAGTGTAAAAACAGGCGAGGACATAACCCTAACAACACCCAAATCAGGTAATAATCCTATTTGTATAGGCTACTCTAGTCTAGGAGACTGATTGTCTTCGATCGATCCACGTGCAGGTACTACGGACGAGATCTGTAATGAAGACGCGGTACAAAAACATGAAGTCGCTGAAACAGGAAAGCAAGAAAGTTCCATCGCTGAGAACCAGGATTTGTCACATGTAGACACGCATGATTTCACTGACAACAATCAAGATGCAAATGTTCAGCCTACCAGTGATGCTGGTCAATGGCTTGCAAATCATACAGACAGTGATCATGAGGCCAATGCCGATGTAAAGACAAAAGCGAAATCGCCAAATTCCGCTCGCGAACCAGAGGTCGCCATTGCGGTAAGTTGTTGAGTAGGCAAGTGTAGGCTTAACCCTTGAAAAAGGCCTCAACGGGCTGCAGCTCACTTTCGACGTGTTAACTATATGTGCAGGATGCGGGGTTGAAATTGCCGTTGTCATCCATCGATGCTCCCGAGCATTTGCCTGCAGAATCAGTGCTTAGTGCGGGACACCCAAAAATCCACATTGATGAGGTTGAGACGCAGTCTGAGGCAAATATGTCTCTTCACGAAGTAGTCTCTACCAGAAGCCATCGTTCATCGACTTCGAAAGGAAAGGGCATGTTCTCGAAGATCGTGAAAGACGTAATTGGCGGCAAGCATCTTCCGGAACATTTGAAAAATCGTCATCAAGCTAGATTCGCTCTGGGTTTCATGGTGAGTGGACACGTTAAATTTTCTAGTCAACTAGCGGGGAGTCGTACAGAAATATACCGCGATCCGCGACTATGAACTAGCTAATCCTGATATAAATTGTCGCTCTGCTGTTTTTTTTTATCTCCCCATATTGTTTACACGGCTCGTACCAAATCAATAAGTCCATACCATTTTTAACACTTAGCAAAACCAGGTAATCGAAATCAAATCAAAGTACAAAGGCACCAGACGGATAGCCTACATATTTCAGCCTCCTAGAAACGCCCTGGCAGTTAATGCTATGTCCGGTAGATGTCTCCACTGAGTATGAACGCCGTGTTCCCGTAGTAGGCCTATAAAAGCGCAGATGAATTGGTTACCGGTTGCTAGCGGGGACTAGAGTTTCTCATCTAAGCGGTAATGTCCCGCATTTGTTGGTGTGCATCCCGCATTTTAAGGCATGAAATATTTCGTAATGTTAAAAAGAATTCACTTTTATGTCGCTTCCTCGTCTCCCAAGGAGAATCCGACTTCATGACAACACTAGAACAGAGTTCACGTCGTCAGCACTATACACCTAAAAATGACAAGAAGCACGGCTTTAGTAGGGCATGCAGCGTAAGCGCACCCCTCGTGTCGCTGTATAAATAGTCAAGCAGGAGCCATGAGGCGTCAATGGTCGGCAATGCTCTCAGTCGGACACCCTGTTTTTGTGCTAGTTTGGGCCAACAAAATGGTGAATTCACCAATCTACTAGCGCTTTGTAGAATCCCCTTATTGTAGCATTCCCGGTCATCAATACCGCAACAGCGTGCCAGTCGATTTTCGTTGTAACTACATAGCCTGTAACGTAAAGGTTCAGATTGTAGCACAGGTCTATATGCTAAACAAACATGGACTATCTCTACTTGAATACCTTTGTCGTCAAGTTATGATCTGGAAACGTTGATCTATAGGCCTTAACGGTCTATATCATGGACATTGTCTAAGAATATTGACGCGGATATGGATAGATACACAAGGAATAGCAACAACGATCGTTTTCCATTGTGTTATGATTCGCTTATGTTTCCAAATATCGCGATCCATATTTCATTATGGGTACGATAAATCCGTTGCCCGTGGAGATGTTGAACAAACACGCCGATCTTCAAAATTCAATCACGTCGATACGATAGACAACTTGTAGGGTTCGAGTAAGTTGGTAGAGGAACAGCCTCAACATTGTTATTGTCATGACGTTGGAATAATTAGGTTGTACTTGGTCGATCTGCTGGTGAATTCGTTGGGATTAATCGATTATACGAACGGACGTTGATAGACCGACAGAATGGCTTCGCATTCATCCCAAAGCCGATTTACCATAGGAAGTGGAAAGTACCGACAAAGCACTCAAAATGTCCAAGAAGCCATGGTAAGAATGTGGAGAGGTTAAGCTTATTGAACGCCTTCATAAATTCGATTCCTAAATTGACGACAAATCCTTTGCGCATCCTTACTAATTGTAAGACAAATATTACGGTTGCCATGATTTCATATCATATATTGTATGCATAGGCTTAATCCGCATCCCTGGTTAATAAAGCTATAAATTAATTCCTGTGAGAATTATTTTCTCGCAGCCCGAATCTTGGCCGCGGACTTTTACCATGTCATAATAAATGACCGTCCGCCGCCAACGGCTATTATCAAGATATTTCGTAAAATTGTTATGTAATAATTATTTAATAATCTCTGTACCCCTTTGATTCAGAAACAAATAATATCCTGAGCGCACCTACCTAATTAGAGTTCCCGGGCTAGCGAAGTCTGAAGTTTTTATTTAAATTTGAGAATACGCTTGATTGGATGTTCGTAGTATAGGCCAGCTGATTAACTCATTACGTCATCATTGATAACTTGGATTAATGGCATGCGCATTTTACATTCATCATATTTATTTATGTACGTTACATATGTTAACTAGATGTAACATGATCACACTAAACACATTGCTTAGTAAAAGTTTTAGATTTCTATAATTCGCTACAGTTGTGTCTCAAGACACTTCATGAGCAAAGTTAAATTGCTATGAAGAAATTTTAAAATGGGGAATAAAGCAGGACGTATCGTAGCCAATAGCGGTGACGTGAGAGCATATAATGTAAGTTGGGTGATTGTTGTGTTATCAAGTGAGTGGACGTCTATATGATATCAACTTCTCAACACTATGGTCTTACGCGTCGGTAAAGGGTGTGACTGAACTAAAATAGTTGGATTTTGATAATCATTAAATCCCAATCCGTGCTCACCTATTGCAATTCTTTGACGGCGATTGAGCTTAGTAATTCTATTCGCGGGCCGACTCGCCAATATTTATACCTGACAAACTGCCCATGACTTTTCGCGCGCTGCCTGAAGTAGGCCTACATATGTGGATACGCTAAGATGATTTGTGCCAAACATGTTTTCATGCGGCGACTGCATATTAAAAGGAATGTCTAATTAATCACGCGAGACTTCACAATCAACTACGTTTAAGGTAGGCGTGTAGGCGACAAGTGTAGGCTACTTCCGCGGGACACGAGGCACAGCATAGGAAATAGGAGAGGACCCCTACCTGCCAACCTTGTAAGCCATTAAAGCTTACTATGAATTGTAAGAGGCTTCTACATGGTTTACAATTCAGTATCTCGTCACTCTGTTTTCGCAAACCTCTTATGCTCCCGTCGAGTGGATGAATCGTTTTGACCGGCTTAATAAATCTCAACAAGTCAGGAGTAATATTATTTGCCCGCGTATGAGCTTGTTTACGTTTATCAGGGTGATGCTCGGCGTCGCTGTTACCAGTTAATAGCTTGTGCCCTATATTGTCGTTGAATACTTGATTATCAATAGCCTACAAGGGGACGGTATAAGTTATACGACAAGGCAGTGGGAAGCTAATTAGTGAAGATGAAAAGCAGGACATTTAGTATTGATTACGGTAGTATGCGTGAGACCGCAAGAATTAGGTTAATTAATGTGAGTGGGGTTTGAAAGCTTTTTTATCATTCAAATAAATTATATGCCTCTTTTTAACTTGGCCTAAAGCCCTTTCGATTCCGTCTAGTTGGCTTATATCGTCTCGTTTCTAACTTTGAACATATACGCCGCCTACCATTTACGCTTTAGTTGAGAGGAGTAGGCTACGAACGTGATGGCCAAATTTTATACGCCAGGCCGATACGTCATTTATTATAACTATGTGGTAGCCTAGTCACCTCTGGGAACTTTTCAAATTTTTGCCACCTTTTGTCATTCACAAAATTTCCTATAGGAAAACAAAAGTACGATACGGTATCGTGTGCTGTCCTCGATATTGATGCTGTATATGTAGGCCTATGATCCAGCATATCCCAGTCGGTAGCCTACAGTGTAGGCTACGACCTACGCACAGTGTAGACTATGTATATAGCATATCCTTTAAACTGTAAGGTTTACGAATGCGCAACAGTAATATTATATAGTCAACTTTCAAAGATAATTTTAATCAATGGTTATACGAATGCGGACAATTGCGCTGATAAGCCTACGTCAATTGAAAGGGCGAATTAACGTGATGTAGACTATAATAGAGACTATGAAACACAGTTTCGTATATATACATAGACGACCAACGAAATGCCCCTATAACGACTACTGGAGCTAGGGAAAGTCGTAGTGTTTGTTATGCTATGAGTTTAGGCCTACTCCGGCGTAAATTCTCAATGTTAAGACGTGTCGCAAAATTTCAGCAAAAGCTCAAGGAAGAACGGGAGAATAAAAGAGCTCAACTTGACGGTCGACATGAATATATCATCAATGCAGTAGCTTTGTGCGTTGGTTTAGAAACGTAAGATCAACATTTTATTGCGATCTGTAATGCCTAGGCGCTGGGCTATAAACTGTTGGGCGCTGGTCTGTAGCCTATGCAGAAGGCCTATATAGCCTATATATTAAACAAAGGCAAAACGAAATTTCGTCTGCAATTTGTCTAATTTCGGCTACGAATGTAAAATATTTTAGAAGCAGTGCGTTCTGAATATAGTTATATATAGGCCTATTTCGTATTGTGCTGATAGACGAAAAATCTTCTTTGTTCAGGTCAGATGTGGAAGAGTCGCTTCTTGAGGGGACTCAAATTGATAGAATGGGCGAGTTCTTCGCAGCCGGGGGGAAGCCACATCTCATGTTTTTCTATCAAGACTTTGATGCAGGAATGGAGCAAAGTACGAATTTTATGTTGATAATTATAAATATCTGTGCTCAACTTTCTATGCAAACAGCTATCCTCAACTCCGATGTCAATCACAAAGTTAGGGAATTAGCCTAGTTTTGGTAAGTGGCGTGAACTCGTGTTCCAATACAGAGTAAGCCTGCCCTGTTGAAGGGACGAGTCCTTACTTAACTCAAGGGATTTTCATGATTGGTGATCGAAATCAAACGGCAATATCTGTCATCTGGTAGACTGTAGGCGCCTAGGCGCCACCGCGTGTTTATACATGTCTCTGTTCGAAATGTGAGGTGAAATACCAGCACCTTCTGGTGGTTGAGAATGCGTCATGGTTGAGTAAATGCCGGGTGGACGGATACGCAAGAGCGAAGTCAATAAACAACACGTTTTATATTCACTCTGCGCAAAAAGACGTAGCAAGCTTCTAGACCCTTCACCGTCCAAGTACTTTTACGGACGCGGTACCTGCGGTGCACGCGCTGACACTTCGGCACTTACTCGCTCCACCCAGTCCAGAGTGCATGTGACGTGAGCACTGAGCCGGCGGGCAAGGGACACCTATTCCTGGAGCGATATACCGTAAATGATGAGAAACCCACGGTCGAGTGACAGATAAGAGGTCGGTACCTGTAGCCGCATTTTATATCGGTAGTTTATGAAGTTTATGATCCTGTGGCTACCTGTGGCAGATTGTTTGGATTGGATGGAGGTGCCAAAGACCGGTACTGTGTAGTATGCGAGTAGCCGTATGTTGTGCTTAAAATTTTAAATTTCTGTATGCCCACCTTCACACCAGGCCTCCATCTTGGTGGATTTGGGAAGCCAGACAAACCGCTTTCCTCGCGAGGAAAAAAGCCAAAGCTTTTTGTTACGGAAGGAACAGATGTTGGACTAACAGGACAATGCATCTTCTTCCTCCGCAACAAGGTGGACAAGGCTATAACTGTAGAGAACATCAACAGGGTCAGTCATGTTGTCTTTGTATTTATGTCGTATAGCATATGGAAGCTAAAGATGTAGTTCTAATTAAACTATTTATGCCAATCGCGTCAACACATACTACTGCAGACATTGCTAATGATGCCTGGTCCCCTTGCCAATATACAGACCGGAATATATCTTATAAAAAGCTCGTATTTGTAGGAAATTGCCTTGCATATGATGGATGCTAAAGAAAAAGGTGTTCTCCACTCCATTGAAAAGATGCTGATGCAGATATTCATCCCTGCACTCCAACAAAATCAAACTGCATGGGGAGAATTGGGAAAAACCGAATCTGGAAGAGAAACCGAACAAGAATTCATCACCGTTCTTGATACTTTTGTAGAGGCACTGGCTGCTGCCCGCGGAAGTCTGAATGAAAAAATAACATTAGAGGTATAATTGCACTTCCATTATAGAGAGCAGAATCTCGATATGTCCATGGATATTGTGATTTATATTGTGATTAAAATTTTTCAGGAATGCACAACCTTTGACCTTGGAAAGTTGCATACACCATCTGATTGCGCTGCTGTAGTGGCTAGTTCAGAATCGCTGGAACTTGTAGAGAACTGTGTGAGATTATGGATAAAACAAATAGAAAAGGTAAGTCTTGTAATCAATGCAAATCCTATGGTGATACAAATTTTACAAAAAAGGCAAATCTGATCTTTATTTAACTCTCTCTCTCTCTACTTTCTCTACTTTTCTGGTGTTATGACACTTCAGTATGCCAACACTAGGGAAAGGTGCATTTATAATATGTGTAAAAATTATATGGAAAACCAGATGTTACTTTATTCGTGATCTGTAGAATGGAGTTTCAAACTACTGGTTCCAGCTAAATCGTTATCAAACCATATTTCATGATATTTACAGGTTCTTGCGGAGAGTGAGCAAATGCGGAAAGAAGCTGACAATATTGGCCCTCGTGCAGAACTAGAACATTGGAAACGACGCATGGCCAAATTCAACTACCTTCTTGAGCAATTGAAGCGACGTGATGTGAAGTCTGCATTGAGTGTTCTGACATTTGCAAAGTCAAAACTCCTTGTGGTGAGTGCTTTGAGATATGGTAATGTAGCCATCTTATTCAAATGGTCATTTCAACAGACATGGCGTGAACTTGATGGTCGGATCACTAACTTTGCAAATGAAGCCAAAGACAACGTCAAGTATTTGTACACCCTGGAAAAGTTTTGTTTGCCATTGTATAACAGGTTGGTGCTTCCATACCAAGCCATATTCGACTGAAGATTGTGAAAATAGGTTTCCTGTTAGAGACATATGAGTGTATTTCAGGGATCCTGCACTGATGATCGAGTCTTTACCCGGCTTGATTAATACAATCAGGATGATCCATAGTATCAGCCACTACTACAATACTTCGGAAAGAATGACTTCATTGTTTGTCAAGGTGTGCTTGGTTTTCATTTTTCTATCATAAATTTTGATCTGTTGCTAGCAACAGATGACCCCCAACTATTTGAAAGTTCAGTTTGAAGTCATGTTGAATAAATATTCAATGTTGATTCAGTCTGTTCACATTCAACAATGATGTATTAATATGAGGTTGGCTGTGGAAGGTACACACCTAAGAATTGAGCTGTTCCAATTTGGTGACTTGAAAACTGACATACCTGCTAATGGGAATAAGTGATATATATGACTTCTCAAATATGCTAATGGGGGGACAACATGCATAAAATAAAAATCGGGTCTCCAAAAAAATTGATGTGCTGTAACGATAGTTACGTCTACTGTGTTTTTACTGTGTTTTCCTTATTGGCAGGTTACCAATCAAATGGTGTCTAGCTGCAAGTTGTATATTACAAATGGTGACAGTGAAGGAATTTATGAGCAAGAACGAGAAGAAGTTATCGCAAAACTGAAGGAGTGCATTCAACTGAACGAGGTATCTCTCAATTACATAAAAAACACACTCTATCGTTGACTGTACTGGCATGGGGGACGAGAGAGCATTTCCACAGGCTCCTCTGTCTCCCCCCCCTCTTCCCCCTCTCTCACCGCATGTCCAGATTTAGACTCATACCAGACCATATACCAAATTGGACTTTCATGAATTGCATTCACTTCTCTTTCTCTGTGACCCCGGTTGAATGAATCGTATCTTTTGAAAGGAATATCAAAAAAACTTTCAAAGAACAAAGCAAATGCTCGAAAAGACCTCGCACGAAAGAAAATTCGACTTCAGTGAGATGTACATCTTTGGAAAATTTGACTCATTTTGCCGCCGTCTGAAGAAAATAATTGCGATGTTCGACACAATAAAAATTTACTCGGCCATTGAACAATCCAACATGGAAGGACTGGAAACATTGAGAGGAAAATATCAGGTAGAATATTGTAAATTTGTTGACAGAAATGATATAGTGCAATATGCAGAATCAGGCAACAGAACCTATTTCAAGCTTACATTCACAAACTAAATCAGTCAATTGAGCAAACGTGGTCTGGACATGAGTTTACTTCAAACCTTTCTGTAGCGAATTAGATATGCTTTTACTTCAGGCTAATTTCATTCTTCCAACTGGTCTATTTCCAGGTGATTATTGCTAGCATGAAAAAGAAACAGTATGACCCGCTGGATCAGAGAAAGAAGGATTTTGATAATGACTTCGAAGAATTTATGAACAACATAAATGATTTGCACAATCAACTGATGACATTCATGGATGATCAGTTTGATAAATCTGGAAGTACAGAACGAGCTGTGAAACTGCTTAGAAAATTTGAAAAGTGAGCATTTTAGCAATATTTCTTGTTTCGGTACATGGGTGAGATAGGAATATGAACTCATGTCACAGTTGCCACCTCTGGCACCCTGAAGTTCAAACAGTGGCCTACTATATCTAAAAGTTGGCACTACTTCAACTCAATCAGGAATTGATCTATGTCTGCATTTGCTACAGGCTTGGTATTCCAAATATGGAAATTGATGAAAAATATAAAACAGTTCTGTTCAACTTTGGAAAGGAACTGGAGAATATTTCTCGAGTTTACAACAAAGAAAAGACCGATCCCATTGTACAAAGAAATGTTCCCCCAATTTCTGGTTAGTGTAGCTTTTTTACATTTTTATAGAAATAGGCCTGTCATGTTTGAGTGCATGACTATGAACTAGCTTCTTCACTTTCATTTTCCAGGAAAGATCATGTGGGCAAGGCAGCTTTTCCGTCGTATGCAAAGGCCAATGGAACTATTGCAAAGAGAAGCTCCTGATATCTTGAAATCGTCTGAGGGGAAGAAAATCATTAAAAATTACAACAAAATTGGCAAAGTTTTGCTTGAATATGAAGTGCTGTATCACAGAGCATGGCTGAGACAGGTGGATCTTACCAGAGAAGGTAGGATTTTTCTAATGGTGTGTTTTCCCGCCTAGCTAGGCTATACGCTATACCATTATGGCGGTGTTTTATAGTTGTGCACAAATCTATAGTTTCTGTTGTATGTTGGAGTCCAGAAATATCTTTACAGGTTTACAAGCTTCCCTCTTGGTTAAGCATCCGGAAAGTAAGGAAATGTATGTCAATTTTGACCCTATGATCCTCACCTTGATAAGAGAGACCGAGTCTATGGCTAAAATGGAGCTGGATGTCCCTCAAATGGCAACGAAAATACGACAAAGAGGAGATTTGCTGAAAAAATTCAATGGGGAGTTGAAAGTATGTTCAAGTTCATAGAAGTTGCAGATTATGTAACACGCAACAATGCAAATTAGCGACGAATTTCATTGTTATCAGCATTTACTGTCTGAATATGCAAGAATTCGAAAAAAGACCCCACAAGTTGTGGAACCTCTGATGGAGCCACACATTGGCAAGGTAGAAGCTGTGTTTGAACCGGGACTGACTCTGCTAAACTGGACCAGCATCAATATCGATGCGTTCATCGATAACGCATGGGCTGCTCTTGGTATATTGATCAATTTCTCTCTGTATGCATGAACAACGTCGTGGTGTCTAGTTCAACTACTTTTACATATTTCTGAGATGTAATCAAGGATTTACGAAGCTCTGATTCTTGAGTGGAGTGTATGCATTGCCTGTGTTCTAATTTGATTCTCTTTGCAGCCGATCTTGAGTTATTCCTTGATCGCATCAATGATTTGCTCAAGTTCAGGATTGAGGGAGTGTTAGATCAAATGTCGAAACTTCCGTTGGTTCAATTCAAAGATGACGAATCGATGTCCCCTCAAGAATTTGTGAAGAATACACAGGTTTTTTTCAGCATTTTCAAATTCTGTTTTGTTGGACATTTGTTTATGTTAGCATTTTGACAGGACCTTTGCTCGAAGAGTGGTCAACTACTTCAATTGAAAAACACAATGGCTGAAGAAGCCGTTAATGAACTCATAGACATGCTGCTAGACTTCTCTGAAAGCAATGAAGTTGTAAGTTGCATTTTTATTTCCCAAGCGTGATAAAAATCATAGTACCCTTAAATTAGTGAAGAGTTGGTGAATGTTTTAATTCTCAATAAACTAAGGCTGGACGCTAAATCTGTGGTGATCTTCCTTAAATTAGTGAAATTCAATTAGTTTAAATGCATTGAGCATCACATTGTAATTCCTCTCACTGTGCAACTGTATAATAAATACACTACGTTTAATGGAACGATGCATTTGTCATTTAAGGTAATATGTCCTATTTTAGACTACCACTGATGTCCCTGCCCCACCTACGAGAGCTGGTTCGGCTTTGTCTAGTGCAAAAACAAGGACTCCAGCTAGTGCACGGAAAAGAAGACGCAATTTGAGAAATATCATGGAAGAGGAAGCTGGGTAAATATCAAATATCAAAGCAGTGGTCACTAGTGACAGCTATGGGATTGAAATCACACTTTAATATGATTGCTATCAGGGTCATGCCTGAACCAGGGAGCCTGTATCGAGTGAGGAGTAATAACCAACTTGTGTGATTTCAGAGAACTTTTCCATCAACTGCACCAACGAAATGTTGACGCTCTCGTCAAGCTCGTGAGAAAAACACTCGAATCTCTGAGGAAAAGATTGTCAACAACTTCAAATGCTCATCTATTTTCAGGTAGCCACAAAACCGCATCTTCTATTTGTAATTGTCCCATACTATTAACATGCTATACTATCAAAGTAGTCCAGTCATATTACCTTCATTGCTTTGTTCTAGAATCGACCCGGCCAGATTCTAACACTGAGAAGCACAAAAAAGTTGGACTTCTATTGATCAAGGCTGTGCTTTCAATTCCAAATATTACTTACAACCCTCACCTCGATCAAGTACAATCCACTGTAAACAATGCGGTAGAGATTATCTTGAGTGTGATGAAAGGTGTTGGGCAATGGGCAAAGGATCGCTTCATGGTGGTAAGGTCTGCACGTTGCTCACAGATTTCCAATATTGACGTGATTTCATTACATACAGGATAAAACAGTTCAAAACACGCATGGCGTTACCTTTGGAAATCTTCCACGACGACAAAGCGTGGCCAGCGTCGATGAAGTGTCAGAGGATTCAAACACCGGCAGTCATGCAAAGCATGACCTGTCGTCTCCTCGTCAATCTAAAAGAGATGACCATCATTTGTCACTACCAGGGCTTTTTTACCAAAACAACAATTACCATCACACTGTCAGCAGCAATAAGGAAGTGAACAAACTGGTTTTGATGATCGGGAGCTCCATAAATACTTCTAAGGAGGTAAGTCGGAGATGCGTTGATTTTGTCGAAGATTTGTTGTTTTCATGGTCATTGTTGAGGTATGTCTACTTGAGGAGGCTGTTCGAACTTTTGCCACTTGTTGATGACTGGATTAATGTGTAAATGCATACTGTAGTATAGATGCACCGATATATTGTACACATGCAGTAGGAAGTTGACACAATGAATTTCACATAATAAATGACACGAAACATAATTTGTGGTGTCTACTTCATACTATAGTAGAGAAGTTCATTAACTGAAATAGCCTACGTAAAACCATCTCGAACTCCCATCCGAAAACTCTAATCGCTACACTAACCAATATCAATTGGTGGCGTATAACTGATTACCTTTTGCAGGAGCTCTTTACTGTCTTGGAACATTTCAAGAAGTATCATCACGTGTGGAAGACAGATCGAGGCGATGTTCTCGAAGAATTCCGATCAAAATCCTCGCTCGTCGGAGAATACGAACAAGAAATGCTGAGATATAAGGCGTTGGTCGATGATATCACTTCAGAACCACAAATAATATCTGCAGGACCAGTGGCTGTTCATACAGGTTGATAGATTAGTGTGTTCTAATTTTCAGACTGGATCACCATTCATCACTCGCTGTCAAGATATATCTTCTTCGATCTTACATGACTTCTGTTTATTACAGACGATTTGAAGCTCTCTCTCACCACCGAGTGTCAAGAATGGATTGTGAGTTTCGGGCGAGATTGCAATTCAAAATATTGTCATGAGATGGAAAACATCCTAACCTTCATTGATGACGTGTCAAAGAAACTTAGTCGCCAAGTCAAAGACCTTGATGATATCCGCATCCTGATGGCAAGCTTGAAGGAAATCCGTGAACGGCAAATCAATATCGACATGACAATCGGTCCAATTGAGGTGAGCGACTATAACTATGAGAGTAATTCTAATATATAATTGTCAAGTCTCGTATTAAAGGCTCAAAAGGTGTTCCTATTACATCTGCAATAATATGGACCAATTCTTGATGGTATTTGCAGAGTTCTTACAACATGTTAAACAAATTCAACATACCAGTCACCAAGGAAGATTTGGAAAGAGTAGATCTTCTACGTTACACGTGGGAAAAGCTGTTGGTGCAAGCAACCGAAGTACAAAATCAACTGGTCGACATTCAGCCAACTTTCCGAAGCGAGCTACTCACCAGCATCGAAGTCTTTCAGCATGACGCAGCAGAATTTCTTACAAGCTACGATGATGTGAGATAAAATGCCTATGTCAATTTTCATGACATTATCAAATTGTTTTGATTCAATGTAGAGCGGACCGATGGTGCCTGACGTTCAACCTCAAGAAGCAAGTGATCGATTGATCATATTCCAGAATCGATTTGAAACAATCTGGAGGAAGTTTCAAACTTACTCAGGTACACTTCCATTGCAATGTGGCAAATAACTGTGATAAATTGTTCTTTTTGTCAATCTAACTCATCTACTATAGGAAAGGAAAGGACACTTTATTTTTGTTCATATTTGCTGCATTTACACAGACTCACATGATATACACACACTATACTGGTGCATATAGCTAATGAGGGATGATGGGTGTTTTATACCTGACAAATGCTTATTGCCATTAGCAAGTTTCTCTAGGCCTGTATTTTGTTCCGTATCTTAATCTTTTTGTTAATTTCAGGAGGGGAAGTACTTTTCGGTCTTCCTGTCACTCCTTATCCTGAGTTGGAAGAAGTGAGAAAACAGTTGAACCTTCTCCAAAAATTGTACGGACTTTACAACAACGTAATATCCTCTGTCAATGGATATTATGATATCCTATGGGTTGAAATTGATATCGACAAGATCAATGAAGAATTGTTGGAATTCCAAAATAGGTCAGGAGTACTGTTTTGCAGATATGCTTAGTGGAAATCAAGCCATTATTAACTGTTCTAGATGCCGTAAGCTTCCTCGCGCTTTGAGAGAATGGCAAGCCTACTTGGATTTGAAAACAAAAATTGACGACTTCTCTAAAACATGTCCTCTTTTGGAACATATGTCTGATAAAGCAATGAAACAAAGACATTGGGACAGGATTGCAAAGGTATGGTTAAGTAGGTCCTCTCCCTTCAGCATTTCGACTGTTCAAGCAGATTAATTGAGCCACTTGTTGACCTCAACCTGGCTGTAGACCTGTTTCAAGCCCCGTTTACCTAGGTTTTGGATCAGCCTTGGCTTGCGAATTTTTGATTTTAGTAGAACACTTTATAAACAATATTCTTTTAATCAGGTGACGGAACATGAATTTGACTTTGAGAACGAAGCTTTCAGTCTGAGAAATATCATGGAGGCTCCACTTTTACAAAACAAAGAGGACATCGAAGATATCTGTGTTGCTGCCGTCAAGGAAAAAGAAATTGAAGCCAAACTGAAAGCTGTAAGTTCAGTAGTGAAGACATGGAAGCATGGGGCTCGATTTCAAAGTGTTTAAATCTGACTTCACACTGCTTTAATGTAGGCTATCTTAGACTCACTAAGCGGTATTTCCACGAATTCACCATTGCAGTGTTTTGCACTATTGTGGTGACTGCTGACTTACGCTTATACGATATATCATATTTTAATTCTACTCAAACTAAAATCTGAAGAAAACTCTTCATTTTGTAGGTCATTCTGGAATGGGAAGGACACGATTTTGTATTTGCAAATTTCAAAAGCCGTGGCGAACTACTTCTCCGTGGTGACCACACAAATGAGATTGTCGCCGCATTAGAAGACAGCATGATGATTTTAAGCTCTTTGATGAGCAACAGGTAAAAAATTGCGTTAAATTTCACTTTATGAATTCTCACCTGTCATTCAACGTTTAAAATTTTATTTAGATACAACACGCCGTTCCGTGCTAATATTCAGAAATGGGTCTCGAATTTAACGAACACGAGCGAGATTATAGAAAACTGGATGATAGTCCAAAACTTATGGGTTTATCTGGAAGCCGTGTTTGTTGGTGGCGATATCGCAAAACAACTTCCCAAGGTAACTTTGTCCCACGAATTTAATTCTCTTGAGATTTACAACGTAAATAGCTCTCGTACCGTTGGAATATTTGGCTAACGGAATGCTTTGTTTGCTTTGTAGGAAGCAAAGCGGTTCTCAAATATTGACAAGTCTTGGGTAAGAATTATGACGCGAGCTCATGAAACCACCAATGTTGTGAAGTGTTGCGTTGGAGATGAAACAATGCATCAGCTTTTACCGCATTTGCTTGAGCAGCTTGAACTTTGTCAGAAGTCTCTTACTGGGTAATCTGAATAGGATTTATATTGCTTGCCGACTAAACAAACTCATTCCCAATGGCTCATCAAACACCACTTTACGGATGTTAGGTAATGCAAGTTCAGCAGAAATTTGTACAATGTTTGTTGATGACCATGATAACCTTATGTCAATTTGTCAAATTTGGGCCATCACCATGGTGATCGCCATTACGATAGAGTTGTGTAACAATTGACAGCGGAGATGAACAAAAGCTGACGCATATCCCATTGAAATCATTAAGCAACTTCAGTGTTATGTTACGCTAACCTCTTGTCTTGGTCTTGCACTGGCAACGTGGCAACCCATGACATTCAGACATGCTTCTTGTTTACTAGATACTTGGAGAAGAAAAGGCTCCTGTTTCCTCGTTTCTTCTTTGTATCTGACCCGGTTCTTCTGGAGATTCTCGGTCAAGCCAGCAACTCTCATACCATCCAGGCTCATCTTCTCAATGTCTTTGACAACATCAAAAATGTCAAGTTTCATGAAAAGGTCTGTTTTCTGTGTTATTTCAACCGTAGGATTTCACCGTCATATTTTCAACTGGGCTTGACACTTGAAAAACCTGTAGAATTTGACGTTGTTAATAAAATTTTGCATTTTTCTGTAGCTGTACGACCGAATCCTTGCTATCATATCAAGGGAAGGAGAAACCATCGATTTGATAAATCACGTCAACGCTGAAGGAAATGTTGAGATCTGGCTCAAACAGCTGTTGGAAAAATCAAAGAAATCTGTCCACACTGTCATAAGGACGGCGTATATGGCTTTACAAGACACCAATTTCCAATTGATAGAATTTTTGAACTCATTTCCGGCGCAGGTAAACATTCCTTGCATCATGTGTGTAGACTGAGATATTCCAAAAAAAATTTTCCAGATTGGTCTACTTGGACTGCAAATGCTTTGGACTCGAGATTCATCAGACGCATTATCGAATGCAAAATACGATAAGAAAGTCATGATCAACACCAACCAGTCTTTTAACAATCTCTTGAATGTGCTGATCGACATGACAACAATGAATTTAGGCCGCGTCGAAAGAGTCAAATATGAAACGCTAATCACGATTCATGTCCACCAGAGGGATATATTTGATGAATTGGTAAGAGTGAAGGTTGTTCTACTGTTTTTTCGTATTTTTGAATTTTTTGTGTTGTTCCATCTGTGTAGGTGAGGAAAGGTGTGAAGTCCGTGTCTGACTTTGAATGGCAGAAGCAGAGTCGGTTCTATTTCGATGAAGACAGAGACAAAACTATAATATCCATAACTGATGTCAACTTTGAATATCAAAATGAGTTTCTGGGATGCACCGAAAGACTTGTCATCACACCTTTAACGGACAGGTGAGGAGAGTAGGCCTTTATCTAGTGCCACACGATATTCTATGAGCTTGTCCCTCATGATGTTGGTTGGGTATTTTCTAGCTTTTCACTTCATATTTCCCTATTGTACATTGAATTTGAGGCTTACTGGAATAAATGTAATCATAAGTCCTCTCCAAGTTAAACTCGCCTACCATTTAGCTGGACTAACAGGAAGCAATAATGAGCACAATTTTGGCTCTATACTACTGTGTATTGATTTCCAGGTGCTATATCACTCTTGCTCAAGCCTTGGGTATGAATATGGGTGGTGCTCCGGCTGGACCTGCTGGTACTGGAAAGACTGAAACAACAAAAGACATGGGGAAAGCCTTGGGAAAATATGTTGTCGTATTCAATTGTTCCGATCAAATGGATTTCCGTGGACTTGGAAGAATCTTTAAAGGTACAGTAATTCAGTGTCTATCGTTTTTGGCTTTTTGCACACCCTCACTGCAGTCATTATCGTCAACTTTTTTGACAATTTTTCAGCAAATTTTTCTTATTGCTTGTTTCAGGTCTCGCTCAATCTGGCTCGTGGGGATGTTTTGATGAGTTTAACAGAATAGAGTTACCTGTCCTTTCTGTGGCTGCGCAACAAATTTCGGTCGTTCTATCTGCCAAAAAGGAGAGGAAGAAAAAATTCATATTCACTGATGGTGATGAGGTGAGACTGTTGGTAGCAAAAAGTCAAGTTTCTCATGTTTGTAAATGCAGATTTCAAAATATCGTAGAATTTTGAAATTTTGTCAATTTGACACGTTCCTCCATTTTTATCGTGCGTATCGTTTCATAGGTCGAAATGAATCCTGAATTTGGAATTTTCCTGACAATGAATCCTGGATATGCTGGAAGACAGGAGCTGCCGGAGAATCTGAAAATCAACTTTAGAAATGTTGCGATGATGGTGCCTGACAGAATGATCATCATCAGGTTAGTACACTACTTTGCTACAATATTTGTTTTGTTGTACGTGTAGTCACTACTATTTTATTTGATCCAGAGTTAAGCTTGCTGCTGTTGGATTCAAAGAAAATATCATTCTGTCGCGGAAATTCTACATATTGTACAAGCTATGTGAGGAGCAACTTACTAAACAGGTACAGTATTTTTGTTAAACATCATCGACACTAACCCATCAAATTGTAGAGGGTTTGCCCGTGATTCTGGAGAAAGTGGGCTGCCAATATAAACTCTCTAATAAGAACAAGACTATATTTTGTCTCACCTTTTGGTCAGAGACAGCATTATTAGTACCTGCTTTCAAGTATTCACTTTAAAAATCTTACGTTCGCTCAATTTGAAATGGTATTTCCAGGTGCACTATGATTTTGGATTGCGAAACATTTTGTCAGTCCTGCGAACACTCGGTGCAGCGAAAAGAAAAAATCCTGACGACACCGAAAACAAAATCGTGATGAGGGTCCTTCGTGATATGAATCTCTCTAAACTCATAGATGAAGACGAGCCACTTTTCCTCTCTCTCATCAATGATCTCTTCCCATGTAAGTGAACGATAATGATATCCATCCATTCATTGCCCAAACGCACTCTCTGAGCTTCAGTAGTGGTATTAAAACTGTCTTGTTTCTTCAGCAATTCAACTGGATCAGGCTGGTTATCCTGAGCTTGAAGGTGCCATCAACCGCCAAGTTACAGAAGCAGGCTTAATCAACCACCCACCGTGGATATTGAAGATTATTCAATTGTTTGAGACTCAGCGTGTGCGTCATGGTATGATGGCCCTCGGTCCAAGTGGGGCCGGAAAAACATGCTGCATTCATACATTGATGAAAGCAATGACAGGTAAGGCATAAATTCATTTATTATCACTCTTGTTCTCTTCTCACAGAGCACTTTTAATTGCATTTTTCTCCATTGCTGGGCCTGTCTCAGCCTATCAACCTTAACTTGTGGCGTAATGCAGGCAACAGCTTACAGTTGATCTCCCAGCACTTGTCGAATTGCAATTGTTTTTCCATACAGAGTGCGGTGAGCCACATCGCGAAATGAGAATGAATCCGAAAGCAATCACTGCACCGCAAATGTTCGGAAGACTGGACGTCGCTACCAATGATTGGACAGATGGAATCTTCAGCACTTTGTGGCGACGTACACTCAAAGCAAAGAAAGGAGAACATGTGTGGCTCGTTCTCGATGGTCCGGTCGATACTATCTGGATCGAAAACTTGAACAGGTAATGTGTGACTTTTGTGAAGTTGATTTTTTCCGACACCAATCGTGAACTATTCCCTGCAGTGTGCTGGATGACAACAAGACTTTGACTTTGGCGAATGGGGATCGTATCCCGATGGCTCCAAACTGCAAGATTATATTTGAGCCAAGCAACATTGATAACGCTTCACCTGCTACCGTGTCTAGAAATGGCATGGTGTACATGAGCTCTTCTGTACTTGACTATGAACCAATACTTGAAGGATGGCTTCTCAACAGAACAGACAGCGAAGGAACAGTAAGTAAAATTTCCTCAAGTGACAATTGCTATGGAATTTTTCGTTTTATTTGAGAAATACTGTATTTCATGCGATGTCGAATGATTCCAGGTCCTGCGACAACTTTTTTCCGACTGCTTCCCTGTCGTCTATCGTTACGCCGTGCAAAATTTGGATTTCAAAATGGACACCTTGGAAGCTTTCGTTATCAAGCAAGCCTTGAGTAAGAAACTATATATAAATCCTATTAGTTCCTCTCTCTCTCTACCTTCCGATGGTCTAGGGTTAAACGCGAATTCAATCTTTGAAATATTTCACTTATTGGTCATTTGATTTTAGCTTTGCTGGATGGATTATTGTCACAATATGACAAAAAGTTGAATATGGATGAATTGCTCAACAAACTCTTCGTTTTTGCTATCATGTGGAGCATTGGAGCATTGCTTGAAATTGATGACCGAAGAAAAATGCATGTTTTCTTAACTGGTGAGTTCTAAAAAGCCTTGTTCTACATTTGAAACTCCTCGATGGCAACAGAAATACTTCCCTCTAATTAGAACACAAGGAGTTCCACATCGATCTTCCGAAAGTGAACGAGGACGGCGAAAGCATGATATTCGACTACGCTGTCGGAAGCGATGGAAAGTGGGTCCATTGGTCTGAGCGTGTGACAGGTTGGATTCGAAATGATATTTTTTGATTTTTCTCGTGGATTTATAATCTTTTGTTGATTAGAATACATCTACCCGACTGATCATACTCCGGATTTTCATTCTATTCTTGTACCAAATGTTGACAACATCAGAACCGATTTTCTCATTAATACAGTTGCTAAGCAAGGGAAAGGAGTACTACTTGTCGGCGAACAGGTAATGAAAATTATGACTATACTTGGCGTGAAGGATTAATCGCAAATATTTTATCGGCTCAAACCCCAACAGCATACACTCTTATGGTCCAACAACGTCAAAATCAAAATGTGAAAACAGGTATCCACATCCACTGCACCTGCTTGGCATTAGGCTCTATAGGAAGAGTTTGGATATTATTATATGCTATCATACTCAATTTCTTCCTCATTCCAATTTTTGTGTGTAGTTTTTGCCCCTAAGTGTAATATTGTCTGGATGATGTTCAGGGAACTGCGAAAACTGTAATCGTCAAAGGTTATCTTGCTGGCATGAACCCGGAAGAACATCTGTCAAAGAATTTGAACTTTTCAAGTGCTACTACGCCGATGCTGTTTCAGGTTTTGAAGAATTTTGATATTTTGCAATTAATTTTGTGACTGAGAAATGTGTCTGCGTTTTAGCGAACTATCGAAAGTTATGTTGAAAAACGAATGGGAACAACATATGGCCCGCCTGCTGGAAAGAAAATGACTGTTTTCATTGATGATGTCAATATGCCAGTTATAAATGAATGGGGTGATCAGGTATGGAAGCATAAATGCAAGAATTACATTTTTTCTATGGTGAAGTGTTGCTACAGATTTTTACCATCACACTTGATATAGTAATAAATATAATAAGTCACCACAGATATAACATCCAGTCCAGTTTATACAGTTTATTGGAATATAAAGCATAAGTTATTACTACTTGATATAGTGTAATAATTAGGTCACAAACTTTCAGAGCTCCGGTAATTTAATTACTTCTGTATTATATCTTTTTGAAATTTTTATAGGTTACAAATGAAATTGTGAGACAACTGATGGAAACCGGTGGATTTTATAGCTTGGACAAACCAGGTGACTTCACTCTGATTAAAGACATGCAGGTGGGTGATTGCACTTAATAATCTCGCATTATCATGGTCTATATTTAATTTTATTCATGAATTTCAAAAGGATTGTTTTTCAACAGTTCATTGCTGCTATGATTCATCCTGGAGGTGGAAGGAACGATATCCCTCAAAGACTGAAGCGACAATTTGCCATCTTCAACTGCACGTTACCATCCACTGCATCGATGGATAAAATATTTGGTGTGATTGGTCTCGGCCATTTCTGTGCAGAACGAGGATTTAGTGTAAGAACAAAATTTGAATTCAAAGTTGTCATGTTAAAAACCGAAAATATCTTGCAGAATACGGTTCGTGAAACCGTCACAAAGTTGATCCCGATGACAAGAAATCTATGGCAGACTACTAAGAATAAAATGCTTCCAACTCCGGCTAAGTTTCATTACGTCTTCAATCTGCGGGATCTGAGTCGAATTTGGCAGGTAAGCACATTCTATTCAACTATTGCGTCCATCTGTAGTGAAAAGTTCATTTTAATTCATGCCGACCGGTGATCGTCTAAAATTATGCTATAACTGGGGATGTTTAATTTCATAGGGTATGATCAATGTGTCCAATGAAGTCATTGATACCCCGGAAAAACTCATCCATTTATGGAAACATGAATGCACTCGTGTTATTGCCGATCGTTTCATCAACGAAGAAGATACGGCTTGGTATGTTTTTAAAGATTTCTTGATGCATTACGTGCTTAGGAAGTCTTGCGATGGTGGCCTATTTAATAGTGAACAGGGCAGACAATGATGCAATTTCTATGTCTGTTGATTAAAAATCATTTATGTTTTGCAGGTTCAGAAAGCCAATGTCTCGCATTGTACAAGAGCAATTGGGCGACGAATTTGAGACATATTTGGATAAAGACTACTTCTTCGTCGATTTCTTACGCGAACCGCCCGAAGCTACAGGAGATGAACCCGACGACTTTGATTTCTCCGCACCGAAAATATACGAACCGATACCGTCTTTGGACTTCTTGCAACAAAGACTTGTCTCGTAATGATTTGATATTTTGCTACTCTCGAGCATCTTTACAATGGGATGAAAATAATTTTTAACAGATACATGGAACAGTTGAATGAGACGATCAGAGGATCAAAAATGGATCTCGTGTTTTTCCGAGATGCGATGATCCATATGGTGAAAATTTCCAGAATTATCCGAACTCCTCGAGGAAATGCGATGTTGGTCGGAGTAGGAGGTCGGCTTTATTTGGAAATCTATTTCTTACCACAAATCTACATATCTGTGATTTTTGATTTTGATAGGATCTGGCAAGCAGAGTCTGACGAGACTTGCATCTTTCATTGCTGGATACAAGATATTTCAAATTACTTTGACCAGAACATACAACACAAGCAATTTGATGGATGATCTGAAAATTTTGTACAAAATTGCTGGACTTCAGGTAATAAAATAAGGCCTGCATCACACGATTCTTATAAAAATATGTGAAAATTATAACTGTCTATAAGACTTAAATACGGTGTTGATACCATTTGTATTATTTTTCAGGGCCAAGGTATAACATTTATCTTCACGGACAATGAAATCAAAGACGACTCCTTCTTGGAATACATGAACAATATCTTGTCGTCCGGAGAAGTTTCAAATCTATTTCCAAGAGACGAGATGGATGAAATTTTACAGGTATGACACGGTCGGGAAATTTCTGTATGGCCACTTGACCAGGATATTATTTTAATTTTATATTTTTGTACTTACCCCTGTTCCTGCTTATATTGCAAGCAATAGCCGGCTGCATTTTCAATAATTTGAACGATTCTCTTAATTGTAAGCATTCCCTTTGATGTATTTCACTGTTCTGTCGATTTTAGGAACTGATTCCTGTTATGAAGAAGGAGTTGCCTCGCCATCCTCCGACAAATGAGAATCTTTACGAATATTTCATGAACCGAGTGCGACAAAATCTTCACGTCGTGCTTTGCTTCTCGCCGATCGGTACATACTTTGAAAAATTATGATCTCGCTAGATTGACAAGTTTTAATTTATTTGATAGGCGAGAAATTCCGAAATCGATCGTTGAAATTCCCTGCCTTGATTTCTGGATGCACTATGGATTGGTTTAGCAGGTGGCCGAGAGATGCACTAATTGCGGTGTCCACACACTTTCTGCATGCGTTCCAGATCAATTGCTCGGAAAAGGTCAAGGATGAAGTAAGTGCATACTAATCCTGCTCATAAGATCCTTTCTTGGCAAAATCACTTTGACGATACGACATGGGGTTTTTTCAATATTTTTCCTACTATTTTTATATGTATGGAAGTAATCGTACTTCAATCATCTAACACAAGGGACTTTAAAATCCGTAGCTGTCATTATTACGATGTGAACCATATTTCAGATCCAAAAGACTATGGGGATATACCATGATGGAGTTGCTTTGAAATGCACAGAATATTTCCAAAGATTCAGACGATCGACTCACGTCACACCAAAGTCTTATCTTTCATTCATCCAGGTATGTTCAAAACCAGTCCTAATCTAATCTAATCTGATATATTCATAGCTATGATTATTGATTTATTTTTCTGTTTGATTTCTAGGGATACAAACAAATTTACTCAAAACGATTCGAAGAGGTTGAAAATCAATCAAACAGAATGAGATTGGGCTTGGATAAACTCAATGAAGCCGAGTCTTCGGTTAAAGAACTGAGTAAAGAGTTGGTTGTTAAAGAAAAGGAATTGGAAGTAGCAAACGTCAAAGCTCAAGGCATTCTTGAGGAGGTATGTAACAATGGCCAATGTGTTATATTTTCAAAACTGATGAGATAGTACAGTGTTGAATTCCTGCGGTAGGTGACAGCGCAAGCCCAAGCTGCCGAGAAAGTGAAGGCTGAAGTACAAAAGGTGAAAGACAAAGCACAAGCCATCGTTGACATCATTACCGCTGATAAGCGGGTTGCTGAGCAAAAATTGGAGGCAGCAAGACCTGCGTTGGAAAAGGCTGAAGAAGCATTGAAGACGATAACGCAAGCCGATATTGCAACAGTTCGAAAGTAAATTGGCCGAGCATTATATTTGACGTACCTCTACTGGTAATCAAATCATTTATACGGTATGAGATTTCAATAATGAGATTAATAAATTGCTATGACTCAAAAATCCCTCAACTTGGATGCATTATGTGATGACTTTGTGTAACATGTTCACAAGGGGATGATAATGATGTTCTATAGTCCATTAAAGACCTGTACTTGTTTTGTTTTTTTCTCGTGAATTGCTCTGAATGTCTTTTTTTGATGGCAGGCTCGGTCGTCCACCTCACTTGATTATGAGAATTATGGACTGCGTTCTGATATTGTTCAAACGAAAATTGGACACTGTTGCACCCGATCCTGAAAAACCGACTCTAAAGCCTTCTTGGTCAGAAGCGATGAAGATGATGACAGAAACTGGTTTCTTGAATAACTTACAACAGTTCAACAAAGATACGATCAATGACGAGGTGAGTGATATTTCGATGAACTCTCACCACATGGTGTATTGAATTATTTCGTTTCATGTATGGTAATTTTTTGAAATTTTGAAATTCTTTGATGATTGTCAGTGTGTCACGGCTAATGATGCATCATATTATGCTCATTCACACTGTGTTTTCTATCTCAATGAGGAATGCAGCAACATGGTTAATATACAACCAGGCACCTGCATTGTAGATAGCAGTCGGTTGTCTTTTTTAAAATAAATTCATTGTGAATATTGATTTATTTTTTAGGTTGTTGAATTGATGCAGCCGTACTTTGATGCGCCCGATTACAATCTTGAGACGGCCAGGAGGGTTTGTGGAAATGTCGCAGGTTTATGCTCATGGACGACTGCAATGGCGAATTTCTATTCTATCAACAAAGAAGTTTTGCCTTTGAAAGCTAACCTCATCGTCCAGGTTGGTGATTTCATATTTTATCAAATAGATGTATGATAATATATGATTATGAATAATGTTAAATTTTTCATTCTGTTGTTTGTTACGCGCACGGAGGGAACAGAAAATATAATTTTTAGGAATAATAATAATAATAATAATAAATGCGAGTAAACACTTGAAACTCCCCTCACAAGAAGTCAAATAAACATTATTTGCTTTGCAGGAGGCACGATATGAAACGGCCATGGTAGACTTGAAGAAAGCCGAAGAAGAACTGAATGAGAAAGAAAGAGAACTCGCTGCAGTTCAACAAAAATATGAAGCCGCTGTGCAGGAGAAGAGAGTATGCTTTTTTGTTTTCAATACAATCTCAGCGTCTTTAATCGAGTCTTGACTTATCCGCAGGAACTTGCGGCCAGTGCAGAACAATGCCGACACAAAATGCAGACTGCATCTGATTTGATCAACGGACTCGGTGGAGAAAAAGAACGTTGGACGGAGCAAAGCAAATTGTTTGAAAAACAAACCAAACGACTTGTCGGCGATGTTCTTTTAGCAACAGCGTTCTTGTCGTATTCCGGTCCATTCAACCAGGAATTCAGATCGCTCCTTTCAAAAGGTGAGGTAAAACTTGTATTCAGTCACTAATTCACTATCATGATATATCTGCTAGATATGTTAAGAAATTTGTCAGAATGTTTCCTTTAAATTCCATCCATGTATTAACAGAATGGATCTCTGAAATGAGTTCAAGAAGCATACCTTTTACAAAGCAGCTCAATTTGATTGAGATGCTGAGCGATCCTCCAACAATTGGAGAGTGGAATCTTCAGGTGAAAATAGATCTCAAATATTCCAATTCCAGCAATCCAAATCTCAAGACTTTGGAACACCATAACGATTGATCACAAATTCACAATGCAATAAGTCCATATTTCATGCAATTTGTAGGGGTTTCAACTGCTTTGTCTATTTTTCAGGGACTTCCAAACGATGAGCTTTCAATATCCAATGGTATAATTGTGAATAATGCCGCGAGGTATCCAATCTTGATTGATCCGCAGGAACAAGGAAAGATTTGGATTAAAAACAAAGAAGCGGCCAATGAGATACAGGTATGTGACGCAGCATCACCTTACATGAAGAAGGATTAGGATTTAAAATATTTTCACATATTGTGTTCACACATCAAAGACAATTTACATGATGATTTATCAATGGCACTGGATATTTGATCATTTGCCCCGTCACGACTACAAGACTTGTTTTGAGAATTCACTCGGTTCAATTGTCTGTAAATTTTTTTTTCAGGTGACATCACTGGATCACAAGTACTTCAGAAATCATTTGGAGAATGCTCTTTCTCTCGGACAACCTCTTTTAATTGAGGATGTCGGAGAAGAATTGGATCCTGCTTTAGACAACGTGCTGGAGAAAAATTTCATGAAGATCGGAAAGACGTTCAAGGTCTTTCATATTGTGTTGTTTTCATGGTATTGAGGTGAATGCCTCAAGCTTGCAGAGGTTTATCCTTGCTATGCATAGATTCTGTGCCAATGTAGGAACAAAGTAGCTCATTGCTTGCTGGTTTTTTGTCTAAGCTCCTTTGAAAAATCTTCCTCTAGGTCAAAATCGGAGAAAAGGAGGTTGATGTGATGAAGGGATTCCGTCTATTCATCACGACCAAATTTGCAAATCCGGCGTACTCTCCAGAAATCTACGCCAAAACTTCAGTCGTCGATTTCACCGTAACGATTGGTGGCTTAGAAGATCAGCTGCTAGGAAGAGTCATTTTGACAGAGAAACAAGTGGGTTCAATTTTATCATTTCATCATCAGTGATGAATTTACCTACCCTCTAAATATTGCATATATGTGAAAATGAAATGTTCCGTACTGGTATATTTCTGTGTAGGTGGATTTATATAACCAAGTGTTATTTTTAGGAACTTGAAAAGCAACGGACTGAGTTGTTGAGCGATGTGGCTTCCAACAAGAGAAAAATGAAAGAATTGGAAGACAACCTGTTGGTTCGCTTGTCATCAACACAAGGCAGTTTGATCGATGATGAAGGTTTGATCACAATGCTGGCAAATACAAAGGCTACAGCTGAAGAGGTTGGTAAAACATTTTCGTACATCATGTGATGAACTGTTGGTCGAATCTCAGTGCAAAGTTGATGGATACAATGCTATGGATGATTGTTTTGTCTAGGTTGCGTCAAAGTTGACCACAGCCGCAGATACAGAGGTACAAATCAACACAGCGCGTGAAGAATATCGACCTGTCGCGAAGCGTGGATCCATCCTCTATTTTCTCATTGTAGAAATGTCACTGGTTAACGTCATGTATCAAACATCCCTCAAACAATTCCTTGGAGTATTTGATAAAGCTCTCAAGACGTTAGTACAACATCTATGAAATTGGTTACTTTTTTGTAACCTTTGACCTTATTTTATTGTCTTGTTAGGTCTCCTAAGAGTCCTGTTCCTAGCAAGAGGATTTCAAATATTATTGAAGCAATGACTTATAATGTTTACAAGTACTCGGCTCAAGGATTTTATGAACAGGACAAGGCTATGTTCAGCATTTTAACTGCTCTGAAAATTGACCTCGCCTCGAAGAAAATTCGGCATGATGAATTCAATACCTTCATCAAAGGTGATATCGAAATGATATTAGAGGAAAGATTATTGAGATTTAATTATGACTCTTTTTGTCAGGTGGAGCATCTCTTGACTTGAAAAGTTGCCCGCCAAAGCCTTCCAGTTGCAAATGGATTTTGGACATGACGTGGATGAATTTGGTCGAACTGTCAAAGCTGCAGAACTTCCGAGACATTCTCGTCCAGGTAATTTGAAAAGGATCTGTATTTAATAACACTACTTTGACTTCAATTTCGCTTCGTGGTGAATTTGACATTCACTGTCGTGTTACCATGCCTGTAATTGAAATACCAATGAAACCGGTTTCGATTGTGATTTGTTTTGTTTCTGGTGGATACTAAAAGTTGTGTGAATCATTTTCAGATTCAGCGCAATGAACGTCAGTGGAAGAATTGGTTTGAAAAGGAAGCGCCTGAAGATGCTACTATACCTGACGGATATGAAGACTCGTTGAGAATATTTCATCGGCTTCTTTTGATCAGATCTTGGTGTCCAGACAGAACTATGGCTCAAGTACTAAATTCGTATTGTCATTTGGGGAGAATGAACTAATCACAAGTCTCTGTACGTCTAGAGTCGGAAATACATTGTTGAAACTCTTGGGGAAAAATACGCTGAAGCTGTGATGCTCAATCTTGAGGAAATGTTGAGCGACAGCAACTCAAGGACGCCCCTACTGTGCTTTTTGTCTATGGGATCGGATCCGACCAATCAAATCGAGAGCTTGGCAAAGAAACACAAAGTGGAATGTGGTAATGTCAGTATGGGACAAGGTCAAGAAGTTCATGCTCGAAGACTACTGCAGCATGCAATGACACAGGTGACAATCTCGTTTACTGCTTCTCTATTCACTACAACACATTCTGTGCACTGAGTGATGTCGAACGGACTCCAGTAGCCTCAACCCTAACTCTAGCTGTCGGTATTTTCCGATGTGAAATTCTCGACTTATACACGGGTTTATATGGCTCTTACTGATCAAGTGATGATAACTTGATTGTAACATTTGTACGTTGCAGGGAGGATGGGCTCTGTTGCAAAACTGTCATTTAGCATTGGACTTCATGAACGAACTAATTACACTCCTCACTGAATCGGAAGAAATCCACGATTCTTTCCGATTGTGGGTAACGACTGAGGTCCATCCAAAATTTCCGATCGGATTTCTTCAAATGTCTAACAAATTTACCAACGATCCACCACAAGGTCTCAAAGCTGGCCTCAAAAGATCGTACTCAAGTAAGCTACATGCAAGTAATATGTTTATTCAAGAAGGGGGACTCAGACTGTGGTCTACTCAGAATTTTCCTCTCATTTCCCTTATCCACTTGGTAGAATCACAGCAGGAGACAGTAGTTTGGTCTGTTGGCGGTAGGCCTATGGCAACACAGAAATAACAGGGAACTAGAACTTTGTGCTTAAGCAAACATATATTCCACACACGCACAGTGGAATCTACAACATGACCGACTGTCAGAGTGCGTGAAAATCTGTCGGCCTACAGTATAATTACCAGGTGTTGATCTGAAAGAACCTGTGCAATCCCAATTCGTACATCAGTTGGCTGAATAGGATGTCTCCTGAAATTGTACGGCGTCATTTCCATGTGGGCTCCAAATTCTAAATTTGAATATTTAGACTGGTGACACTAGATGCATATCGGAAACGCATAGAATAAGACTGCTATCCTCATATTTTTTAGCAATCACACAAGATCAGCTTGAAGTGTCCAACATGCCGCAATGGAAACCACTGCTGTACGCAGTTGCTTTTCTTCACACGACTGTTCAGGAACGAAGAAAGTTTGGACCGATTGGATGGAATATTCCATACGAATTTAATCAAGCCGATTTCAATGCTACTGTTCAGTTCATGCAAAACCATCTCGATGAAGTCGACATCAAGAAAGGTGTCTCGTGGAATACTGTCAGATACATGATCGGTAAGATACCTGCAAAATTGGGCTTTTGTAATATTTCTATCACTATTTTTGCATCAATGAATATATTGGAGCTGATGGCGGACGATCAGTAGATATCGAAAAGAAAATTCACCACAGAATAATTGTCCAGCCTTGATTTTTTTATTAGCTGTGTTGCTCTGTGTACTAGCCTAGCATCTGTCTTCTTGTCGTAATATTTGTCATGATGTTACTTTTGTTGTTTGCAGGAGAAATTCAGTACGGTGGAAGAGTTACTGATGACTTTGACAAGAGACTACTGAATACTTTCGCTAAAGTTTGGTTTGGAGAAAGCATGTTCGCTCCGAGCTTTGTCTTCTACAAAGGCTACACTATCCCCCATTGCAGAACTGTTCAACAATATCTTGATTACATCAAGGTAACGATCTTGAGATACTATATTTGCATATTGACTGCGTGCTTGCATGCTACGACTGAGCATTAGAATGCTTGAAACCTTATACCTTATAGCTCTGTGTTATGGAGTGATCATACAAGCAATACCCCTGTCACACTAAGTACCCTTGACTTCTATGGCATAATGATGATAAAATCGACATCGGTGGCTCTCCTATCGGGTGATCAATGTTTTGAAAATGTTGCGATGTTCCTGAATTTTGTGACTTTCCAGTTTTTTTATTTTTTGGAGTTTCTTTTCTACCTCGCATACTTGTGAAAATATATAGGCCTACAGTATATTCTATATTATTTTCTTTGAATGCAATATCTGTCAGACAAAAAGCTAAACCATTAAAATGTTTCCTTAGGACTTGAAGTCAAGCGATACACCAGAAGTATTCGGTTTGCATTCCAATGCCGATATCACATATCAGACCAAGAGCGCTAAAGGGATTTTAGACACAATTCTAAGCATTCAACCGAAAGACAGCAGCTCTGGAGGAGGAGAAACAAGAGAGGATTATGTATACAGATTGGCCAATGATATGCTGGACAAGCTGCCTCCACCCTACGCGCCATTTGAAGTAAATGAATAATTTTTTTTTTTTTTATTGTGGGATGGAGTCTTATAATGTGACATCACACAGGTGCGTGAACGACTTAAGGAAATGGGCAACTTGAAACCGATGAATATCTTCCTAAGACAAGAAATTGATCGTATGCAGAAGGTATCCTGACAATATTTTATTATATTCGCTATATCGTAAAGAAGATTCACCAGATATTTAACGCCCAGCCTTACTACAACCAAATACTCTAATCGTCCGCCATCCTTTCTTATGTTCATTGAAATATGTATATCGAGGTGTTTGCTTGCCATCACACAGGTGATTATGAGCGTCAGAGCCACACTTCTGGATCTTAAGCTGGCTATTGAAGGGACTATTATCATGAGTGAAAATCTTCGGGATGCTCTGGACAGCATGTATGATGCGCGGATTCCAAAGAAATGGCTTGCGGTATGTAGCTGTACTAGCACTTATTGCTTTTATCATGATCAAAATTGTGATCTTTTGACTTTGTATCATCTTAGATTTCATGGCCTTCAAGCACTTTAGGATTCTGGTTCACGGAATTGATTGAAAGAAATAGTCAATTTTACAAATGGTGTTTTGAAGGAAGGCCAAACAGTTTCTGGATGACAGGCTTCTTCAACCCGCAAGGCTTTTTGACTGCAATGAAACAGGTATTAAAAGACCAAATTTCTTGCAAATAGGCCTAGGTATGTTAGACTGTGCTTGCAATATGTATTGATCACCCATGACTTACTCTAATTCTAACTAAAGTAGGCCATAGTTCACCAATCGCCAACGTATTATGATGCATTATCAGATCGGATATTTGTGTAATTACCTGCAGGCAATAGTCCGTTCAATCCCTGACTTGTACCAGTATGTGGTAATAGGGGGCATATTTTAGTATTTCACTTACGATGAAACAGGGATGTCATCCCTGCGATGAAATGCACATGCACAGTAACCCGGTAGGTTTTGCTCAATCAGTGGAGTGTCTGTAGCGAATTGCAACATAAAGAAGGAAAAGTAACATAATATAGCCTCCAGATTTTACACCTTCTCCTTCACCTTCATCTTATGAAGTTTAGCGGAATGCTTAGAGTAGGCCATGGCTGTCATAATACTCTATATGTAGGGTATCCTACTGTGCCGTCGCGCCTTCACTAATGAACACCATGTAACAAAATTGTAGGGTATGTTAGCGCTAACGGCTAATCCGGCTAATCAGCGTCTACAAACATTTGCGGGAAACATTACACAGTTTAGTGAAAACAAGGAACTTCAAAGCCGCCTTTATGCGGATTGACTGGTGCTAATCTTGACAGTTTTAATTACGATTGACACTGATTTAGTGCAGAGTTCAAGTTCTTAATTCAAAAGTCCTAATTAATGTTCTTGTTAGCCGATGCGATTTCGTTTGTTCTTAATCGCTCGATTTGTAGGTTACATCGTTGTATCTCCCCTTCACGCTTTTATGTCGATCGATTTTGGCCATAAATCCCACAACCTTTCCATCCGCTTGTTAAAGATGGCAATGTCAGCGTTCTCGTTTCTCGTGTGTGTTATGTTCAATCAAGACTTGTTGACTATATCCACTTGGTCTGTGTCGAATGGAATTAACGTTACCGAAACTGGTTAAATTAGCACACTACCATTACCGCATCTGTAAAGTTGAATAGGCATTTGTGAGCGTTTGACAAATTGCTGGGGCAGGATTTATTATTCTATGCTACTATACATCATTCCTGATGTCGCTATTCGGAATTAGCAAATAAGACCTTCTCTCATTGTGGCACGGATTCGTTTCATATAAGAATGATCGTTATTAATCAACTTTAAACCACCGGCGCGTTTGTTTTGTGTATGTGGATGTTTCGTCTGCCTAGTTTATGCCGTCTAGGGAATGAGACAGCAAAAAGACGCACCCGCTACACGTAGGAATTAGCGTTTGGATTGGGTTTAACCAAGCCAAGTTCTTGCTGATCTTGCGTGTTGCCTCAGCAAATCATTCTTCTCGTAACCTCCTTTGTCTTAATGACTTTCTGCGGTTGCTCCTGTAATGTTAGTAAGCTAATCTACGATGTTTACAACATTACAGGAGGTTACACGCGCCCACAAGGGATGGGCCTTAGACACAGTGCGTTTGTCCAACGAAGTAACGAAATTTGTCAACAAAGAAGATGTGGCCGTGCCACCACCTGAGGGCGTTTACGTCTATGGATTGTACTTGGAAGGGGCGGCTTGGGACAAACGAGGAATGAAACTCATCGAATCCCGCTCCAAAGTCTTGTTTGAGCAAATGCCTATTATCCTTATCAACGCTGTCAGTTCAGGTAAATTAATACCCTGCTCCTACTTGAATGATTTTTTAAAAATGTGTCACGGTAATGAGGCCAGCAATGCAGTCTGTTTGTTTACACTGGCAGCGGACAACAAGGTCGTGATAATACTTGCTGAAGTTTCATGGTCGCCTGCTTAGCAGCAGGAACGACACTCGGACCCTATAGGCAGAATCTATTTGTCTTTTTCATCTAGTGAACTAAAATGAAGATAACTTTGATTAAATTCATTGATTCCAACTCGTGCTATAGTATAAGAATCTGAATTGCTAACAAGAAACACGTCAATTATTGTTTGATTTAATTGCTTCTTACGTCACTTAAGTCCTTTGAGGAGGGTATATATATCCGTATATACTGCTTATATCTATATCGAGTTATCGACCCGCATCCGAGTCGTCCTATGCTAATACTGGACAACTAAGTCAGAAATCTGTAGGCTTGTACCCTTTGATCAGACAATTTGTTTGGATAATAATTATCATAATCATTGTTATTAGTGTTCTGTCAGCCCTAACGCATTTTTACAACTATAGCTTGTAAGAAAATCCACACCCGTATTTGTCGCATTCATAAATCAGCCGCGAATTTTTCGCAACCTTCTCCCTCATAAAGTGCATTTGTAGTGTTTCTAAGCAACTTGACTGAATGTGCATTATCGAATTCTTGCGGCAGGAAAACAAGACGCCAGATCTTACATATGTCCTATCTACAAGAAGCCACAACGTACAGACATGAACTACATCGCGGACGTTGAATTGAAGACCGTGGTTACCGTCGAACATTGGATTTTACGCGGCGTAGCCTTGCTATGCGATGTTAAATAAACAAATGTACCGTATATAAAATTATAGTGACTTGATATTTAGTGATTTTTTTATCACACTATATTTTTTTCGAAGTAAATTATGAATTTGTGATCAAATGAAAATTATAGAACATTATATTTTGAATAGAGAACAATGTGAAATACACGACTGTTAGTTAGTCAGTTAGTTAGCACAAAGAGGGGATAGTGCGGAGCTGGCTTGCCTACACACCCATTCTCCCAATCTCCGGCCTGGGACTACTTTGATTCCGCTACTGAATAACCGTTCGTAGCAAAGCGTTTTCGTTCTTTGCTTAGTGATCCGGTGTACATGCAATCGTCGGCGTCATATGACATTTTTTATGGCCGATACCGATTTATCGAAATATCGCGAATGTCCACTTCAATTATCGAGTTTTGGTCAAAATATGGACCTCGTTACTTGTTTGCACATCGTCGATCGGGATGTTAAAGTCTAGTGCTGGAGCGGAATACTGTGTTATATGCTGGGTGGACTGCTACTATTTATGCCCGATAGACGACCCGAACTGATTTCCGATTAGAGGTGAGGAATTAATTTACCTGTGGCGTTTGATAGAGGTCGTCCCAGGTCAGAATTGTCATCACTATGGGTCTGCGCCTGCAAATCGATTTAAACAGCTGATCGATTGTGCTATTTAATATGGCAAGGCGTATAACAGTGACAGTAGTTCGCCAGATTCACAGCCAAGATAGCATTATAGTATAGGCAGACCACCTTTTATATGAGGCACAGGACAAAACGGTCGAATTGTTGTTTGCTAATGGCGCGGCTATATTGCTCAGTAGGCCGTAACCCGTCAGCTTATATACTGTATAGGCGTTTATTTGGAGACTATGAGCGGAGGATAGTCTGCTATTATCAAAATGTTTGAATGTCGGTGTCTCAGTTAGGCAGGGTCAGTGGTGATTTAGGCTACAACCAGAAGGGAATTTACGGGTGTTGATACAGGGATACAGCATGTCACACATTCGCCTGATACTGACAGAGTATAGATAACTAATCCTTGTAGTTTAGTTATCTATAGACAGAGAGACTTTTATTCGATACGGACTAGTCCGTAGTCCTATTTCTAGGCCTATCCACTATCGTCACTGTCGAGTAAGTCTCCAGGAACGAAACCTGTAGGTTCAAAGAGCATTATTTATCTCTGCTTTAGGTTAGATAGGCCAGGCCTAATAATCACGACAAATTTTGAGGTTGCTCGTGGAAGGTCATTTGCGTGCGTATCGCCGAACTACGCTATCGACGGTGGTAGGACTAACAGTGAAGTGGACTAACCGGTTTGGCCGAAATGGCCTACGATGATTTAAAACCTTTGGTTGGCATCGGCATACATCCAAAAGCAATGAGGAGTTTCATATTTGACCTCTGCGTATCGTCCCCCTATGTCAACGCCGCGGGCATATGGCGAGATAAAAATCGGACATGTGTAAACTAGTGTCGAGAACGGTTTTCGCACCATGCCAAGTGATGTTTGGCTTTCAATTCCATGTAGGCTAGGCCTACTCTTGTCAGGGTATGATCACTTCTGGGATGATTGAACTATGGTATGATCATAGCTAGCTAGCACTCTATGGTATGATGTTGCAGGCGTGGTCTGTGGTGTATCGCTACGCTCGATTGCGTCATAATTGAATGACAAAAGAGGCCAGAATTCTAGTTTCTTATATTGTCATAGATAGGATAATTGCGAAATTTCGTATTTAATACATATTTTAAATATATACATCCGTGAAAACACGTCCAAATCGAACAGCGCCTCGCGAATTTTTACGCAACGAGTGAGCCGGCGAATATTTAGCACTGCATCTCTGCTTCGCTAATCCAGACTTTTCTTGGCTGAGGCATCGGAATCGTGGTTTAGCCGAACGGTCGCAAACTAATTCAATTAAGTGGAATATGGCTGACGAAAAAGGTCGCGGAACCGGGAGAGATGAAATTCAAGAAGTAAGAGATGTATTTATTAATTATTAAACCAAATGCAAGCAAAGTAGCCCGGGCATGAACTGGTCATTGCAGTGTACACGGTACGAAAACCGCAAGTTGGATTCTTGCCGGCTGGCCATAGCCCATCCCCGACCCGCACGCCACTTGAAATATGTGCTGCCGACTTAAGAAGGAATACTAGTAACCTCATGATCCTCATTATCAGTACGTCAATGTCCAGCTTGACGCCATCTTATGCATGACGCAGATATGTACGCACTAACTGTTTGTGCAAAATAGGTAGGTGTGCGTACGGCCTGTGACCTTACGTAAATGCAGAAAAAGATCAAAGACAAAATATACCAAAGTCCACCTTTACTTTGTTGATAAGAGCTGGCATAGTAAATTTGATCATCATACTGTGTCATGTGTGTTTAGTAGCATCCACTAGCAGTGATCGATGATTTCGTCAGGTATACACCAAACCTGTCTGATACAGATATGGGCTGACTGAATAATTACGCTATATAATATATTAGGTATTATTATGGACGTGCGACGGGTATGGCAGCATAAAATATTCTACTGGTTATCCACATAATGTTGGGGTAACTGAGACTATATAGCGGTACTTTAATAACTCCAGACATGATATTCCAATATGGTTGATCAAATATATTGCAAAAAAGCAGAATTTTTTGGCCAAATCCAGTCCACTCATTCGCGTTACTCTAGGATTGAGGTTCATAATGCCGCAAGTAGTTATTAAAATGTTCCTGGTCCGGTATAATAATGTTTCTGAATAGGTGTAATGGATAGGGTACACACGAGCTAAAGTGAATGATTACGTCACGGCAGTTTATGTTATTGTGACTTTAGCAACTCCCAACACCAAGTTCCATACAAATTTGCCCGTTTTCAACCTCCTTATCCGAATTCTGGTGCATTAACATCACCTATTTTCATGGTTTGCACTTTCAATATTTCTGCCCTATGACATTATAATGTCATGTGATTCTTTATAATTCAAATCTTAAACTTTGCTGTTCATTCCATCTTCACCTGATGAAGGAGCGGAGCTTCGAAGGCTTGTGAAACATATTCCAATAAACTGGACGTTACATCTGTGGTGACTTATTATATTTATTAATAATTTTTATTATAACTTCTTAAGCAATATTTTATGTAAATTAGTGTAAACCATCCGATATGTGGCAATTTCATTCAACCTTAAACTGTATAAAATTGCATGAATAGGCTCGATAAATGCCCACGATTCATGACATACTGCTATAGGCCTATCGTAAGACTAATCGTAAGGATGATTTTTGTCTGAAAAAGATGAGACTCCTGTGCACTACTCTAAACCAAAGAAGAATTAGGCCATACCAATAGAATCTGTGGTGGGTCTACCAAGTATATATATATATATATATATATATCGTAAGTTATGATGTAGGCTATTGTAAAATAATGTTGAATGAATATGCACATGTTATAGCATAAGGAAGACACGTGTACGATTGCAATCATGGTTTGGCAAGTTTTATAAGATCTAAAGAGAAAGTTTAATGCTTTGTCACACTTGAATAAGAGGATCATGGTATTTAGCTGTCCATGCATGACTTTCACTTTCATGTGGTAGAAGACAGTGTATTGACTAAAGCTATACAGTACCTGGAAATGACTGCCAGTGTACTTGAGAAAGTATGTCAACAGTCATGTATTTTCTCTCCTCTATGCCTAAAATTTTCTGTAGAAATGTTTTAAATGGATAAGGTAGATACGCATACCTAAAAAGTATGAGAGTCATAAATGTAGTCTATCTGACGCATGTTACCGAGATCACGTGTACCTCAAAGCAGTGGAAATTTTCACAGCTCACTACTGTATCTTGCTGCGAGTCAGTGAATGACTAAAGTGAGAGTGGGCTTCTGCTCATGCCAAGCGATGTTTCTTTAAATCTCTTTGATGGGTTGTGAGAAATATTCTCTTCATCTGTACTCGTCGATACATTTGGACCGCGCGGTAAATAGATAACTTATGAATGGTGTGAGACCGGCATTGTTCTCATCTTTCTACTCGCCTCGTCATTGCGTTTCTACCTTATAGCGTATAATTTATATTATGTGACATGAGATCTTTAGCTCAGATCACCTTGGGATATAGGAAGGCCATTGGAGTTGTGCACTTTTGCTTATCATAACCATAATCGCGCGTGGCGGGAATTCCACGACTGCCATCTTTGCTCTATACTTACGTAATATCCTGTAGTAAAGTTTATCTCCGTTCAATTATCGAGTTTTGCTTCGATTATAACTTAAGCATCACCGTAAATGACCTCACCTAAGTTTTTTTGTATCACCGTCGTGGTCGTTGCCCGCCATGATTTTTCTGTTCAATCCTCGTAATCGGCTCTATTCGCGGTTCAAGTTATGCCAAAGTCAATGAGCAAGTATCAGTCAGTATCTTAGGCCTAATGCCTTTAAAATTTATTTTGGTGTGCGTGAATGTTTTGCACGTAGCGAAGCTCTTCATTAACATTCTTTACGACAGAATATTAGTGGAATCCAATGACGGGCGATCAATATAGTACGAATAACGAATCTAACATTAAATCTGTGGTGTCCACTTCTTAATATATCCTTGACGTCTAAATTTACTGAAATTTATATTCTCATATTTCCACGCGACCCGTGCTGGGTAATTTTTCGTACCTGTGAAGGTTACCGGTATAATGTCGCTCATACGCTCTGTTTCAAGGTGACTTTAGTTGGAAATTTCGAACGGCTCGGCTACTCCCGGAATTTATTTGATCGATGCGTTGCCCGTTTGCAAATTAAAGGAAGGTGAAAGTTATCTCTGTTGCCTGGCTGGTTTTTTAGGCAGGGGTGCTGGGTTATTAGCTTCCGTACTTTGACTACATTCCCGTGCGTAACCTTCCCTACTTATCGGTCTTTACTTCTGCAACAGCGTTGCAGTTTCTTATGGAAGATAAATTGTAGTCCTACCAATCGACCTGCAGTTCCTTTCCCATCTATAAGCGGGAGGCGACAATTGCGTAGTGCGCGCGTTCCAACGGTGGCTATGACCTTAGATCGTTGAGGATACCAGTATTAATTGATTATGCAAAAGTCTAGACGCAGTCACCCTGCTGATTTGAGTTATCCTTGCGCCATGCAGGCTATTCCGAGTTGACATACGTTAGCGAGCGACAATGAATGTGTGAAAGACTAAGATTGAGATCGCCTTGGCGAATGCGCATCGAATTCTTCCTCTTCGCCCTATTTTGTATGGGTAGCCTACTTAATATCCCCATGGGACGGATACCGTTTAGAAGTACAGAATCGCTGCCGCATGAACGCTTAATATAAGTTGACCTTCAAAGATGTCCGATGATAATTCGGGCTCAGCCGCAGCTATTTGGTTAATAATTCGTATACCGATTAAACAAGTCGAGGATGTATTACTTGTTTCTTTAGCGACTCTAGTGCTGTATTGCGCACACAAGCGAGTGTAGTAGTAATGTACCGGACGTGTTTTACGAGGATTTAGACAGATTCGGTGCAGATGTAACAATGCACAGTTGTTAAATGAATATAGAAGCTTTTTCTGATGTTTTATTTGCGATTTTACGAAGTCCCCGTCAATAGTGAAGCAACAGCGAGTGCGTTTCAGCGATGGTTTCGTTCACTGGAAGGCGGGTCGGTCGAACGACACTTTTCATGAGATTAATCGATTGGATATTTGTTTTCACATCGATTTTTTTGTACGTAGCATACCCTTTTTTCCCTCTATAGATTGTTTCGTCCTTGATGCATAAATGCATGAGAGTATATTGACCCTTCTTGACTAATAAGGGCGCTCTCAGAAAATACTGTACGCGATAGCGTTCTAAGAGGAAGTACAGTAGATCACGTCGTTAGTTGTATACGTAGAATAGAAGTACAGTACTGTGTTGGGGTAGCGTAATGCCTTGCGGGAATAGGCCATGTTTCATTAAATCGCGCCAACTTAAACAGTCTTTGTAGACTGCTGCTGCTATTCCCAGTAACCCCAGAGAATTTCCTTAATGCTGATTGGTGCATAGCAAAACGGTTGTAATTGGACGACGCTTACATTCGTTGTCAGCTAGAAGTTGCATATTACCGTGCGTGCGTAATATTGCAAGTTTATCTTGTTGGGTTGTTGGGTAATGATTAACTTAGTATTGACAGAGGTATAGTCGCTCGATGCCTCGTATTCTTCATGGCGACTCGTTTGTTTCGTGGTTGCTCCATGACATGCGGCAATCGGGTGTCCCTGATATCAATATTGCGAAATAGCAGTGCGAGGTTACAGCCTCAATATTTGCTCGTCCTTTTTCCTCAGGAATCGGGCCCTCCTTTAACTGTTCGATAATGTTCAATTTGAATTGCAGTCGCCGGTTGATCCTTCGACGCCGCGAGATTTTCCATCTACGCCGAGAATGTCACCGATGCCGCATCTTCAGAAGGCACCGGTTTCAGTCACCGAGGCAGAGAAAGTTGCAGTGGTATGTCTGAGACAGGGAGTATTCAGTATTCAGTATATGTATGTTGATAGAAATTATTCAGAGTATAGGAACATGTCTGATAGTGAACAAGTAAAAAACGCCATTTGTCAATTTGAGTGAACCTTATCTCAGATTTCATGTTGTAGATAGCGCAGTGTATGTTCATCATGCGTCGGTACGACGATGCTGCAGTAGGTTCCTAGCAAAGGTGCGGAAGTGTCGAAATTGCTTAGAATAAGGACATGTTCAGACCTATAACCTATTCAGGTCATCCGCGCAAGCTCTTTGCCTTACTTACAAGACTTAACCTTGTTTGAACAAAGGTGATGCTCCGGTATTATTGCAAATGTTCAGCCGTTGTGTAAGCGCAGCTACTCATGAGAGAATATGCAAATTGGAGCGCTCCCATCCCACCCGCCGCTCAAATCCACCGTTTTGTTCATATACGAGGTGTAGTAGATGATGTGCGCTGTCAACGTTTGTCTTTCTCACGGCCGCTCAAGATTTTTCGCGCCGGTAATGATTTACCAGATGCAATCATATCTCGCAGCTTAGCGATCCACTTTTGCTCGTAATCTAGTGCATCGGTCGCAACTAATTTCATCTAGGGCACGGGGTAATTTCACTGAGTAGTTGTGTATTTCGTTCACTTGTGTAGTCTGCTGCGCTTTTCCGTCATTCCGTGTATTTTGTTCGTATCGGGCTTCAGGTGACACCAAACTGTCGCTTGGTGATTTGAAATGTTGAATGGTTTTATCGCAATCTGTTTGAGAGTTAATAACTGCATTCGGGATCGATTTCCCCCATTTCTTACGAGAAAGAGTGCAGTGTTGTGTCTTTGATCGACGCGCGTTCGGCATCAACATATTATACTGTAAATCGACCGTTTTCATGGTATTGCTGCGTCTCGTTTTCCTTGCCGTATGCATTATTCATAACTTGCCCATTCGAACGATGGCACTGCGCTAGTTCAAATATAGGTGGGCGCTTGAATTTGATACTGCGTGTAACGATATGATGAAAGTCTGTGATTCAGCCGGGTGCTCGTCTAAGAATCCTCTTAAAAAGCAAAACTTTTGTGCTAAATGTCGATGCACATTGCGAATGATGTTGTAATCGCTTTTCAGACCTGCTTATTGCAAGGCATATGCATTTCGTACGAGCTAGTAGCGCTTGGCGTCGCCATTTCGATGGAAATTTCGTCGGAGCTGATTTAGAAGCGTCAGTGACAGGCAATTATGGGGGAAGACTCAATCAACCATGCACTTTATATTGCCCCAAGCTCCTAATCTATTTACGAGACAAATCTCGATTATTGGGCAGCTGAGAATCTATCCCGAGGATACAATTATATTCCAGCATTTGTGCAGAAACTTGTCAGTGGAGGTTTGCTAACAGGATGCATATTTCATTATCAGCTAGATGGGAATTTCGTTCGTTAATGGGTATTTTACCCGTATCTCCGTAGTTTCAGGCCTTCAGCACTGAATGGTAGCAATTGTGCCCCACGCGATATAGGTTAGAAAAGACTGACTGCGCGAATGTTTTCGCGTATCACAACGAAGTTGTGCCTCGCACGTTAGAATTTTGTCAACCCATACCTGACTGGGCCTAGTTAGTTAATCTCAGCGCTTCTTAGTCTTATCTTCGCGTTCCGGCTGGGCAATATTTATCACAGGTACGCCGTGTGTTGAGGAGGTGTGCAAAGTGTTCGTCTTATACTAATGTTGAATTAATAGCTGTTTAAGCTTATAAACGGTCCACCATCCGTTTAAAATGACCTGGCGAATTGTTCCCCACGTGATTTGAGCAGCCACGTGCCTTCTCACGAAGATTGTTGGTTATCTCAGCGATATGAACTCCCACTCTTCATTCGTTATGGAATAATACGTAAAGGTACTGGCTGGAGCACCTGGTGATCAATCTACTATATCGCGATTAGTGGAATTTACTATAGAATGCTTGTCGATTACGGTAAAGAGATGAGTTGGCGAGCTGCCTCCCTTTTTGACAACCGTAATACCAAATATGCTGTAAACTTTCGATGCTTCGTTGCGCAATCCTTAGAATGTCTTGCCGGAGGGTGCAGTATGATTATTGTCATTAATTAATCGGAGACCTATCGCTTCGAACCCCGCAATTTCAAGAGAGCGCTATTGGATTGATGTCAGTACCATACCCAATGTAGTATATAACGACCCTACATCTGTTCTGTTCTGCCCGTTTCACCTATCGTAACAACTGGTGGTACTAGTACTTTTCATTCGTATTATTACCACGATTATGTTGCGGTGCATGCGAAGCGTGATATCAGCTGCGAAACGCATGCGCGTAAAATGTTCTGATTGCTGCGATGCTTGCTTATAGAATTTCTAAGATCCACGTCTTGCGATTGAGAGATAATGTATTGATGATAGGAACTGATTAAACAAATCACGGCTTTTTATTTATTGGGCGTTGTGACTTCTATTGTCGATGTTCAATCGTGCGCGCTACTGTTTTATATTGACCGGGAATAGTAACATCCAATTCATTTTGCAATTGAAAAATTGTTTTGTCGATTCATTTTCTGCGCACTAACTTTCCCCGAGTCCGTCGGCATATTGTATACAATGTGTTACAGTACATCTAATCCTAATGTCGTACGGTTGGTTTGGTCTTTCTCCCTCCGCTTCTAATGACAACGAAATTGGTGAATCCTTTGTGGTTTTGTGTGGGAATAGAAAAAATCGCGATTCAAACTTTTGTCCTCGTGCTGATCGTCGGTGCGATGCGAAACATTATACACCAACAGAAGCGTATTGCGCCTGTCATGATAAGGACATTGATGTGCGGCAGGAGTTACAGGTCACAAAGCATGGTAAATATCGCGCTCCATTGTAGCCTTTCAAGTGTCGCGTTGTAAAATGCGGCCGCTGTTTGTAGAAGCGGCAAAGTTGTATAATGTAAAAGTCGCTGAATTCACGAAAATTCAACGCTACCAACAGCGGGTTAATACAAAATATCCGTATCGTTTTGTGAGCAACCTAGTGGAAACGCAGGCGATGCGTGACTGATGAGCGCGTTGGTGCATGATGATGTACTGAAGTAAATTAGAAATTTAATGACTCCCCCGTTGCTGTACAAAAATGCAGCGATGTTAAACTCATACGTCATCTCGCACGCGTAGATCATCGGTAACGTACAACCGGCGATACCAAGCACAACAACGACTTGGGATTGTTGACTAGTAGCAAACATCTAGCCCCGATTATTATATAACGACTACCGGCTTGCTCATCATCGTATTGGCTGTCGCTTAGTCTGGTACGGATGGTATATCTAGTCGTTTTAGGTTATCAATCTACCTCTTCATTCATAGGATTTCTGGGTTATCCCCTGTACAACAAGGGATATTAAAGGCCTATGAACACTTGAATTTGAGCTTCATGGCATACATTTTATTGTACTGTACTGTAAGCCTACTGCCAGGGTATCTAATCCGATTCAGTGTACTGTTCTCTGTTCTCATCCGTTAGGAAAATGTGTGGAGGATATGTTTAACATTGCAAAAATAGTTTAAAAGCAGGATTTCCTTCATCCGCGATTCCTCATTGGTGCGTTTTGGTAACGTGTGGCCATTGTATGCAATTCTATTATAGATAGACAAAGCATCTCACCATGCATATGCATGTGAGAATCGTCAAGTGAAGAGAAATTTGTATACCCTTTTCTGGGACAATTTGTCTGGCCATACTGTGGACTCTGATCAAGGGCTATAGTATCAATGCTTCTAAATAGAGTGTTGAATGCAATAATCACTACTCTGTTAAATATCACAGGTCTTTTATTAGCATGCTGATTGCCTCAGTGATATTATTGTGTGGCCATTTACAGTTGCATTTATAAAGATGAATCAGTATGAATTCTCTTACATGTATTCAATTGCAAACTTGACCATTAGTGAAGTTTGAAATAGTTCCATAGAGGAAAGGTTTCCCTCTGCATCAGTTTTGCTGGATTATAAGTAGAAGTGGAGGAAACGATTTCGAGAATAATTTTGGTACCTCATCTTCCAGTGTGTATCTGCACATTATTAGTCCTTTTGTTTGCGAGATGCATATCTGTGGCGGAGTTTGAAATAACGCTGTGAATAAATAGCTCATCTAATTTGTCCTGCAAGGCAATGATTGAAAGTTCGGGATTCGATTTTAATTGCTTTTTTTACACAAAGTTGTAATTTCAAGGGTATTGCTACTTCCTCAGCAAGGCGGAGCAAGATCATCGATGTATCTACTTTTTATATGTTGTACCGGTACGCTGCCAATTCCCTTGATTAATTTGTGGTCTATGGTCTTTTATTATGAGAAAATTAATCAACAGTCCCTTCTCTATCAGACCTTTACCAGATGGTGAGTAATCTCACCTTGTCGGAACCATCCTGAAATAAGTACAAAATGTCCAGTGCATCAGCTTCTAATCCCTAGTGAGCGGATGACCTTGCTTTAGTAGTCGGATACGAATGTAATGTGCTTGCATTGATCGGGTTGGTTCGTTTTGTTACACTCGGCATATATAAGGTTACTTGCAACTTGTTGAGGAATCTTTTAGACAGTTTGTGTTTTGTAGAGCTTGTCAGGGTGTGGAAATTATTTGGCCTATTCAAGTTCTACTTAGAAAATTCAAGTCAAGTCTAATACAGTTGGTTGAATCTCTTTCATAAAGGATATGTTATCTATTTTATATCAATATCATTCTTGTGCTTGAATTCTTGATTGGTAGTGGAATTAAGGCCGTAATCTTGAATTTTCTGCCAAGTTTTTTCACACCGCTGCACAAATTCCATGCCTAGGCGGTCTGGCAATTTTTATTGAGGCGACAATGTGTTCGATGCAATAACGAATGACGATATAGTTTCCGTACGAGCCTCCTAATGAAGCTCCTCTTTTTTTCCTAATTTACCTGATAGACTACCTTGACTGAGCCGACTCAAAGGGAGAGCGAAGTTTTAGTTACAACCAAGCAGCCATCAAAAAAAAAGAAAATGGGGAAGGACAAGAAGGGTAAGAAGAAGCGTGACATGGATGATCTGAAGAAGGAGTTGACTTTGGTAAATTTCTGGATTTCATTGTACATGATTAACAGTCGTGAAAGCATGATTTCATCAATGTTCAGGATGAACACAGCATTCCAGTTGAAGATTTGATCAGCAGACTCCAGACCGATCCAGTTAAAGGCTTAACTGTGAAGCAGGCGGCGGAGTTTTTGGAACGTGATGGTCCAAACGCGCTTACTCCACCCAAGACCACACCTGAGTGGGTCAAGTTTTGCAGAAACTTGTTTGGCGGATTCTCAACTCTGCTATGGATCGGTGCTGTCTTGTGTTTTATCGCCTACATAGTCGAAGCGTCACAATCGAAAGTGCCCAGCAAAGATAACGTAAGTTCCAAAGTTGATCACAGGAAAATTTTATCCCATAGGCAGTCTAGGGTAAAGACTTTAACTAGCTAGTGATAGATCGATTTGTCATACAGAAGACAGTTGAATATGTGCGTTAGTCACCTACTCATCACGTAGGTTTGTCAACTGACTGGGAAAATATAGATTGCAGTTGCCTCATATGCTTGCCGCAAGCCGTTAGTCTTGGTGGGTATGATGTAGCAAGAAGCAAATATTTTAGCCTCTGGCTGTTTGCACTTGCAATGCCGGCAGTGTTATTACGTGGGCTTATACGAACTTGAATGAGTTCATTCAACATCAATCATGCCACGGTGGCATTTAATTTCACGCCTTTCTTTAAATTTCCATTACTATACCTCTAAGTGTATGAGGTCTTGATGTTGATGTCGATGAGGGAACACCGCAACTCTTAGTTCTCTGACTTGTTTCCGGACCTGCACAGTTTTTTTTCGTAGGAAAGGAAATAAACACCACTCACTACATGCCTCATCCGGTCATCTAGTTGCTAGGTCTAGTGAGTGTACTTCATGCTATGTATAGAAGAAGACAGAGATTATGTTTCGATTGTACCTTTGTTCAGATTTTTGTCCCCTTTTTCTTTGCTCATTGTAGGAACCTGATTTGAGGCATTGCTTAGGTTACTGTCATGTTACAAGTTGTTATATCATGATAATTTCCATATCGTAGCATATAACACTCGACGGGGATTTCTTTCAGTTGTACCTTGGAATCGTGCTTGCTCTTGTAGTCATTATTACCGGATGCTTCCAATACTACCAAGAATCAAAAAGCTCAAAGATTATGGAATCGTTCAAAAACCTGGTTCCCCAGGTAATTGCAAAATGATACATATCCAATGAGTGTGACGCCTAGAATGATTCAATTATTTCAGCAATGTCTCGTCATACGAGACGGCAAGAAGATGCAGATTCTGGCAGAAACTATTGTGCTCGGAGATTTGGTTGAGGTCAAAGGTGGTGATCGGATACCGGCTGATATTCGAGTCATCTCTGCTCACGGCATGAAGGTAAGACATGGAAGGGTTTTGTCAGCTGTTTTCGCTTAATACGGCTGTCTTTTTTAGGTGGACAACTCCTCTTTAACTGGGGAATCTGAACCTCAAAGTCGTGGACCTGATTGCACCCATGAAAACCCACTGGAAACCAGAAACATTGCTTTCTTCTCTACCAACTGTGTTGAAGGTATATTCAATATTTCAATCACTAAGTTCTATACCAGGAAGATAGTGAAGTTGGCATGATGCATAGGAAGAGCTTGGACTTTTAAAGTTTCTGTTAGTGATGGCTGTGAGCTTGCATTGAGTTCTCTCTCAGGTAGTTCTACAGTTGGCAGCTCATGCAGTTACAGCATAATGAGGAGATTCTTGCAGAATGATTATCACTTTGTATATCGATTGGAGATGAATTTGTCAGTTATTTAGGTACTGGACAAGGTATTGTTGTCAAGCGTGCAGATGATTCAGTTATGGGAAGAATTGCAGCTTTGACTGTCGGTATTGACACTGTCACTACTCCTATCGCCATAGAAATTCATCGCATCATCATCATATTAGCAGGTGTGGGTTTGTTATACACAGTATTTTGTTTTGGAATATATCAGGCAGATTTTTGTTGCAGCTGTTTTAAGGTGTGCGTCGCATTTACACTTTTGAGGGTTATTCGAGTCACGGTTATCTGCAGTTTTAGGCAGCCTCTTAATATTTACCGGTAACCGTTTCTTTTTTCAAATAATCACAAGCGAATGCCGATTTCCTAGGAACCGCCCGTGGCATTGTCATCAAATGTGGTGATGACACAGTGATGGGACGTATTGCAACCTTGGCTTCTGGCCTTGAAATCGGTGACACCCCAATCGCTCGTGAGATCGAGCATTTCATCCATATTATATCAGGTACCAGCTGAGCAGATCTCGTATGCTCGAGTGTGAAACTAATTCCAGTTGCCTTGGTGTCATGCTCTCCATGAAATCAATCAACCAACTAACAACTCATTAATTTTTCTTTTGTCTACTTCACCTGCTGAAATCTATCGCTGACGCTTTGCATGCTTAAACCTTCTGCTTCAGGTAGCGGGGTTGGTGTTGTTATTAAACGCGGAGATGGAACGGTCATGGGTCGTATCGCTACTCTAGCTTCTGGAATCAGCGCTGGTTCCACGCCTATCGCTCGCGAAATCGAGCACTTCATCCATATTGTGACAGGTATTGTGACTGACATTGCAAAAATGCGAAAAGTGGTGGTGCCGTCGACTCATGTTTGACGTGGCGCGGTTTGTGCACGATGAAGTCTCTTGTACTCTATGTCAACCTTACTATTTTAAAATTCAACCCCTTCTCGTTTTCAACTTAAAGGCAAGAGCTGTAAATTTTGCCTCAGCCAATCTGGATTCATCGAATATTGATGCATAGGAAACTGACTGAATGTGTTTTACCGCCAAAATTTCCAATAGAATATAAATAATAAATGCTTGATATAACTACCGTAACTGACAGTTCGATGGATTCCCAATCGCCGTCCCGGTCTCATTTACTATGCTACTTGCCTGTTTTCACATTACTATGCTTGTGCATGCTTGATAGCGTAAGGAAAATGAAAGTTGTCATTTTAATTGCCTTATATCAATTGATTAACCGGCATGTAATTGCATGTGTATAAAATTTAGTATGTATTCTGGTAGGCCCTAGTTAATTCATTTATTTACGTGTACATGGATTTTACATGTGCTTACTAAGGTAAATCCTGAAAACATCCAGTGAAAAACTGTCACGGCCTCCTAGATCTTGTCAGTAGTTGTGTGCTTCAATGGACACGGTTGTGGTTTGAATTCGGGGCTTAATGTCGCACTGTGCTGTCGAAACCTCTGGTGTTGATAAATAGCCCTGTTCACCGGGTCTCGAGAAAACTCTTTTAAAAGTGAAAATATTGTGTGCAAAGCTAATATTGCTGACCCGTGGTCATACCGGTAACGTTTTATGCTGCTTGTTCACTGGGGTGAACGACATCTACTCGACAGTTGAACAAGCTCTTTGAGATTTCACTGTTCAGAATGTGGAGCATGTTTACTTTGACTGTTTTGTTTGCATTATCATGCTGTGGATAACGTAGGTTTGAGCTTTGTGATTGTTGGCTAATTCCGTTTGTTATGGCATAATCCAGATCACTTCAAAATTATAGACCCCTAACTGTTCATTCCCAATTTCGTAAATTCATATGAAACGTGAATCTTATGGTAAATTGTCATACTGGGGCTGTAATGTGCGCATGGTCAAAAATGCCTGCTCCGATCTCCCTTAACAGCCTCTTCGTGCAACCAAATACTCTAGAAATGCAAATCAATATATTTCTACAGAACATGCACGTTTTCCTATCACTTGATGCCCTGTCCTGGTTTTGACACTGCATACATGTATGTTTTTCCATAGTGATGAGTGTGTTGCATGGCATCTTTTAACATTGTACAATTTATTGCTCGTATATCTTGGCAATTCATTCCTAAACGTCATACCTTTTTCAAAGGCGTGGCTGTTTTCCTCGGTGTGACATTCTTCATCATTTCCCTCAGTTTGGGATACAAATTGATTGAGGCTGTAGTCTTCTTGATCGGTATCATTGTCGCCAATGTCCCGGAAGGTCTTATCGCCACTGTCACTGTAAGTACTCGTGAACTCTGCACCTAGCATACTGTAGCACACCATCATTACTCGACTATATTTCATTAAAGGTATGCTTGACTTTGACTGCCAAGCGTATGGCACGTAAGAACTGCCTTGTGAAGAATTTGGAAGCTGTGGAAACCCTTGGATCAACATCCACCATTTGCTCTGATAAGACTGGAACTTTGACTCAAAACAGAATGACCGTTGCTCACATGTGGTTTGATAACAACATCGTACAAGCCGATACTACTGAGGATCAGTCAGGTATCATGAAATAACTCTTAAAATGCAAAATGCAAATGTACAGTGCTTAACTGTCTGTGCTTTCTTACAGGAGACAGCTATGATACAAAGTCGGAAACTTGGAGTGCCCTATCCCGTATTGCTTGCCTTTGTAACAGAGCGTCTTTCCTGCAAGGTCAGGAACAAGTACCTGTTTTGAAGAGAGACACAGCCGGTAATTGATTGAGATATTTTGTAGTGGAATTTTCTGTGTTGAAACCATTGTTGTGTGCCGTAGGTGACGCATCGGAATCTGCTTTGCTGAAGTGTGTAGAACTGTCATTAGGCGATGTGGAAGGCCGTCGGTTACGTAACGCTAAGGTTGCGGAAATCCCATTCAACTCCACTAACAAGTATCAGGTATTGCAGTCACGTTTGTTTTATTATGCTATTGGTACAGTACTATTGCCTAGATGGAATTTTTGCACAGATATTATCCTTTGCAGGTGTCCATCCACGAGACTGAAGATCCTAACGACGAGCGTTACTTGTTGGTGATGAAGGGGGCCCCGGAACGTATCTTGGATAGATGTAGCAAGATCATGAACAAGGGAGAAGTGCTCAACATGACCGATGAATACAAGGACAATTTCAACACCGCATACATGGAACTGGGAGGTCTCGGCGAACGTGTGCTCGGTATGTCTTGTTGTATATATTCTTCACAAGCTTTTGTAATTGACAGGTAGGAGCGTTTTGCCACTTGGCAAGCACAATGTGCCTTCCAATGCCGCACTAGTCGGTATAATAGAATCTAGGTTCATTAAATACGCCTCTGTGTTTCAACTTTTGACCGCGTTGTTTTATGATAGGATAGGGAGAAACGCATACGCATTTTCAAGCATGGTTATTGTTCTGTAGAAATTGAATTAAAGTGTGATTCCTTTCAATATTGCCATCTCGAATTTCCGCTCTACTTCGCTTCTTGGTGTGAGATTTTCACACGCAATATCAACGTCCGTGATTAGACGCGTATGGCTCCTTCGCTTCGAGATATCAACGTAATCATTGAAGTATGTTACATAATTTGTGACTGTTATAGTTGTGCCACACGCTATAATTACGGCTCTGATTGATGATAGAGTCTTGCCGTATCGACAACATAACTGCCTCCCATCGTTGGTTGGGCGCGCGCGAGATTTACTGCGTACCTCTATGGCTGCTTCGCCTCGCAATATCAACATTTTCGCGAGTGGCTATTATGCATGCGCCGCACGCTCGATTACGACCGTGATTGATAGTTTCTTTCCGTATTGACAACGTGACTTTAGGTCAATGCCTAATGGCAGAGTGGCAACACGGTACAATATCGATCTTCGCTTGTAGTTGTAGTCAAGTGGGGCGTGTGAATAAAACTGAGCTATCCATGCAGTCTATGGTGACTTGTGACGACACTCTCTATATCTTGTCGCACGTCACAGTTGTGTAGACAGTGCCCGTTACGATGGATCACGGTGGTTTGACTAGATTTGATGTAAGCCGTGTCATATAATGTAACTGTATGATCATGCGCAAGTCAAGTAACCTAAAAAGATCTTTTTACTATGCGTTGTTTGATCCGTTAATTACTGTATTTGCGATCGCGATGCGGTTCTTTTACCAACGTAATTTTAGGCAGGGTCGAATTACTAATTTGGTTGTGTAATAAATGCTGTACGTGATTTCCGTTAGTATTGTAAGACGCGATGTGAGTGTATGAATTAAGGTTTGTATTCATCTTGACGATCATCGTGTGTATTCTATAAGCGTGTTACGTTGCGATAACTTTGCGCCTTCAGCTTACAACCCGCTACATGAATGTCACCTTGAACGTCGTCGATTTGACCTCCATATTGAAATTTTTCGATGTGTCTTATCATCGCCTACGAGCAGACGCAAATTGCGGTGGTTCGCTATCTTCGAATGCTCGTTTGATCAAATTGTGCTGTGACCTTCCAATGTACCTTGGAATATTGTTTTATCCGATTTATGATGTCGATGAGCAATCGAGTTGTCATCCAGCGATTCAGACGCTCTTAACTTAAACTCAAACCAGTAACACGCGACAATTCATAGTTCCGTCTTCACCTGTTAAAGGAGCAAAGCTCCGAATGCTTGAAAATTAAGTTATATAATGAACGAGTCGAGACTATAAATTCGTGGCGTCTACTTACTATAGAGTGTATTAATCGTCCGCCATCGGCTTTACAACGATCCTTCGATAAAATATCCCTAGCGTTTAGGAACACGATACGTCATGGCCTCTTCTCCGGTCACATGCGCAAATGCGTATACGCGCCGATGATCATGATGCACTGCACTCAATAGATTGCCTGCATGGTGATGGCTAAATATAGCACGCGTTGGTTTTTTAACTGTGCCGAGCATATATTCCGAAATACTTGTTCGTCGCCAACGTGGGAAAGAATGCCGTCCAATCGACGAGGATGAAGATTAGGGCGTGGTTCGCTCTTCCTCATTTGAAAACAGTTAATTTCATGTAGCGACTAGAAATAATACTCCTTAGCGTTGGATTTTTCTGCGGCTCGTTCAACTTCAACATCGCTAGCTTCTGATGTATTAATAGACCGCGTCACTCAATATTAATTACTAACAAACTCAAAGTCTCGGGGACCTCGAGGCGTCCAGACTCCAAACAATTGCTACGCCCATGCATTTCGCATGATCTTCTATTCATCCGCGCCTGTTAATTTAACGAACCCGATGAGGTATCTTAGTATATTAGTTTGTGCAATGGGGTGTTTCATCCACGCGAATAGCATAGTTTGTCAGGACGAAGGGACGCGGGGATGTTGTTATCGCTGAGACAATTTTCGCTTTGTAGAACGCGCAAGCGATCAACACCCGCTGCGAAATCGATAGCGTAACAATGCCGATTGCAAACGGTTGTCTGTTGACCTTGCTTGAGGCAAAGTCATACACAGTTGCTCTGCACGCTTAGGCAAACAACGCAATTCTGCATTCATCCGTAGCCAATGGAACGAATAGGGATTTGATGTTGTCGAATCGTGCAGTAGCAGCCGCGCCCGTTTTTCAAAATTTGTCTTCGATACTGTACATGTAAACCGGCGCGTTTGAACGAAGTGGGTTGTCCGATGAATGATATAATTAGAAAGATTGACTTGGAAATCAATATCGTTTTCAAAAGGTTTAATCATAAACCGTACAATACTCAATCTACCATATGGTAATCCCTTCGCTTGATTCAAATTTTATTGCCTAGACGATTTGTCTATAGATCTGGAAAAAAGGTTACCTTGGCTTCATGTACGTCGATTACGATCGTCATTAATCGCATAGCTTTACTCTGCAATGCTTCAAGCTTGAGTTTTTGATAAATCAGCGCGCTTTGTTGGTTGCGAATTGAATGAATACAATGGTCGGTTGATATTTCTTTCGCTTTGGGACAGTTCCAATCCATTATTTGCTTATCGAATAGTTCTGAATATTACGAAATGTTTGCTCAAGTTTCAATAAGTCGTATGCGCTCGTTTCCGAAGTTTGGCCTACGCTGTTGTAAAACATAAATTACTTCATATACGATGGGCGACAGCGTCACACTGTACTTGAAAACAACCCAATTGTCATAAGAAATGCGTCACCAGTGGCTGACGTCACATTTGGATGTGCGAATGTATGGCAGCAGTATGAAAATGTGTCGATCTCCTTTAAAATATCTAGAGTATGTACCTACATTATTCGCATTATGTGGATTCTACAGTGATCGTTCTTTCTCTCTGACATGTAAAAGATGTATTGTGAGACTCGGCTTATGCAGAGATTGATGATGGCTCAGTTTGTTTAAGTGGGAGTTGTACGCTGGGTATTATAAAACGGAAATCGTCACTCATTTCGAAAACAACAATACATTATCACATATTCTAGAAACGCGCTTGAAATATTATTAAAGGTAGCAGCGTAGAGTATGCTCACTGTAATGTAACTGATCGTTCCGCACGTCCAATTTCCTCAACTCGACATCTTTAATCCCCAATCACATGGAAATCTCCAACGTTCAAGAGCCCTTGTTTGACAAGCCAGTAACGAGTTGTAATGTCGTTGTTGTTGGAGATTCGCAGGAACCGATGATACGCCGGCAGCACTGTTCTCTGCGTGAGTCTCATGTCTCAACGCTAGTTTCAAGCCTTCTCGTTTATGTTAATTTGAATCAAACGCCCACCCAATAAATACTCCTAGAGTCCTAGAGGCTACGACTTGGCTACTCACGGCACAGCGAGTTGGTGACCAACTCTTGAAATTAGGAATTCGTCGGACTCGAGCAGCCCGTGTAAACACATCGTTGCTGGCGGTTCGTACACAATTTCAGTTTCAGCGCCTTCAGTTGTTGAATATATGTTACAGGATTCTGTCATGAGTACCTACCAGCTGACCAGTTCCCACCAGGCTTCAACTTCAACACCGATGACGTCAACTTCCCATTGGACAACCTTACGTTTGTCGGACTTATGTCTATGATCGATCCCCCGAGAGCTGCCGTACCTGACGCCGTCGGAAAATGCAGAAGTGCTGGAATCAAGGTAAGCGATTTGGTAGCGATCGGCAACGAATGTGAACTCTGAACTCATGCAATATGACAGGTCATCATGGTTACTGGGGATCATCCCATCACCGCTAAGGCTATCGCTAAAGGCGTTGGAATCATTTCGGAGGGCAACGAAACCGTGGAAGATATTGCAGCGCGTTTGAACATTCCTGAGAATGAGGTCAACCCAAGGTAACCTCGTTTAATCAATGTCGTGTTGTCATAATTATGAAAATTTTAAATGAATGACACGTCGCTATAAAATCAGGCAACCAGTAAGCTCCTGTCAAGGAAAATGGCTTTGTGTCCACGAGAGTTAATCTGATAATTAGACTTGCGTGAGGGAAGTTCCAAGTTTTTATTCGACTTCCTTATTATTATTATTACAGTATTGGTATTATTTTCTGCTCCCATTGTGCGCGCCGCAAAAGACACAACGCGGCAGAATTAAACCAGTTTTGAACTAGGGGTCGACCGATTAAATCGCCTCGACTGCTATCCGGATTTTGGCTCCCTGCAAACGCGTCATATATAACGCAGATGACAGAGTGACAGCATTAAAATGCTATTGAACCCGAATATTTCAACACTGTTTAATATACCGGTATTAGCCAACCCATGGACGACTGGCCACAGGACAGGTCTTGAATGACAAATCAGTTGGCTAATGAGGGATATATTCTTCGAAAACAGAGACGCGAAAGCGTGCGTCGTGCACGGTTCCAAACTCCGTGATATGGAAGATCAGCAAATCGACGACATCCTGAAGCATCACACCGAGATCGTGTTCGCAAGAACCTCGCCGCAACAAAAACTGATCATCGTAGAGGGTTGCCAGAGAATGGTATGTCGCGTATTAAGGGTTTATGTTGTGGAACTCGACGCCTTGTTGAACTCTTTGATATATTTTTGGCGACCGTCACCGTGAAATTCTTGCATTATTGTTCTTAAGTCAAGCGTTTATTCGCGATCCTATCGCTGCTCTAGCTGGCTATTGCGGTTTCTAATTCCGCCGTATCATATGTTCACTGAACATTGTTCAGTTCAGCTCACGCTTGGCCCTTTGCGCACATAGTACGCATCGACTCGTGCTGCAGTTTTGTAGAATGGCAGCATGCGCACTACTATTCGGTGACGTTTTACTGGGGTGAGGATTTTCTTTTCAAAATGAACCGTAATAAAGCCCAACTATATCTGTGGTTTGGAATGTACAGAAATGCACTAACCATCCAAATCCGTCCACTGCCGGATTTCACCGGAGTGACCGTGTCCAAGTCTATTTCCTCAGATTTATGTCAAATTATTTGCGAAAAATCGTTAGTGATTCTGCTGAATCGTTGGTCGTCTATGGCCGATATTCGAAAGCGCAAGTAGACTTTCAGAGTACGCGTCCGTTTAAGCTTGCCCCTCACGGAAGAACTGCGTGTTGCATTCCATAGAAAATGATTTAAAAAGTACAAAAAAATTCCATGAATATGATAGCCGGAAGTAAGCATTGCGTTTGCAAGCCGGCAATCCAGCCTCTAGACATACGTCGTCAGGAGCTGAAATCCCGATATTGCAAGTTTTGAAATCGCGTGTGCCCTTAGCCTGCACAAGCAACCGAAGCGCTTGATGCCTGTAGGACCGATCTGGTAAAGCTATCTTGATGTTGTTCGTTGTGTTTTACGTCATGTCTTCATTGTCAGGGTGCCATCGTGGCTGTAACCGGTGATGGCGTCAACGATTCTCCCGCTTTGAAACGTGCCGACATTGGTGTTGCTATGGGTATCGCCGGAAGTGACGTGTCCAAACAAGCCGCTGACATGATCTTGCTCGATGACAACTTTGCCTCTATCGTTACCGGTGTTGAAGAAGGTAAGATTGGCGAGATGTGTGATCTGTACCGATAGTGCGCGGTGGCTTTGATGTGAACTTTGTTTTGTAGGTCGTTTGATCTTTGACAATCTCAAGAAGTCTATCGCATACACCCTGACGTCCAACATTCCCGAAATCAGTCCCTTCCTCTTCTTCATCCTTCTCAACATCCCGTTACCTCTCGGAACCATCACCATCCTCTGCATTGACTTAGGAACTGATCTGGTTAGTATATGCTGTAATATATTTGTTATACCCCCACACGCGCATGAAATCGGACAAGTTCTAGTCCTGGTGCAGTCAAGCACAGGTATCTGTAATGCGGCGATGTTTTCACCGAATTCCGATCGATTAAACTCTGACCTTTGCACTTTTGACCCCCAATATGTTACGCACCTCAATATTAACGCCAGGTTAGGTAGCTAAGACTCCACCAAGCAAACGTAACGTTCTTGAATACAAGGATTAACGCAACGCATGTTATGCTGGACACATGTAGACATTGTTCATAGGCCACGAACTCGATAGAAAACGTGTCTTTTGTCTCTGTGTTTCTCAAAATTGTAGGCAGTTGTTTACTGTTTTTGATACCGTAGCCGCTGTTCGCTTATCGTCGGAATGCTTCATAAAGGTGACTGCAGAGATGGGGTTCTCATGCCTTGTCCGGGCTATCGTATCTTGAGTGATATCGCTGACCACGCATGTTTGTATGCAAACATGACGAGGTACGAGTCGCGACCTTGCTTTGTATTGAAAGGGGAAAGGACGTTGGTGACACCCGGCGTCCTACGAACTGCGGAAGACGTTTATTAGCGGGTCCGTGTCACTTTTACACCGCTCAAGGGTATAGTTTGTAGTTATTGATATGTTACCCGGGGATAGATAAAAGTCTTGCTGTCCGATCTGGAAATATACCGACGCCCTATCAGCAAACAATCCCGCACGAGTTCGTTCACACAAGAATTGATGTTTTGTGATATATGGTTCGCGAATTTGGCTCGACCTGCGCGATTTTGGATTTCGCAAACAAATTTCCCGATTGTCACATGCGGTGGGGCTATGTGAATGTGGTGTAAAGTAATCCTGCCGTTGTATCGCTGTCTTCGTTGAATGTAATGATGGATTGCGGGATTTCCTCGCCTTTTCACATAGAAGGGCGTTGTACTTTGTCGTCGCTGGTGTATACTGCGAGAGTTTGGTCCTAGTAGCGCGATAGTTGATATAATTTAGGATTTGTGTCTAATTTACTAGGCTCACCTTGGTATAATAAACCGGTGCCCAAGCGTTTGCTGCTTTCAGATGCGTGTTCAATTTCATGTACTGTCACTGCGTTGATTAAGCAGTGCTTGCGTTTCTCAATATACTCTCTCTTGACAGCTGCCCGCTATCTCTCTCGCGTACGAAAGAGCCGAAAACGACATTATGAAGCGTCAACCTCGTGATCCGGTTGGAGATCGTCTTGTCAATGAACGTCTCATCTCGATGGCTTACGGTCAAATCGGTATGTTGTGTGTTGTGGACGATTGACAGTAATTTTCCATTGACTATCTGATAACGACCTGCATTGACTGGAATCAATGCGTTCGTGATCACAAGACTTGATCGTTTAAGTGCGGATTGCCGGAACAGGAATCAATTCCGCCTCGCGCACGCCCTAATTCGGCTATGTACTGTGCAATCGACCTTGCGGGTTTGTAGTACATATCCAATACCCCCATCTTTCAAAAGTCGTCCCGATACAAGGTTGGTTTGTGAATAGTATTACAGTAAGATAGAATATCCATCGCAAGTATAAGCTGCATGCAGTTGCCTTGTCTACGCCATTGTTCATAATCACACCGCTTTCCACCGCTGATGTATTTATTAAGTTGATGCCGTAAAATTGAAACCGGCATCCTGTTCCTGTGTAGCAGTGTGTTATTGCTTATGCGGGATTTTGCGCTTCGGGCAACGATAAAACAGTGAATTAATGCGCCCCTTAAGCTGTGACAACGCACTCGAAACACTCACACAAGCTTAAAACCTCCTAGCGGAATATTTGAGGTTAGGGTATGGGGCGAGTGTGATGTTTTATTCTAGTCTAGATCACGGCCTGCCGGATATATTTTACTTGAGTTACCCTTACTAGCTTACCCTAACGACGTTCCTGATCGAGATTTTTCGTGGTCCGATTCAGGTATGCTCCAAGCGTTGGCAGGGTTTGTTAATTACTTTGTTATCATGATGATGAACGGATTTCTGGCTGAAGATCTCGTCGGGTTGCGTCTGTACTGGGACGATCGCTCCAACTCGCAACTGCAAGACTCTTATGGCCAGGAATGGGTAAGGGTAGCAACAACGAAACGGGGGAAAACGCCATTGAATATTTTTTAAAACCACGTCGCCGTCGCGTTTTAAACCATCGCCTTCGGTTACTTTGTTACTTACATGTTCCTGCATCGATCGCCAGCGTTGTGCTGTACAAGTCTACATCAGTGCATGATGTTTTACATATTTGTTGCGTTGCGCAGGAATGATCCAAGCTCTCGTCGGTTTTATCAATTATTTTGTAATAATGGCCACGAATGGATGGTTCGCCGAACGCTTGCTGGACCTTAGATTGTTTTGGGATGATCGCACGAATAGTCAGCTCATGGATTCATACGGACAAGAATGGGTCGGTGTTTGAAACTGCCGTGTAATATAATATGGATGCAGTGCTCAAGATGAACTTTTTCCACGATAATCTTTTGCGGCTACACGTGACGTGGCTCCTTCATTGTGTGTGCGTATAAATTCGTTTCGCAGTACTTGAATTCTTCCGTAATTCGGATTTTTCCCTTGGTTGATTTGATGTGTGCAGTCCTTTCTATCTGTCTTTTCTATCTGTCTTTTCATTGCGTGTCTTCCGTGGTATACAGGCTACTTGTGCCAGGCGTGGATGTGTAGAACACGCGCGGCGCGTATTTTCGGCGGCGTTTTCCTCCGTTTAGTGGTGATGATGTTTATGCCGCTACTAACTATGGCTAAGACGCGCTGTTTGCGGTTACGATTCAACAGACCTACAATCAACGTAAAGTGATCGAATACACATGTCATACCGCCTTCTTCACATCCATCGTTGTCGTGCAGTGGGCTGATCTTCTGATTTGCAAGACCCGTCGTCTGTCCATCTTCCAACAAGGAATGAGGTGAGGAAGTTTGTGTGCTATTCCCATATCGTTCACCTTTTGCATATCGCAAGTTTACCATTTGTAGCACTAACCCCAACCCAGACACAGATCATGCAGACGCGGTGTCTATATCCACCAGTAGTAGTGTATGTGTAAACTGTGTATATCATGTGAGTCTGTGTAAAAGCAGCAAAAAACTACGTGAACGTCCTATTCCTATGCTATCGCTTGTCTGGTCTGCCTGGAGGGCGTACTTCTAGAATGGCTGGTACCGGGTTTATTGGGAAAGCATTAGCTATGTTGCATGCATTTATCGGCTGAAAGAGTACGTGGACTTTGTACTGTTGCTTGCCGTACAAGCGAGCTTGTAAATATCTTTTACTGCTCATACGAAGAAGTCTCTTACCCTTCGTTTGAAAAACACGGGTTACGATTACGGGTAATGCTTACTTTGTCACGATTTTAAACGAATGCTTGTGGTTTGAGAGGGATGTAAGCTTGAAATAGATAAAAGCAGAGAAACAGTCTGGGTGGTATTCGCGAAGATTAAGCGATATATTTTTGTCTTTTGGCTCCTTTAATGCACTGCAGATTAATGGCATTTCACTTCACGACATTTTACGACCAAATTATAGCGTCATCGCAAATTTAACGTGCAACTTTACTTTATTTCGAAACATGTTCACAATCTATCAGAGCCTGATCGTCCGCCATCGATCTACTAGTGAACCAGAAGTCACTGGGCACGTTTAATTTAATATTGTCCGGCACACAAGTTGGTTGACGCCCGAAGTCCGCAGGTGGTCTAGGCGGGGAATATTCGAGGTACCAAGCGGCGAGCATGGCACAAGATTCTCCATTTTTCACTCAGCTTCAGCTTTCACTCATTAGGTCTGATAGAGTGTACTCTGTCGATATCGTACGCTGGCGACGTTATTTTTGACGGAAACCTTTTGTACTCATTAAGGGAAACCGCGAAATATCTTTGCGGCAATACGAATTTTCTAGACTATGTTTTACGTGTGGACGTCAAATTTAGCAGCGCACCGTCGTTGAGTTTGTTTTCTGCAAATTGATACCCACAAGAATTAACTGACTCTCGTCATTTTGTGTTTCAGCAACAAGGTCTTGATCGCTGGATTGTTTGAGGAGACTTTGTTGGCGACTTTCCTGTCGTACTGTCCCGGTATGGACGTGGCTCTACGCATGTACCCGCTCGAATGGATCTGGTGGATTGTGCCAATGCCATTTTCACTTATTATCTGGATCTACGACGAACTCCGTAGATATCTGATTAGAAGAAATCCTGGAGGTGAGAACAGAAGTCTTTTCTTGTCTTGTCGTTTGTGGTCGTCAAGATTTGTGGGAGAGTTCAAATGCTACAGATGTTCCATGCATTTGGTAATCTCCCCCATGACTTACATTAGTGAAACTTATCAAGCCAATTTAAAGTAGGCCATGGCTCCGCGCTTCCGTTGAGAGTCCATTGTACGCTTAACTGCGTTTTGACACACACCGTGAGCGTGGCTGACTTGCTCTGTTCAAGAATTGAACCGGCCGGCCGACGCATTTGTCAGCTTCGCGCACTAGGCTGGCTAGTCGGTTTTTTTGGTGACTGCTGTTTGTTGATACCTGTCGTTTGTTCAAGCAAGTAACGGCGTTTTCTTTTTCGCAGGTTGGGTTGAAAACGAAACTTACTATTAACGACGGCCCCCATTCACAAAACCACTATCTCGCGACGAAATAACAAAATAAAAACAATGCGTCGTGTGGATTTTGAGAGGACATAAAACGTGTTTAGAATCCCCTTTTATCGTAATTTTTCCGACCGTTTCCGACTTTTCCAACTAGTTATAGTAAACCAACGTCACACACAGTAATTTATATTCTCTGCTATGAATTAACCTGTCGGAATGATGTGCAGGCTTGAAATTTATCAAACAACCAAGCATGACATGTCTATTGAACAGCAGCGCCATACTATAATTGTTTTCCACTGGAGCAACCAATCCATGTCGGCGCGTTCAATTGCTAATGGTTTTTGCCCGAGATGATCGGCGCTTAATGACGGATTTGTCCGCTTTTCAGTTAGGTTCTTTTGGTCCGCTACTGTATATAGCCCACACTTGAAAACTAATCTTATTCCCTATGTTATGAAAATTTTATGCTGTCGGTTTTTGGTGAGCCAGCTTTGCACACCTTCTATAGTGACGTCATAATTCATCGAGATTGGCGGTCGTCGTTCGATGGGTTCCGATTATCCGTAGTAGTCATTGTGTCGATGAGGTGCTAGTTACGATATTTGTTACCTACCTGCACATTTCCCACTTTCTACTGTTTGTAGGTTAATCCGCGTATGTCCTGCTTTATCCGCCTGCGCTAAGGATGATATTGTCTCGTTAGGGTGGCGATTGTGTCATTGACGGCATTGATGCGTTTCGAATTAGTTGAGATTATTGAATTTTGATGAATAATAGTAAGTGACGCTGGTGACGTACTTTTAAGCGGTACTCGTGTCAAATCAGTTGATTTCTTCGTTAGGGTTTTATCCTTCATGCCGCTGATAAAATAGAAAATTTGACCCACCGATTTTCAAAGATTTTTACTGCCTCCGCATTAGTGGTCTTGAGTAAGCGTTTCCGAATCTTTGCTCTCATTTCATTACAAAACATCGTTCTCTCTTCGCTTCTGTTGCAAAAAAAGTATTCACGCAGTAATATCAATTCGTTAGCATATCGGTTGAATCTCGTTCTGTTGTCTTTATGAATATGTATTTCGGAGTTGTCGGAGCGCGAAAACTGCGGCCGCTTAGAAATATGAGCAATCTTTTCAACATGGATTTTGATTATAACTGTCGAGCTTGAAATTTTCGATGTACATGCACGTGGATGGTGAATAAAATTTGATACTATCGTTGGAAGTTGAAATGCGGCGTTGGATTTTTCTTTCACCTGTTTCTTGCGAGGGCGTTAAGGTACCTGATGTGGATAGTAAACGATGAAGAATTTGTCGGATCTGCTGCGACTGACAATGCCATAGCCTAAAGAACGATTTTTAATTGTATGGCCATCGGTAAGTAGTATGTCAGTGGCTCCTCTCTTCCCCATAAGATATTGATTGGGTCAATCTGGGAAGTACCCGTTCGTTCACGGGACGCTAGTGGTCATAGCAACGATACTGACGATCGGCACTGTGAATTTAGCCGAGTTGGTCTCATTGTTTAGATCGACGGCCCACTGACGTCTCGCAAGGCGAGGAGGGCAGCACGCGACTGAAGATAGCCGCACAAATTCGGACAACATGATATTGCGTGGATATTAGGCGAGATCGCACCACGAATTTGCGCGCAGCAGCGATATTTCTTTTATCGGAGAGAACCGCGCCAAGGAGTTAGCCCTAACATAGTGTGTTATGACGAAAGTTGAAAATATCAGGTGGTAACTGATTTTAGGGTGTTCACTCGGCAGATATTCCTTAGTTCTTAGTCAGAAATGTTGATTTATTCATATTCTGAATTTTTGGAATGTGTCGCTGTTATATATTTTCATGGAGAATATTTAAAGTGCTGTGTGCTCCTCTGTATTTCACTTCTATCGTGTGGTGGCGTGCAATTCAATCTTTGAATTCGATTGAGAACAGTATCTCCCTATCACGAATCCGATTATTCAAGTACGTAGACTATATGTTATCAAGCCTACTCTGTAATTCCACCCATGGCCTACTCTAGATTGGGCCATATTTCACCGTTGAATGTAATGCATCAAGTCCGACGTAGCCTACATCACATTTTACCGTGCAGACCTTCGAGCAACGTAAGATACTGGAATACACATGCCACACAGCGTTCTTTACCACGATCGTCATTGTGCAATGGGCTACTCTTTTGATATGCAAAACTCGTCGTCTGACTATATTTAAACAAGGCATGAGGTGAGACATATTCTTGAATTTGTCTAAGCCTATCCAGAATCTAGCTAGAGTGACCTTACAGTGGCCATAGCATATAGCCAATACCCACACATCGGCGCGTAAGTCATCGGCAACTGCATCCGCATCATAATAGGTTAGTAAGTCATTTTGTATATGTATGTGATAGAAAATCGCCGCTATAGATCTACCATACAAATCTGCTGGCACCCAATCTACGCCTATAGCAAACTCGCTTATATTACCACGGTTTAGGTCTTAACCGGTGTGATCCCTAGGCCTACCCTGTTAGGTTGTTTAGGAAGACGAGCCGAGACAATACCACGACCTATATAGCCTGTATAGAATTGCATCAGCAGTTTCAGGTGACACAACTACTAATCCAACCCAACCTTGTATATTGAAATACACAGCAACACCGTTTTGATCGCCGGACTCTATGAAGAAACCCTGCTCGCAACATTCCTTTCCTACTGCCCTGGTATGGGCATAGCTCTCCGCATGTACCCGATGCAGTTGGATTCATGGCTTGTTCCGCTACCATTCACCTTCATCATATGGTCTTACGATGAGATACGGAGATTGATACTGCGCCGTAATCCTGGAGGTAAAGAATCTTGAAAACACGAGCGAATCGTGAATAAACTGTAGGCTTTAGTAGTCTTGTTGAGAATAATTATTCTGCAACCAAGCTAGGCTTCAAGCAAGCTCTTGAAAACGTTTATGCGGCCCTCGACTATGCCTACATAACCCTTGCGATCGCTCAGTTGGCCGAGTGGTTTGATTGTCCTCCTTCTGATCGGGGGCGTTCCGGGTTCGATTCCCGACCGAGTCAAACCGTTCATTCTATGCTTGGCGGTCAGTATCAGGTGAGTGCGGAGTGTTGTGGTTGTGATAGCGATCCTAGCTATGAACCGGAAGTATCAAACTCCAATGACCTTAATATTAGAAAAACGCCATAAATCCGAAACAACAACGCCATATAAATTCGGTCAAAACTCCACTAGGCCTAGTACATAGAAATAACATATAACAAATTTTTGCAGGATGGGTCGAAAATGAAACATATTATTGATGGGACTCCTGGTTTCCTTCTTTATATCCTTTGAAGATGATAACTATACTATATACTGACGTAAAAAAGAACACAATGATTCGACTGTTTCGATGATATCCCACGGTCAAGTCCGAGCATTGGCCTCGTTTCTTCAAAAATAATTATAATAATAATAATCTTATTTTGTCTGTGTGAATGGTTTGAGAAAATGTCTATAATAAAGCGACGATGATGGGACACTATTTGTATGCGTATTTGGACATTTATGCGTAGGTTCTACTTAATCTGTTGCGGGCCAGTGTTTGAGGTCAGAAGCTCCTTACATTGTGGAAATTTCATACGTATCGATCGAAGGCGAACATTTGACCATAATTCCGTGAAATTTAGGCAACTCTCAAAAGGGATTGTCCTGGTTGCCCAGGGAGAATAGCAGCCCAGCACAAAGGTTAGGCCTACCGCGCGGTGTCGTCCGCACCACCGCTTCTCCCTCAATTCCCTGCCAGTTGACCGCCGCAGTCATCGGTTGATGCAATCACGAAATTAACTCACACGGAATGATGACCGAAACTACACACGGGAGTAAAGGACCTCACGGTTAGTCAATAATTTGATCACCGTCGTAATCAAGATTGGCAACAGTTCGGGAGAAGATGTTATCTTCGCAATATGACAACAGGACTATAGGCTAGTGTAAAAGAAACTAGATCCAGGAACGAGTCCTGAAGAAGCATAAATTGGAAATTTTGAATCGATCTATGAATACAATGAAATAAGCCCATGCAGCTCGTCAGGATCCCATCAATAACCGCACAAGATGTCGTGATGAAAACTATCCTTAGCTTATAATTTTCCAGTTCAACAATAATTCAGTGAATCGTGTGCCATGGTCCTACTCGTTATAGTCGCTCCGAAAAGGGAAGTATTTTAATGAGTGATAGTACGGCGGATCAATCACTCTCCAGTTCCTGTCCATTTTATCTATTGCAAGCTCATCTTCGCCAGACAAGTTGAAATCAAATACATCCAAATTTGATTTGATGCGATCATTGTTCACGCTCTTGGGGACTACAGAGATGCCCCTTTGAATCAAATATCGCAGAATAATCTGCGCGGGCGACTTGCCGTATTTCTGACTAATCGTTTTCAACTCAGCATTCTCCAACGGGGCAGGGTCTCCATTCACGGCCCAAGGTCTGCTCGGAGATCCAAATGGACTGTAGCCAGTCACTGCAATATTCTTGGAACGGCAGTACTCTAATAGTTGTTGTTGACGGAGGTATGGATGGATCTCATACTGATGGACTGCTGGCGGTATTTCACAATTGCAGAGGAGTGTTTCAATCTGTTTCACATTAAAATTGCTTATTCCTATATTTTTGGCAAGGCCTTTTCTTTGAATATCTTCAAGCTGCTTCCATACTTCTGTGTAATGAAGATCATCGTCTGCTTTAGCCTTCCCAGTTTCGTCGGTCGGGAATAACTCATTCTCGGAAACAAATGCAAGAGCCGTTGGCCAATGCATGAGATACAAATCGACGTAATCAAGCTGCAAATCGTCCAGCGTCTTGTTCAAACAATCTTCAACCCTTCTGAAGTACGTCGGCCATACCTTTGATGTAATGAAAATTTCCTCTCTATTTATCGCGCCGCTTTCAATTTTCGCTTTTATCGCGCTTCCAATTTCTGCTTCATTTCCGTAAAAGAAGGCGCAATCAATATGACGATATCCAACATCGATAGCCGTCTTCACAGCGGCACATACTTCGCCGGGCTTTGATAGCCATGTACCCAATCCAAGGATAGGCATAGAGGCGCCATTGGGTAGAGACAAGTGCCGAATAATGGTCGAAGACATAGCTAGCCTAATTTTAAATATCTTTCCTGCATAATGCGATAAATCGGGGGAATTTAACGAGGTATCGTAGTTTCCACTGTGTAGTGTCTATATACGTAGCCTATTGCAAATCTTACTGCGAGCCTCGAAACACCCTAAACTCGCACGGTCGAAATACCTTGGAATTACAAGAGCAAATCGTCACCTTAGGCTACTCTAACGGTCTTTTGTTGCTAAAATGAGTGTTACACCTCGAGCGTTCAGGGAAATAATAATTGGATATATAGCCCATTAGGCAATATTTCGTAAGTCGCCACGAAATAATTTCCACATATATACACCTAAGCATTTCACTGTCCCCTAGCTTAGTCGACAGGAATGACCGTCTTAGGCAGGCCTACATATCTCCATACGCAACAGAATTATCATCAAGTCGCGGTCGAACGGCGGTATATTGGCTTCGTCTGGAAATGCCACCCATTCAAGCAGAAGCAACCATGACGAATGACAGACTACGGCAACGATCGGCCTACATAGCTTGTAGCTTCCGGATATTGGCCAATATCCCACAAAAAATGCTATTATCGGTATTCGTTACTACCGCATTGAAACGATAAAAATATATAGGCTAGCCCATGGCCTACTACATGGCCATGGTTAGCCTTAGCGCAACTGTCTCTGATTCTTTCATTCCAACAAGTGGCCACTTTATGTTCATACCTTTTCCCGCGCAGCAACTGTTCATATCAGCTAAAGCGCAAGATGATATCAGTTGACTCATGACGGGTGATTTCGCTTGACATCCGTATCGATTCACAAGCAGTGCTCAAAAGACCAAACCATTTCGCATACAAAAACCCACACCCTTGTAGTCTACTGCGTCAGCGCCATCTCCCGACAGATCATTACGAATTTAGTTTCACGTCAGTGGTTCACAAGGCTACTCATGTTACGAACCCTTTGATTGTCAAGGTAACATAAACTTTCCTCTTAGATAGAAGTGTATCCTAAACCAGGGTCCCTCGCATAGGGTAGCAACATATTCACATTCCAACACACTAGCGAGAAATTTGCCGATGATATGTTCTCCGTTGAATACCACAAAATCGCCTATTTTCTGGATCAGCGACCCTTATGCATTTACTCCAATTGATATCAAAGAATTTTCAATAGGTTAGAAGTGTAAAAAACAATCAGTTCTCCGCACATAATAATCAAGGATTCAAATTTAAGATTTTAACCGATAATGAAGCATTAAATCTGTAGACTTATTCCACACCAGGGACTTTACAGTTCTCAAATCTAATGACGGATCAAGTACTTGTTCTTGACAAAGGAGTTCTATCTTTTCAGACGCCACCGAAATAGCAACTTTCGAAGTGGATTCATGAGGCAACACCCGTTTCCCCTCATTTTCCTCCTCCATTTCTTTCACAGTAGCATTGGAAGAATGCGAGTGACTGTCATCAATACACAAAACTTTGTCGTACACGTGATCCATCACCTTTTGCATCAATAACATGTCGCCTGCCGATAATCTCTCTTTATTCAAGCTTTTCATGTTCGAACCAGGATACGGTAGCAAATGGAACGGTATATTACCAAACTTAACCGGCACCTTCTTTTTGACGACCGTTTCAATAACCCACGGCGGTGCTAAATGATTCAAGGCCATGGCATCTGGTTCCTTAGCCGCGTCGCCGCTTAAAATTCGGAAAAGGCTCCGTCCACCTACTTCACTAAATATCACAGGTATATGATTAGGTACAGAAAAATATTGATTGCCTTTCACACTTTTATGGTTAACCCCACTGCCTGTTGCATCATCGACAGTATCAACGTCCATTTTTTTGTCAGGCTCTTCTTCATCAGAGCCTTCTTTAACAACAGCATGCGTGTTCGGCCAATGTTCTAACAAAGCTTGCAGCATCAAACCCCCGTAGTTTAATCGAGTGTTCGGTTCAGAGCCGTTGCTGAAGACTCTCTCTGTTACCCACGCAGCGAAACAGTCTGGATCCTCAAGGTGAATTGTTAACATTCCTAATTTAAGATCAATTCCAAACCAACTCGGTACATACAAAAGCTGTTTTCGTTTCTCGTATTCCGCGTCGAAATCTTTCCCCGGTAACGTTTCCACTTTCTTTGCAGTCAAAACATCCCACAGTGCAACATGCCCTTCCGTATCTTTCGTCAGTACGTGTCTTTTGTCAGGCAGCACTTTGTACTGATATATACTGGCACCACCAGGGAAGGTATGAATAGGTTCTTGAAACTTCGGCTTGGCTGTGTTAATAAAGTCATCATCTGGTTCAACTTCATTGTACGTACCCGTCATGCCATCATCATCGCAGTTTTCTTTCATCTTCAGCGGCCAAACGTTAACATGCGAGCTTGTCGTGGCTACGAAAATCTCATCTTTTCCTTCGCACGTGTTAACAGCAAGTTTCAAAATGGGAGCCGTCTCTTCACAGACAACATATCTCGCGGCATCTGGATTACACAAGTCAGTGCAGACAACCCGTCTATCTCTCCCAGCGGAATATATCTTGTTAAACGAAGTGACTGCATCCCCATCTGGTGTCGCAAGCGCCCACACACCTTCTCTGTGGACTGTCAGACTAGCGATGCATCTTTGTTGACCCAGTGACCATAAGCGGATGGTGCCATCAGAACTTCCAGATAGAACTTGCGTGCCGTCTCTATTGACAAGAAGTGCTTTCACATTATCCGTATGGCCTTTCAATTTCATTTTTTTCTCACAAGAGCGTGGATCCCACACACGGAGAGCTTTTTCTGTTGACCCTGCAACCAGGATATTTCCTGTGGCACTCATGCCTAAGCTGTATATAGACTCTTTGCATCCATTTACAGTGAAGGTCGCTACTGTATTTCGGCTCAGAGTTAAGGCATTTAACGTATTAACATCCCAAATAAATATCTGTCGGTCAAGTCCCGCACTAGCCACTTGTTCTTTGTGTCTTGCATAAGCTAATGCCCTTACGTAATCTTTATGAGTTCGAAGAGTAGACATACAATATCCTTTACCGGCACGTGTATTCCACACCTTCACATTAGCATCACACGATGCAGATATCAGAGTTCTGCCTTTATTGCATAGAACTATGTCATTCACCCAGTCCGTGTGGTGCTCCATGGAAGCTAAGTATCCACCATCTTTGATTTTGCTGGCGTTATCGTGATCGCGTTGCCAAATACGTATGATTGAATCTCTTCCGGCCGTGTACAATTTGCCAGTAGCAGCATCAAACTGCAGTGCGTTAACTCCCGATCTGTTCAGTCTCTCCTCTTCTTCGCGTAACACAAATGAGACTTGAATCTTTTTTCTCGTTTCTGCAGAATTTCTCTGATGCTGCGCAGCCATGACAGTACTGTAACTAAAACAAAAAATATCTGAACAAGACATACACACATTGGTTAAAATGATTCATCGTTTCACCACGACATGAATAGATGATTGGCAAAAAAAAATACCGTCAAATTGCACCAGATGCCATGTCCATTATCTAATTGCAGCATACACTAATATAAGAGTCAGAGGAATTGTGCAGCACTGATACATCATTACATGCTGACACATGTAAAACACCGCAAATATATCTTTCTACTGTAAGGACTGTAACAAACACAAATAGCCATCATATCGGGCATCGGATAGAGCACTTAATGATGAATAGCAGCAATGAACACTTGAATAAGCACAGCTTCAGTGCACATGCTCAGCATAACAGCTTAAACTTGGGTTCATTGTGGCTTGGCTTGGACAAACAATAAATACAAGTTTGGTACATGAATCCAAGGATCCTGAAAATAGTTCGGCAAAATCATCACATTACAGCCAATAGCATTTCAGTTTTCAAAAATCACACTTGGTGTTGCGCTCTTGAACGTAAGGCAAACACTCTGTATCTGGTTTGGTGAAGTACACTGAATCGTTCTGGAGTCTTGTTTGTGGTGCATTTAGCAACTTTTCTTGTCCCATAAATAAAAAGCAAAAGTATAAACACAATATCTCGTCAGATGAAATATTCCATCATATCTTATCTAACGCAAGGTAATACCCTTATCTTATAATAATGTAATTTATAAGCACGATTGATGTGTGCAATACAGGATCCAACACAGAATTTATGAAAAATGTTCCTAGTTGCCCTGCATTTGTATCTTCGCTCATTCTGTTGCGTCTTCCTCAGCGGTGACAGAGTCCACACTATTAGTGTGTTGTTCATCCTCCTCCGTATCATCACCGTACTCTGATTCTTCTTGATCGTCATCTTCATCTTCAGATATCTCACCTCCAAGATTTTTCACCTTTTCTCTGTATTTCGCTATCACCGCCTCTTGGTCAGACATTAAAATCAATAAATCCTCTTGCTCCTTTTGTTCGGAGTTCAATTTCTCTTTTGCATGTTTGGCCTCGGCGGTAGCATTTTCCAATTGCTGCAAAAGAGTTGATTCGTTCTGCTGAAGATCTGTCACGGATTTCTTCAAAGAATCTATTTCTGAATTAAGGCTTTGTTTTTCAATATCATGTTGAGCCACCGCATTTTCTAGCTCATGCATTTTTGTTTGCATTACTGTCTTTTCTGCTACCAGAGCATCATCCGATCCCTGTTCCATATTTTGTGTAAGGCTAGTTGCTTGCGTAGATCTTAATTCAGCATCTTTGGCTTCAAGTTGGCTCCGCAAACATTCCACCTCTTGCATAAGCTGAGCTATTTTGCTGTCTTGCAATCTTGAATCATCAGGAACGTTCACCGAACTCAAAGCAGCTATCGTATCGTCTGTGGCATTTATATTATCGGGCGTCTTCCTGTTCTGCTGAGACTCATCGGAATACGATAGTTCTAGTGATCGACGTTCTAGACCGTCGAGATCATTTCGAAGCTGCTGAATTTCTGTTTCTTTTTCCGTTACCTTCTGCGCAAAGTCGTCATTTTGTTTCTTTAAATATTGAATTTCAGAATGCAGCGTGGCGACGATACTAGAAGCATCACCATCACCGGCACTGTCATTCATAATTTTCAAAACATTATACTGATCTTTCAATTGTTGACACTGAGACGTTCGTTCCTCAAGTTGTTCTTTAGTGATAGTTAGTTCGGCTTGCATAGCCTCAACTTTACTTTTGAGATCGCGCAGTTCTATATCTTGCGTTCTGATCAACGATTGATACTCTTTGATGATAGAATCATGAGCTTCGATTGCAGCTTTTGACTCCTCTTCCTTTTTCACATCCTCCAAGTTTGACACTAATTTTATGACTTTGTCTTCCAAATTTTTAAATAATTTCGTGAAATTATGATCAAATAACATCTCATTTGCAGTAGGAGCAACAGGTTGTGAGCGTTGAAACGCTTTCGAATATAAATCATGCTTTGTCACTGCGTCAAGTGTATCGCAAAATCTTTCAACACCAACTCTAGCAACGATCAATTCAATAAGAGCTTCTTTTGTTCGTTGTTGCACCGAACCATCATTGTCTTTAATGCATATTCCCAACAAAAGAGCACAAACTCCATGGAGAATATGATCCTGTTCATTGCCATGCTCTGCAATCTGGCTCAGCAGAAACGGAACTGATCCTGAGTCATTTAAGAAGTGGGAAACGGCCAATGGGCATTCTGTCAACCAACTGCAAAGCAGTATCAACAAGCCCATTTTGCTTTGTAAATTGGCAGATTGTCTCACGATATTGGTGATTTGTTGCATGAGAGAAACAGGTGGGTTACCCACACTCGTCGCTAATTGGACGCGAAGCAATTGCTGCTTCATTTCAACATTTTTATATAAAGCGTGAGACAACGCGACAGCAGAGCACCAATTAGACAACGGGTCAGACGCGGCAAACAATCCACCACACAACAACTGACCGGATGAAATCTGCTGTGGTTGCAATGAAGAAGGAAGCAGTGTACTAACGATCTTGGCTTGACCGATGGCGTTAGAATGTAAGAAACATTGAAAGCAATATAGGACGGCGCATCTTAATTCGAAAGGCTGATTGTCATTTACCATCGACATTAATAGCACAACAATGGCAGGCCTGGGAGGTTCACATGGTGCATAAACAGAATCAAAATAATTCTGATTTGCCGCACATCCTCGAATAACTTCAGCAACAGCGTTAATCGTTTCAGTTAAAATGTCTGCAGGTACTCCAGTAGCCATCAACATTTCGCATAACCGTTCCAACATGCCACTTTGCTGCATCGCGAGCTGACAGGAGGATGTAACATTAGAAGGATTCGATGGTGATACCAAAGTTCTCACGACTTTAATCATGAGATGTAAATTCGCGACTTTCTGCGCTGACCACACCGATTCAGAGCTGATTTCAAAAAATGGAGTAAGACGCTGGACAAAAGAGCCTTCTTTGAAGAATTGTTGATTTGACGTATTTCGTGAGAGCAGATGAAGCAACAGCGTCAAACAGTCTTCCACAATGATTCCACCGTCACCTAAACCCTCTGTGTGAATAATTCCCAGTACAATATCAAAACCGTTTTCAAAAGCAACAATTTTCTGAATATTTGCGTTTGCTCGAGTCAACTCGATAAGCAATAGTAATGCTTCATTCCGAATCACTTCTTTTCCATCCGTCAACAAATCAATCAAATGAGATACCCCCATAGGGTGCGTAATGATTATTTCTTGCATTTTGCTAGTTTGACCCTTTAGCAATGAAATAAGAAGACGAACAGCTGCTAGACGAGTCGCAAAATCAGGCCTTTCAATAAAATCCAACACTAACGATACGTTTTTGTCATCAGTGGTAAACTCGTTAACGAATGACTGTACTAATTCTGGTTGGGGGACAGAATTCTCATCATCCAGTTCAGAAGACATCAAATTGCAAAGAGTATCCAAGGCGTATGCTACGATTTCATCATCAGTAGAGTCTTGAGCCAATACTCCGATGATATGAGTCATTCCTTGAGAACCGACTTCTTCCCGAAATTTTCTTGATAGTGATTTCAGGGCACGGACCGCATTTCTGCGATCCTCAAGAAGTGTAGACGAAGCAACTCTATCACATAATCGAGATACTGTTTCAGCCCCAGTAGCTTGGGATTCCTCTCCGCCTTTGACAAATGATCGCCAGTAATTCATTCTGCCACCAAATTATAAATGCTATGAGTTGCACCTGCTCTATCGAGAACCTGAGCAATTCAATGACAATACATGAAGATTAAGTTGGATATCAGAAGCAAAATGTCTGGACTGGAGACATATCTGCATTTCATGACTATACCGTGCCCAACAGACACTTTCAATTGAAAAGCAGACTGCTAATGAGCTACAGCTAATGGATACAGTCGCTTCAAAACACTATAGGCTATGGGACCATGGCTATTGCATCACATTATGAGCGTCGCGAACCTACTTTAAAGCTTAAAATATTGGCATTTCATTGCTTAACAAAATTGAACCTCACCCATTAATTCTGTTTACATCATTTAAACACAATTTGCCAAGATGAAAACCTTTCCGTTAGAAAGAATATATGGAAACGCATACTGGTGATTTCCAATCTCATCTAATTTGGGCTGCAGTTGAGTAGATGATGTCTAATCGCTTCGCTGCAGCCTGGAGTATTATAGCCTGGACAATTCAAACAATTGTGGCCACTGCAAATCAGTAAATCTCGTCTGCATATATGCCTATTTTGCAACAATGCATGCAAAGGAAGCAAAATTTAGTTATCTATAGATAACTTTCACAAATGGTGCAAAAGTTTAATGACCCTTGACCCTATTCCGGACACGTCAAGCAAACAGCATGCAGATTGATTATCTTTTATTTGGAGACTGACTCGAAAGTGTACGGAAATACCATGAACCTTGCGACATAGATTGAAAAATTCGGTACTGTCAGCCTGGCCAGGGTGACAAAACAACATTTCTATACAGCGATGTAAGCCTGTATACGCTACCGGATAGGATATTATCTCCTACTCTTCTCCGGACTCCGAGTGTGTCCCTACGCTTTGTACCGAGCGAGCGAGAGAAAGAGAGCAATCACCGACAAAAGGTTGTTTCATGCTTTCTTACTCTGTGATTCCCGTGTCTCACCATTGCAGCGCCGGACATCACGTCACTAACAAAATGCACCATAGGTGAACGTCTCGGTATGTTTTTGTCTTTCGGGCCAGGCAAGATGGTGAGATTTGACCCTTGCTCTTCCGGGCCAGCGCCACTTCCTCAAACACTAATGCAGAATTTCGCATGTCTATAACGAACACTAATCTGGTCTTAGGTTGGTCAAACCCGCTATAATGTTGTCGGAGATAGCGTAACACATGTATCTACTCAAACCACACCTACTGAAACAAGTGCCGATACTGACGTGTTTATTCCAGCACAATCGTGAGTATTGGCTGTACTATTGCACGGAAATAACGCACAAAATCGCAGGCGCTCAGAAGTTCAGAAATTGAAGAAAATTGCCCGCCTTGTTCACGGCGGGGAAGAAATTTCAAGTCCTTTCAATGCATCCACAACGCCACAAAACAATAGAGACGAAAACGGCTGTTGAAATGCATAGGCACACAAAATCTTCCAATGGAATTAGGGCATCATCGGAAAACAAGCATAGCGATGAGTAATATCGGATATAACAGCAAGACACACATGCCTTCTCTATCTACAGTATACATAGAAAATCATTAGTAAGAAACATCTCACCGGACTATTCAACAAAATACAGTCAATAGTTAAACGATCGAAGCAGTGTATTCAGCAAATATTAAAGATCAAGGTCTGATAATGTGGAGTTGATAATATGAAGAGTACCAACGAAACAAAACAATAATATGTGTTAAGCAACTATATATTGCGATACCGGGAGAGTAATAACAGCACTCTACAAAATTAGAAAAAACATTGACTCAGGTTATAAAATACAAACTGACATCTGGTCTGAGAACATGTTCAAATGCTTCTCTCTTCAGTACTGGCGTGATCATTCTCCTCTGAATCTTTCTCTTCCTCCATGCGCCTTTGTATCTGCGGTGTGACGATCATGTCCAATTCTGCCTCCAGGGTTTCATGTCTATAAGCAACTCGGATGTCCGGCACATTCGTTCTTCGGATGTCATTACCGGCAGCTCCTTCAGCGTGATATTTTGGCCCTAACCAATATTGCTTGAACTGAAACAAGAATATTGTTGATGTTGTTTAGCTGGTTACAAATATGAGTCAGTAGGCAAAAGTGTTGCAACATTGCTATCAGCTTTCCACAGAAATGTAGAATAAGACAGACCTACAACAGATGTAGAACGATGGCGACTAGCATATCGCACAAATAGTAGTAAATTCATGTCGGACGACGCAAACGAGGCCGGTTATACCATAAAAGCTCAGATCTTACATGTAGTGATACTGTATGTTTTACAAACACAAGTCATATCGTAGCACACTTACCTCATGAGGAAAACTACTCATCATCACACTATTCTTTGCAAGTTCACACATATCGCAGGAACTCAATTTCCATACTTGAGCAGCAATGCTGTATTCTTCCATGAGAGGTTCCTATGAGACGGTTAAAATACAGGGGTTAGCAAGCAGTATGCATCATCCATATCTCAATTAGACATACCTTAGTGAAGTGGAATTGCAGTGGATCATCAGTGGAGAGGGCGACCACCAATCCTCGAGCAAGGTAATCAGGAAGAGGATTGCGGTGATACGGTAGAAACAGGTGATTGTTGCTCAATGGCGACATAGCAATAGGTATTTGGGCCAAATAATACAGATATTGCAAGACTGGTGCCTGTAGGTAAAGCAGACCGGTATTTAATTTGTGACCTTGTAAGATAATCTACACTTGATGCCTAAAATACCTTTCTTAGAAGTAGTCCATGGCTGATGTTTTCTCCCAACATAAAACCAGACACCAAATGATGTACGGGTCCAGCTTCACCACAATGAGGACGCAAATTGAAGATGGAGAAACCTCGTTCCCTGATAAACACAATCCGGTGAATGACTTCCATTTCATCATATGTCATAGCATATAGGTTAGTTGAGATTCAAAGAAAACATGTTACATAATCTGAACAGTTGAACAGATGATGCATAGACTGGGAAAAGTACTTCGCTGTTGAGTGAGATTAACTGATCATACAGTAGGTACTCACTTTCGTAACTGGTTCAAGGTGCAGATATTGGCGTACATGTAGTACACATAATATGAATAAGGAGGGTTGTGTCTTGCTGTCCAGTTCTCTGGTAAAGGTGAATCTTTTGTAAAAATATGATGTTCCGCTTTAGATTCGTCATCCACGGAATCAAATCCTGTGACCTAGGAAAATAACACCGTTGGTTAAACAATATACTAATAGTGAAATTGGAGAATGTCTTACATGTTGTAAGAATAGGTGAAGTTCTGGGTGTGAAGATGGGTTGATGGTTACTTCAAATAATGGTCGGAATAGATTGTCCAATATTTCTTCAAAGTTATTCAAGACATTTTTACTACGGTAAACATCACTGAAATGAAAACGATCAATGAAATAACACCATCCAAATAGCCATTTATGTCACTGCTGTAACACAAATATTTTGACTATCTTCAAACCACAAAGAGATTTCATTTACGCTAGGACAGCGATAGTGGATCAACATATTGAATTAACTATGATATCAATAGGACAAGACAAACATTTAAATACATTGCTGTCATCATCACTGAAATGGTATTGATGCCTAATATGAACCATTTCAAATATGAGTGGATAACGCGAATAAGATGAAGTGGTACTGTAACGCAATGGAATCATTGCTATGTATGTAAGGTACTCTGCTCGACAAGGATGACACTTGGATTGTGTATTACGGTATTATATAATCACAGAACTCACTAGAGTCTTGGAACTTGTATCAACCATCTGACATTATCGCTGTAAACATCATGGCTGGTTGCCCAAATTGCCAATTTGTCCCACTCATCTAGACTACGACCGTACACCGATAGGCGAAGTTCCGCATGCTGATATTTGCTTTCTTCCAAATCAGTCATGACTTCCTGAAATTTTCATAGTATATTCCTCTCAACATCTGAGTATGTATGAGATTTCCAGCCAGGTAATGCTAATGCCGTTTAAGTTGGTATAAAAGGTCTAATATCTCCACTGCCTCGGCATGAGCTGCGGAGCTTAAAATATTGGAAACAAACCTTGCAAACGTGTGCGAAAAATTTGCCATTACAGTCGTTGTCTGTTTTGATGTAGATTTCACGTAAAATGCTTTGTCCAATCGGGTTGTATTTGGAATTGAATTTATCAAATCTGAAAACATGTTAGGACTCGAAGATGAAAGGAACATGCATTCATTTAATAGTCTCTACATACCGATGAAAGAGGTTTCGATCAGCATGCACATCCAAAGCGTCCACACTGAGATCGTAAGCAGTCACATTAATTGATTCAAACACCTGCAAATTTTAACAATGGGTAGTGAGTGCCATTTGATCTCAACACATAATGACAAAACTATGTATTTCCGCTCATGCAAGCACAGTCTGTGCTAACAATGAGATCATCCTCTAGCAATCCATTTGGCTTTATATATTTTGTGTGAACATTCTAGGAATTCCAACATATTTAACATTGAAAACAGATTAGCAACGATGTTGCAGCTGTTTTTAGGTACGAAACAGTAAGGGCTCTTAGTATTGGACTGAGACAAAAGCCTGGATCTGCTTGACTCACTAAGCTAATGTGTAGGAGGCAATGAATTTGAATAGATGTTAAAGACAATAGCGAGTCCTTGTAACATCTATAAAGGCAGGTCCAAAATATATTGCTGCAATTGTGAAACTGAAAAATATATGCAGGGCTGTAAATTTTGCATCTAGCACACTGTATGCATATGCATCACAGCTGACTTAGTAAAACCATCCTTAGCAATTGAATATACATGGGCATAGGCACACTATGGCTTATAGTGGTGAGTAAGTAACAACACCAAATTCTTAACAACGCATACATAATATTGATAAAACGATGCCTGCAGCTGCAGTTTTTTCATGATGACTCCACTCAGCCATACGGTATATCTGAAAATTGCAAATATTCTGCCAAAAATAGACAGTGACACGATTCACAACATGAACCCTTGCGTTAGCTTTTCCTGAAAGTTATTCACAATGAACCGACATGAATCCATGTGAACAAGTGGATACACCCCAGTACATACTAGAATGGATTCTGTACAAAACAACAACTGCCCCGTCCACTCAACAGTTATGTGATGGCTTTAAACAATACCCGAGATAGAAAGATACCCATTGTTCCAATTACAGTTGCCATCTATATAAGGTTACAAAGAACCTGTGGTGCGTTTGAACGCACCAACCACAAAACAAATCAGATAAATACCTCCTGTAATGTGTAGGGCTTGCCATCTTTGTGATACACGATATCGTCCGAGTTTTTCTTCAGAGTCTTTTTGATAAAGCGTAGTAGATGCTTCTGGTTCATGCAAGCAGATGCATGGATATGAGTGTCAACCTACAATTGCAAATAATAAATTCATAACCATCAGAAATATAGAATAAAAGAAATTCCGCTTCCACTATAGTGGTCCGTTACTTATGTGAATCGAAGATAAATTTACCTTTCGACAGTTATAAAAATCACGATGCGGAACTTCTTTCTGGGCTGCGAGTTCTTTTGTTTCGTTTAGAAGAACATGAAGCTGATATTTTGACGATAAATAAGAAAGACGTCGGTAGCAGAAGGTTTTTCTTGAAAGAAATTAATAAAGCATTAGCAATCATCATGTGATACAATCAAAAATGCGACTTACAGAGGACCGTTCACAACCATTGCCATCATGTGATTGAGATCTCCGATAAATTCCGCCAATTCAGGGTACCTCAAATCAATTGGGTCATCCCTAGAACAAGAAAAATCACAGGTGTTTCTCATTAAAATTAAAAAACGACGTGTGAGAGATGTATAAGTGCAATTGTACAATAGGGAAATGGCCACACACAGTGAGAATATAGCATGGGTCTCTCGTGACTCATAAAATTTTAGAATGATGTTACGGGACTAGACTTGATGATAGACAGACACTGCTGAAAGCATACTGTGCCTAGGTCAAATTCAGCTCCACTTATGTAGTATCGGTTGGAACAGCTCATGGTCGAAATATTCATAGTTGCTTGATATCAGATGACATACCAACCTGACAATAGCTGATTCGTCCGCATACACATGAAAGACGCCATGTCTCAGCTTTATCTTGTGCCCAAGATCTGGAGGTGAAGACTTCAACTTTTCTTCAGAGTATGGATTACTGAACTCTTCAGGCGGTGGGTGATAGGGTGCATCTAAACGAGTAATAGCACAATGATGAGTTTGAAAGCAGGCGAAAACGCTCTAGTATTTATACTTTCACTGATTCCTTCAATTTCAGAACTGAGATCTTCTGGCTCTTTTCCATCAGCCTGTTACACAATTACATAATGGATGATACTGCAATCGTAAAGACACAATTCTAATAACACCGCTGCTCTCTCTCTCTCTCTAAAGGGACGGTGCATATGCTGATTTCGAAAATCGGACTGGGGTAAGAAAAATGCCATTGTAAAGTAAACGAAACTACCGTACTAGACAAAAAGCAAGAATAGCATAAACGTACCATTCTGAGAAATCTTGATGTTGTAGAAAATACAGCCTGCAGAGACTGCTTCATGTATTTCTCTCTGATGAACAAGGCTTCGATCAAATTCTCTGAAGCCTCTAATAGATCTTGCATCGGAACCTAAAGATCAAATGATGAGTACACCATCCACCGTAAATTAATATTCTAGCAATACTTACTGTAGAACAATCGTCTCCAGTGACTTTGATTCGATGGAAATCATCTTCATAGTCCCTCTCAGAAATGCCACCTAATTCAGAAGAGCTGTGGTCTCTTTTGCTACAAAGTTTAAACATCACATCATATCACGAGGAGCAACAGCAGACCCTTGGTAACGTATCATGAGCAGGATTTAAACTGCACCAGCTGTTCTAGTTCTGTTGCCACTGCACCAATTCTAGCACCATATTCATTTTGCCTGGGTCAGGCCAATAGACCATAAGAACAGTACTGCATCAGAGAAAAAATCATTGCTTCGATTGGTTCAAAATGCCATTCCAGCTTTTCAATATCACAAGTGAGTAGAACATGGTAGAATTGATGCAGTCGACTCAAGTCTAAGAAGATTGCTAGAAGCCAGTGAGGTTGAATGTCACTACGCTAACGCCACTCTCATTTTATACAACTCTCATAGGCTTCAGCAAGATGAGAAAGCTATAACGAATTACCAAGTTCAAAATATATTCCGACTCATAAGATTTAACCAGAATCTATTTATACTACTTTTTCTCGCAACGCAATGAACGACCCCATGATTTTTATGGTGGCTGTCGGCCACTTTCATAAGCAGACAATTTCAAGCTAGTAGAATAGACTTTGAATGAAGGCAGTGGATAACTAGACCACAGTAAAAAAAGAAAGGAACACGCGAAATACTAAAAACACACCAAACCTTGCAAAGCACAAACTGCAAATGTGGGGTAGGTTGTTGCACACTTATTCTAAGAGCCATGGGCAAGAGAGCCAATACAAGTTTCTCTGTGAAGCACACCTGCTGAGAACTATCTGATTCTAGAAGCAGGCGGCGGATTGACTGGCATCATGAAGGGAGTTGAGTAATAACGAATTTACTGACTGCAGATAGCCAAACTGATAATACTGGTTGTACAGTGCAGCCCACAAGTCACTGTAAATTGATTCAAAGTAAAATTCCAGTACCTCTGGAGACAGAGCATTATAGAATGGTCTGACAAAGATAACACATTTAGGGGGTCAGTAAATTTCATGTACTGACAATTTGCCATCTGCTGGCAAGCAAAAGTAAACACGCGCCGTTTACCAGTTATGAATTTATCCCTATCAATAAATGTCATATACAGTAGATCTAAATGACTGATTGGACTATGGCAGTGTTTTGAAAAATATTTTTTCAGCCTCTTCAACAGAATTTGACTCGTTTGGTTAACAAGAAGTTAATTGATTCGAAAACTCGGGTTAGTATAAAATTGACAAACAACTCCCCCCTAAACTTGACAATGACTACTCATCTCATCTAGGCAGTAGCCCACTACGGTATCAAAAGTGTTAGTTTGATAGCAAAACTCCAGCCGAAGTCAATGTAATTGGATGAGCATGCAATGTGTGATGGCAGAAAATCACATTCTATTAATCATCCAAACCTTAAACTGCCAGAGCTTTCAGATCTGGATAAAAAAGGTTGTTTTACAATGGAGTAAGATGAAAGACGAGATTAGATATAGGCCTACTTCCATAAAAAGATTTGTGTTGGGACAGCAAAGTGTTGCAAGTCGATGTACAAAATGTTAGGCATCATGGAATACTTGATGCTTAATTTAGAGCAAGTTTGTGATAATGCCTTATAAATTGAAGAGAGGATGTGTGAACGGCACAACAATGTATGGGTTTACAGTTTTGCACCGTTAAGCCATTTTATGACCCTGCACAATAATAGAGCATCATAGACCTACACTAATATTCTCAGCTTTTGCCAAGGCCACATAGGCCTATCAAGACACGCCATTGGGAATTTACTCAAGGCGCCATGAATATTTTTATCTGAAGACGAATTCACAGTGGTTAAATGCCATTGTTTACAATGCACAGGCCGGAGGATATCATTAGGAGATTAGGAATATATATCAAAATTGAGTAAATGCAACTTGTCACATTCCCGTTTGAATATGGACCATATTATTTGTATTGTACACCAAATAACACACCACTTTTGCCCATATTTTTGTCATTCAATGTATATGAAGGTTGATATTTGGTCATGGACTCATATACTAATTACCAACACACCCTTCCCGTCAAAATATTTGTTTGGCTGTTCACATGATTTGTCTGACCATACTGGAATTTTACTAACATTTCCATGTATGAGTCACTTGCTGTAATGAATATTCATGTAAATAAAAGCAAGGGGCCAGACACAGTTACCACACCAGTCATGAGTCATTGATTGGAAAACACTTTGTCAGCCATCTCATCTAGTCATCGATTGGAAAACACTTTGTCAGCCATCTTCAAAAAAGTGCTCAATGACTGGAAAAAAGTTCTAACCCAATGGAATGTATCTATGAAATGTAAACATACTTACTCTTTGAGCACAGGCATTGGCATATGATGAAGGGACGTCAAAGATGCTCTCGATCTATTGTGCACAGGCACCCCAAGCAACGTTTTGCCGTCAATCACATCAGGCTGTTTATCAACATCCAGAGAATGACCGACATTATGATTGTCTTCGTGGGAAGGATGCCCATTAGATCGGCCTTCTTTCCGACTTTTGTATTTATTTATTTCCATGACAGCTGCGAGACGTGATGTCTTCCACAAGGATTTTTTCCCTCCACTTCAGCGTGCCATAAATTCATGGCAAGAGCAGTGTTGTGCGGTGTGTGAATGGTAGCAAGAGCATTGAAGACGGAGATGATGCAATGATTGTGGTTTTTGTTGTGGACGAACACACACAATGCGGATGAGAAAGATGAAGAAAAAAAATCTATGATTAGTTCACGTTCACATAGGTATGAAAACACGCTAAGAGTATCTACGCAGAAAGCTAAAATGTAAGTTATCAATGTAAAACACTACCGAGTCATAAACAAACTCTAAAGATCATGGCATTTTTTACAGCAGCAATTATCGATAAAAATCACATATTTATCAACGATAAATATCATACAGAAAAAGACCCCATGGAATGTTCAGAATCATATTGCGTGGAAAAGCTTTGTTTATAACACCTAAAATTGAAAAAGTGGAGGAAGGGATGCTAGCCACAGCATGTGCCCTGAGTCAGGCCCCTGACTGTCGGATGTTCGCGTAGGCACATATAATTAATTATAATAATTAACCCACCCACTAGCCACTACACTCACCAGCTGAAGGTAGCATGTAAATTTCAGAATGGAGGTTGATATTTAAATGCGCGAACTAAGGTTATGCTATCTTAGTCTAATCGAAGGTTTTATAGTTCAAGTTAAGGTCAAAGGCTAAACACTCTGGAGTCATAATTTCCTATGATGCACACCTGGCTGTAGCAATAAACCATGTCAATTATTTCATGAATACAGCACTGGACCCCTAGCACGGCAGCATCTGTTTCGTCTGACACAGCAAGGATAAAACCAAGTTTACTAATACCCGCGTTGCTACATTGCTGTGATCAACAAACTGGTCGCATCGCCAATGTCGGGATACACTTTCACCAGGATAACTCTACTGCAATTATATTTCTTTGCAAAAGGATTGCACCATCAGAGTTTCCGGGGCGAGGCTGTAGCGAGTAAATAACGTCGACATTTACCCAGTTAAATCATGAGCTGTCCTACCCGGAAAACCAACACAGCACCGCTGATCGGTAATTTATCATAATGGGCAGCGTCGTCAGTCAATAAACGACGAGTGTGGTGCCGCGAAACGCTAATAATGTACGCTGGAAGATGTAATTGCTCCAGTCTTCAATAAAGTCCGGCGAGAAAGCGTCTTTTGGTGTGAGTAGGCCTACTATACTCATGCTCTGCTTACTCGAACTCCGCAATCGATATGTTTGCGGCAAAACGCGGCGATCACCAATCGCGGCGGCTATGCGCAGAAGATGAGTTTACGGCGCTATAAAGAGACTTCGCAGCGAGGTGAAAAAAGCTTTCGGTTCATGTTGGGCCGCATCATAATTTCATAACGAATCGATATAATGATTACTCACTCGAGGAGTGATGCTTATCAGAGTGGAAGGTTGAAAATTAAAGTGCGTTCGAAAATCATAGTGCACCAAGAATAAGTAAACGAGGTCGATACACTGCGACAGAATACAAATAAACAGGCATACGACGACGTAGTTCAAAACAGCCCGTTCACTTTTTCCGATTGATGAAAGGGTGTGAAAGGTACTAAAGTAGGCCATGGTGTGACGTACTGACCTATTCATCTACCAAACCGAAAGCGCAATAGCCTGTTACAAAACCCTCCGTGTGCGACGGCAAAGCAACGGAATGCAAATAAACAATCTCGGGACTACGGCGTTGAAAACATGCTTTCTACTCATTATGAAAGACTCCATGGCGTATTTTCGTTATCGTTACACGTGAGTAAGCCGCCAACAAGTTGTAAAAAATCTGCTATGTATTGCAGCCTAGTATTGAATAGGACTTCAGTGCACCATGCAACTTCACCATACAAACAAGGAAACAACCCACTCACAAGCAGAACCTCGCGGGATGTGATCAAGGCAAAATAAACAATCAATCATTCACACAAAACATTGAAAACAGGGCTGTTTATTCTGTACCTACCGACGCGAATCAAAGATTAAAATTATCCGTCATGCCTTGGGAATGCACTACATAATACGTGATTAGTACTACAAAAATACAAGCTTTCAACTTACTGTGCCATATCTTGTGACACATGGCGATCGACCAGGTGCCGTTTTTCTTCAATTTGAACGATCGGAATATCGTCAGAAAGTTCACATGATGTGCCAAGATCTCCGCAACCCGATATGTCTTCTGAGAATAGTTGCTGAAAAGTAGCATACAGAAAATAATATCCGCTGCTATTGGTTTTGTCAATATTGAAGGCTCACCTCCGCCAATCTATCAATCTTCTCGTTCATTTCGACACCGTATTTATGCGAATTCAGCCGCCTTCTGGATAGTCTGAAAATGTAAATATATCAAACCCACAATATTTCATTGATAAATCTGACTGCCTTACCCTCTGGATGGTGAAGGTGATTTTCTCGACGCGCCGCCTCGTGGGTTGTTATCTTGCGTTGCTTCTTCGTTCCCAACTAATCCACCTTTCGTTGCAAGAAAAGTGCGGTAATCAAACCACCGTAGGACACAAATACAAAGAAGCCGCAATTGCAGTGGTAATGATTACCAAGATTGTATGTATGAGCGAAATAGCTGGAAATTATTCTGCACACAACAGATAAACAACATTCGATTTTACGGTAAATAAACGTAAAATGAAAGAGATGCGATCACAGGTTGGTACTTGGCAGGTGATGATGCATTTACTCGGAAGCAAACACAATGCATACTAGGACTAACAGGATATGAAACTCAAGTCGATTCACAGGAATATTGCAAATTGTGATGACACTTATACCGATGGATGTGATAAAGCTGTAGGTTTTGTTTGACCTAGTTGTAAACTGCGTATGGAGACTATACTGCTTCAACCTCCCGTGGATAATATAAAAGTATTGGCGCTTGAGCAGTCTGTTTCCGCCCTTATGATTACAGAATATTACTAATCCGCCGCGCCTGACCTATAGTAACTTAATCGTGTTGACAACCTGGAAATCGTCAAACAACAAAGACGATTAATCCAAAGGGAACTGATTAAATTCTTGTGATCACATTGCACCTCAGCCCCCGGCCGCTCACAATTTGGCATCTACATCGAACTAAGGCTTGAAATTGTTTTGATGCCTCGCCTAGAGCAATCACGGCGAAAATGAGCATACCAACAAGCGATAACAAAGCTCTCAACCTCCAGGCTATTGACCGAACTGCGAGTGATTCCATTCAGCGTAATCGATGAATGGCGTAAAAACCATATCCTTCTCTCGATTCCGGCGGTCAGCTGACGACGTAAACATTTCACAACTTTGTTCGCCTTGCGCAATCGCCAAATTGGTGAAAACGAATATTTGATTAATTTCGTGCAAACACTACCAGTAGGGTAGTCGGTATCGAAGCAAAGCAGACCACAGACCAGTCATACAGAAATCACGTACAGGTAAACAACATCTGCGACGTATTCCGGAAATTCTCCTGAAATGACGATCGCTCTCGAAGTCCGATTGACCATTCAATCGACAGCGAAATATGGAAGCTATAGGATAGGCTACGGTGATTTTATTCATTCATGCAGAAACTTTCAATACACGAAAGTACCGCACCTTACCTGACAAGCGGAACCCAGGAAATGAAAGTTTGAATTTTTCATGTCCTTACTCAAGCAAACGACATACCTAAACCCGGATGGCCGAAAACTACCAATACAACTACCGAAAATTTGAAGTTACGTGGCTCTGGTTCGACAAAAATGGAGCGGTTGTGAAGTGGTGAAGATAATTATGATGTGCATTGCACCGCGTAGTTCAAGACAATGTCGAAAGCGAGGAATGGTGGATTTATCATACATCCGTGTAGTCGCAATTCAGCGAATTTGTCTCAACCTTTTCTCATAAATCACCAGTCGCGCTGCCACAACAGCTATGGTGCTGGATTTCTTTCCCTAAGCATGCTAACTAGAGTTGATTTGATCCACGTAGCAGACTATGTAATAAGCTGAGGGAATGAAAGTTAACATATAAATGCAAACAAAGGTACAGCCCACTAGCAACAGCCGTCCGCATACAGCAATGAGGGAATACGTCAGTCAGAAGCAACATATCATAGTGTCCCAAGAACCACCAAAAAGATCAGAGCGGTTGGCTGTTTGCTGGATCTTCCTTCAGGTTGCTAAACTTTACAAAATGCGACTGCGAACAATTCTTCATCAAATTGCGTCAAGCGGGAGCGCGAACTAGTCCATTGAAGGAATGAATAATAGACATTACTGCCGGCGACGTTTTCACTCTCTGTGAAGAAAACTAAGAACAGTGACTGGGCTACACGACAATTTCAAATGAGCGTGTACGACCCAATTACCAAGAGCGTCAAGTCGCTGCTTCATAACAATTACTCGATATCTGTATTTAAAACGATTATTATGATTACAAGCCCAACGAACTGCAAAAGCGTCACGTGGCAATGGAAATTGCCGCGTCGCGTAAAATCAAGCAGCAACTGACTGCAAAAACGGCTGCAAGCTACCAGCTAGGATCTACTCCTCAGGAGCCTCGAGGCAAATCTCCGCTGAACGTTCGCACCTTAAAACTTGTTCACTCAATGCATCAATGTTCAGTAATTAGCTGCAGTATGTCAATACCGACACTTCGTGACTTGACGCCGTAGCATTCAAGTTATCGAATAACTTCACACAATGAGCTTTCATCCAGCCTGTGTCACAAAGGGATGTCGCTCTGCAAGACTGCTGAATGTTTTACTGATCATTCATAAACCTACAAGGCCTATAGTCACGCCAACGTCACCAAAGGTTCAGAACTTTTTCTTCTGAAGCAAAACAACAATCTTACTTAACCAAATAAATGCAAAACGTTGAAAAGATATAATGTTCTATTCCATCAAATGTGATAGCCCGACATTCTCTTGTATTAGAATTGATTGATTCATGGTAGTAGGCCATGATTGATTTAAAAATACACTGCCTATTAGCACCAAATATTTATTTTTCGATAGATTGATCTAAAGCAACAGTGGGAGATAAGGAATTTAAATCTACCAAGATCTCTCACTAGGAGTCACAACTACATGCAAGTCTATATTAATATATGTCATGAGAGCAGCTGTAGCTATTAGCAGAAATAGCATCATTTCTAGCATAGTTTTTGACAATAAAAGAAATTTGACTCGTCTGTGTTTCTGAAGATGCAGAATCTGCGACTGATTTTGAGCATCAAAGCAGACAGGTCAAACCACATTGCGTAGTCTAATCTACTGCATGAGTAATGAGTACCATTGCTTAAAAGTGGCCATCACAAAAATATTTAATCCAGCTGTAGGCATGGTATCAATGGCTGAGGCACTTTTGCAAAATGGTCTCTCTTAGTTATGCCAAATAGACATTGAATTATATGGTAATAAACCAAACATGTCTTTCTCATGCAGGTCTCACAATTTTTAGGCTAGTCTGCCCAGTTGGGTCTGTAAGCTAATGCCTGAACTTATTAAATTCTTCAATGCATTTTACAAAAAGGTGTACTGGTATCTCTAGTTATACTGACTGCCATATAAGAATATTAAATCCCCTGCATTTTAGATATTCTGTTATCATGGTCTGAGCCTGATTATGCACACCCAGCAGGATACTACCAACTACAGCATGTGATTGCCTGAAGTAAATAAAAGCTAGGCTAAAAGAGATAATATCACTGAAAATGTTTAACTGTAAACACTGCTTACTCAAAGCATCACTATTTGAACTTACAAATGAGCTGGGTCTTTCAACCGTAGCTGTAACAAATAAGAGAAATATTGTAAGGAAGAGCACCACAGATTTAACGTACAGCCGTAGTTTATTGAGAATTAGAACATTCACTAGCTTTCGGAGCTCCGCTCCTTCATCACGTGATGGACTGGACTGGCTGGCTGACTGCCTAGCTGGACGTTAAATCTGTGGTGATCTTCTTTACAATATCTATTGATCGTCCGCCATCGGCTACACTACACTCTTCAAATAAGATAAAGTAATTATCACACACCAACTAGGCCGACTGTGTCTGTGTAATATAATCTGTCTATAGCATGTTCATATCTTTGGTTCATATACATCTCGTACCAAATTGAGAAAATGTGTCCATAAAAATAGGCTACACTTTTACACAAAAATTTTCTGGTTTCACAGTTAATTGAAATAACGCACTGTTGTGGAAGTCGATTCTGTTACAAGGCTAAGAGTTTAGCTTCAAGAAAGTCTAGACACATACCTTTGTTAGATTCAGCCATGATACAATATCGTGATGAGTTTTCAACAAATTATATAGCTAGTTGCAATCACCAATTTCCATGTATATTCAATGGCGACTCTGGGAAATAATTATGGAATGGTCAACTTAACAGAATCCGACTTTGCTGGAACAGATGGAAATTGGATTGTATTATGGTAATCTGCATCATCGAGTAAGTTCAGCATATTGGTTCAGGCAATAATAGTGGAAAATTTGTTGATATGAAGTGAGATGAACAACTAATGTGCAAATTTAGGACGTTCGATTTAATATGACCAAACTCTGCTTCCATTCGACCAAAATTAGCACAATTGCAGGCAATTCCGTGCATTCCATGTAGCCGAATGCAAGTTCAGATAATCTTTATACAGAAAATCAAAAGGCCCACTTTGCTCTCCGTACTGCATCGAGCAAAAATAAACAGTAGCATTGCTATGTTCGCTATAATGATCTAAGACTTTACGAGTGACTTTCGGATTACGATCACAAACATCATATTCCTTTATACATTATCGCAAAATCACGCCGTCTTTATAATTTGACAATTTGCTCATTACACAATATATACTACACGAAATGTGCTTCACTGCTTACCTGTGCTTGTTTTCTGTATTTTGTGCCAGTACTTCGGTGTGCTTGCCTGTTATCCCGTAGTAAACGCTCCACCTCTGCTATTCTGTTCTTCTGGTTCTGTGCGGAAGTTCAGTAGACGTTGGGAACGACTGATCACAAAGACAAAACAATCCAGCAGTCACGGTTGAGTGAATCCGCTCCTTCAGTTCCGAACGAAGCGGTACGAGTTGAGATCGCAGGCGCAGACCAAAAAGTCGTCCCCAGACGGCGATGGCCTCGCTCCGCCGCACCCTCCGTGCGATATCCGCGTATTTCTCACGCTTACAAAGTGAGTATGCTACGCTTCCCGTAATATGGGATGTATTCTATAACTAACCGATGGAATCCCGAATGGCGCGAAACCTGTATCGTAAGCGTGTGTCTGACGCGATGTGACCTTGGGAGACCTACAGCAGGCATGAAATAGTCGGCGCGATATGCTTTTGCTGTTGGAGAGTTGGATCTTACCTTCACCTGGGCTATTTTTAGTTGCAGCTATTATTGTTGAATTGCGTAATTTAGTTTGTACGGAACATGCCTCGGATAGACACTGACATCAAGCTTGACTTCAAAGATGTGTTGCTCAGACCAAAACGAAGTACCTTAAAAAGCCGTAGCCAAGTCAACCTCCACAGAAATATTACGTTTCGAAACTCAAAACAGACATACGAAGGTGTCCCTGTGATAGCTGCAAATATGGATACAACTGGAACGTTTGAAATGGCGAAAGCTTTTGTACCTAATGGAATGTTTGTGGCCATTCACAAACACTACACGGCTGATGATTGGGTTGAATTTGCATCAAAAAACCCGGAATGTATGGATAACGTCGCAATTAGTTCAGGTACAAGTGACACAGATTTTGAAAATATAACACTGGCGATTGAGAAAGTGCCCACAATCAAGTATATTTGCTTGGATGTAGCAAATGGGTATTCAGAGTACTTTGTAGAATATGTCAGGAAAGTTCGTCAAGCCTTTCCAAATCATACTATTTTTGCTGGAAATGTGGTGACAGGGGAGATGGTCGAGGAACTTTTGCTCTCTGGTGCTGACGTAATCAAAGTAGGAATAGGTCCTGGTTCTGTATGCACTACACGAAAAAAGACTGGTGTTGGATACCCGCAAATAAGTGCCGTGATAGAGTGTGCAGATGCGGCTCATGGGCTAGGAGGTCACATAATTTCAGATGGGGGATGCACCTGTCCAGGAGATGTTGCTAAGGCATTCGGTGCTGGGGCTGATTTTGTAATGATCGGTGGATTATTTGCTGGCCATGACCAATCTGGAGGAGAGTTGATCGAAAGGGATGGCAAAAAGCTGAAGCTTTTCTATGGCATGAGTTCTTCAACGGCAATGCAAAAACATGCAGGTGGTGTTGCTGAGTACCGAGCATCAGAAGGAAAAACAGTAGAAATACCTTACCGAGGAGATGTCAATGATACTATAAAGGATATACTTGGTGGCATAAGGTCTACTTGCACCTACGTAGGAGCTTCAAAGTTGAAGGAACTGAGCCGAAGAACCACCTTTATTAGAGTTACGCAGCAACTTAACAATATGTTTGGCAATTGATCATCCTGTTTTCTCATTTTCAACTGGTGGGAAAGATTTTTCACGAAAGAGTCATCTCGTGTAACCACCTGCCTCAGACGTCTCACAGTCTTGTCTTATGCCAATCAAATCTTGTGATTCACACCACAATTTAGTGGGAAATGTGATTCACTGTCATATCCATGGAGTAAAAAGTTCCAATTCATAGCTGCTTTGCACTCAATAGAACTTTAATGATGGAATGTTTTCGCCAGTACTCCTAATGTTTCCGCCCATCAACTATTGGGTTGCCAATCAGATATTGGCCTACCTATCCATGCACAATTTGACTGTAGTTGATGACCCTGTACCAGCGAACCTAAAAAGTGGTCTGAACTAACATCATAACTGTCCAGAATATGCGTACATATCATAGTTGGTGAAGGTGAATATGAATACTGTGCTACAAAACTTAACTCTACCTGATAATGATCACTGTCAGCAACCCATGCATAATCGCACAAGGCCAGGACACCATCACAGTTTCTGTTTTTCATTCACTTCTAGCCCCTGATCATAAATTACATTTGCTTGAACTGTACTTTCATCACAGTAGCTTGGTGTTATTTAATTTATTAGATCCATTGTTATCATACATACAAGCATGATAAAAAGTGCCTGCACAACATTGTTGCATTATTTGAGCAGTCTGCAATATCTGAGGCATGTAGAGTGGGCACACTGCTGATCAAGTATGATGGTGGCTTATTTGAGAGATTAAAGCATTTAGGCTTGGCCTTTTTTTGAGCCACCATCACATTTAAAGCGCAGTGCCCTTTAATAAATTTCAGTCAGTCTAAAAAGTGTTTCAATTTGCATAATGTGTTCAAGTCTATAATAATGGAAATTGACAAATCAAGGTTAGTTAGTCCTATGTATTTTTAAATGTGCAGCAAGACGCAGTCGGTCCATCAGCAGCTATCCCTCCAAACACATACAGGTCTCCTTTGAATACGGTGGATGAACAGGTTCCTATAGCGATTGGCATGTCGGCAAGACGCTTCCACTTCTTGGTTTCTGGGTCGAATGATTCTGTGGATGAAACAGGACCTCCTTGATTACCAAGACCACCAGTCACAATGACTTGATTATCTATAGTAACCGCAGTGAAGTCGCCACGTTTTGTGGGCATGTTCATCTTTTTTGTGGTAAACCATTCACCGTTTTCCCGGTTCCTAAAGTTGTAAACTTCACAAGCATCTGAAAACCCTTGTTGAACTGTTTCTTTCAAGCCACCCAAGCTCACCATGAAGTTGTCAGTCATAACATAGCATGGAAATAGACGTTTCGTCAGCATGTCTGGATATACCGTCCACAATTTAGTATCGTAGGCATAAACTTCAAAATTTGCTACGGGTAGCTTGCCTCTTCTTCCACCGATGACAAATGCTTTATTGTCCTTTAGAAAGGCACTACAGGCATACCTCGGTGACGGCATTGGTTGAAATGCTTGCCACCTTTCCTTCGAGCCACCATCAACTTCAAGGCACTTAAAGTGGTCACGAGGGTTTGTATCTGCGCCCATTCCTCCGAATACGTGTATAGAGTTATCTCTAATCAAATGCCCCAATCCCATTAGTGCTTCAGATAATGGTTGCAAGCGCTTCCATTTGTTTTCATCTGGAAAGTATATTTCAACGACATCTACGGGCCGCTGGTCCGTCCCGATACCGCCTATGGCTATGATCTTGTTGCCAATCGTCGCAACAATGGGTGCTGCACGCTTCGTCGGCATGTTTCGTAGACCGGTCCATTCATCGGAAAATGTGTCGTAAACTTCTAACGTGTGCACAGGCTGGCCAGCTGCATCACATCCACCAACGACATAAAGGAGGTTTTCGCATACTACTACACTGGTGTATACCCGCGGCTCGCACATGGACTTTGCGCGAATCCAGGACCGCTTGGAGAGAGACGCCATCGTCTTGACTACCACTACACGCCCTTTCCAAATGCTCAAAATAAACGAAACGGACGCTGCGGTTAGGAACATCTGTACAGTGGACACGCTTGACGGATTACTCAGAAAGTTTGTTATGGCGTATGCAGTTGCGATCGGTTAACACCTGGAGCGCTACACCACCAGACGAAATACGTATAGGCTGCACCATGGGCTGTATTGTAATAACAAAGTTTTGGCGCTAGAACCCTCAGGCACATTTTACAAATGCAGACGCGGTAATTCGAATAATTTTCCTTCAACAAAGAATCTGTGGACGCGCAAACACACGCCTAATCGTCTCTGTCACTCGGTATAGTAGCCTACTGCGTCATTTTAAAAGATTTAGTTGGACGTTCATCATGTGACAGCATCTATGACCTTACTAAGTGCATTTTTCTAAACTGATAGGCCCCAAATAATGGCAGTAGGCATCGAAAAGCCCCGAACGGTTCAATGTGCCTTTGCAAGACCTGTAGTTCTCTTTATCATGGTATTTTCTTCAGCCTCATTTTTGACAGATGATCTGCCTGTTGAACATCATACAGAAAGTGTATCCGTTATGATGGCTAAGGATTAATCTCATCAGCTATGCTGGTGCAACTTACTTGTTTAATAGGCTCAGGTATCCGTGTTTTACAACAGCCTAGAACTATTCTGACCGCTGAATTAAGGCTGCATCTGTGACCAACCGATATGAATACGGGTTTGTAACTTGTGTCAGTTGTCCTCACCGCCTGCAATTAGAAGATGGTTCAAACTTCAGGCTTGCATGACAAGATACACAAACGACCCAAGCACTTGGAGATAGAGCATGAGGTGTTCTGACCTTGCCTAACACCTCTCCATCATTTGTAGTTATGTCAACCATGCAGCCTCCTTCCTTCATTTCACCAATCTGAAAGAGCAGCGTATTTCATAGGCTATTCAATGTAGACCCTATCGAAATACTATCTTGGTGAATTTTCACACAAAACATTGAGCACTGGTGGAATAACGGACTCTGAAATATAAAATTTGGACTGAATAGACCGATGTCATAATTTTATGTGAATCACTAACAATCCATGCAATCATTGCTCTATGGAAATGCTGCAAGAGTGGATGTGCCCTGACACATGCATTATGGCAATTGATACTTGGGCCCAGACCAAATTAATACTATATCATCGTGCTTGCTTGAGCACATAATATGGATTCCCGAAGAAACAACATAAGAGTGACGTGTTGTACCTACTTTTTCACGGCCAATACCCAACTCCTCCATAATCATCAGATTTTTGGCTACTCCTATTGTAGGTAAATCTGCATCTACTCCGACCTTGACCGCAGAGCCATATCTTCTAGGGTGCAATGCTCCATTACCATCAACAAGAATGACCTGCAAGAGTGGCAATACAAGACTGTATTCAGACTTGCAAATCATATGAGATGATCTCACCTGTGGGGAAAAATCGGTCTGTTTTACTTTTTTTACTTTGTTATGGAAATGCTCAGCTTCTCGATATGCCAAGTAGCCTGGGATGTATGGAACAGTGATAGATTCGATGGTGGTATCGTTGTACAGTAACTAAAAGTAGCCATGATTTGAGTCAAAACAGTTGCATAGAAATCATGTTGAAGCATTTTTACTACAAACCTCAAGTTCAGGATATGAGAGTACAACAAGTGTAACACTTGCAACATCTCTTTTACTTTTGTGGTATGAAATATCAAGTCCTCCAATAAACTTCAGAGCTTGTAAGTCCTTTTCTTTCAACCACTCTTCAGTGTCTTCAAAAATAGGCTTTGCCGCACTTTCTACTTCAAAACTGAATATGAATTACGTAAGCGATCTGTAATAAGAATACGCAAATACTGCATTGCCAAACCTGTTAAACTTTTCAATCCATTGCTTTTTCTCTGAAGGTGATAAATCAAGTGGTTGATTCTCTAGAAAGGAATGCACGGCATAAAAGTGAAATTCAATATCTTTTCACTTTCGTCAAGTTTTATAGCACCAAATGTGCATCATATCACTGCATAAAATCTAGGCAATGGGAAATATAAATTGACGGTTTCAAGGCATGCAACACATATCCCTGCATGACTGGCAACAAACACCAATTGACTAGACGGCTTGATGGTTTTCAGCCTGCAATACCACTATTTGATATGAGTACCGGTAGGTATAAATCCACAGTTTCAATCAATTCAAAATTCTACTTTGTGTGAATAGTCCTATTCATACCAGTATTTATCGATTAGAATTTACGCAAATCAAACAATCAATGGGCTTATGCACAACCTACAAAACATGGCTCAATTACAAATCATTTGAATTATCACAGGCCTGAACAAAAGTCTTTCATGAAGCAGGTAAAGCAAAGCATAGTTGCGGATATGGAATTGTGCCTATAACTATAAATACCGGTATTTAACTGCATGCAGATTGCAACATGACTGGGTGATGCACACAACACAGTAGCCTATCGTTAGGCAAAATGTGAAAGACCACCTTATACAGTTCAAAAGATTCGATGAAAGAACTAAAAAATAGTCTTCTGCTACTGGTACTTAATATGTTGTCTATAACATGGCGCATCCTGTGAAAAACGTTTGTCTAGTCGTAAATTACAGCCCGACATGTGATTGGAATTAGTCTTATTGCACTTGACAGTCCAAATATATATTGTGTCCACGGGCAGAAATTTCCACCCTGTGAATCATGTCCACAACACAACTTGCAATGAATATGTGAACACTTCTTGAGGTTGTATTAGTATCACCCATGTGTTAATAATGGTTTATTTATCAGTACAAGAGTCCGCGGTGGTCTCACCTTCTTTGGCGATCCCTGAAAGACTGGTTTCTACTTCATCATTGCATTTCTGCAAATCTTCCACTTGTTTGATTGGCATGTTGTCACATTCTTCATCGGAAGCACTAACTTGCTTGTCGGTATCAATGGATAACCCCGTTGCATTGTCAGCTTTCTTACTACTCATTTGAAGATCCGTCCTGTCATCATAACCATCATCTTTTTTTCTTTTGTTGCATTCTGTTTCCATCTCTCTTGCAGTAGAATCCTCCAATGCGAAGTCCATCTGCTCATACAATTCTTTAATTTCTTTAGTGTATATACCAACATCTTTTTGCAAGAAAAGACAAAATACGATATAATCGACACTGTCGTGGTTTTCTATCAGCCACTGATGAACAGTCGTCAATGCATTGTGAGCAGCATCTATATTTGGATATCGAAATATTCCGGTGGATATGCATGGGAAAGCGATGCTCTTGAGATTTTTCTGGTGCATTAAATTTAGTGAATTTTTGTAACAACTTGTGAGATCATCCTTATCTTGTTTCCTTCCTCGATATATTGGCCCCACAGTATGGATTACAAACTTTGCAGGCAGGCGATAACCCTTAGTTATTTTTGCCTCTCCTGTTTTGCAACCACCAAGGCCTTTGCACTCGTCCAGTAACTCTGGTCCTGCAGCTGAATGAATCGCACCATCAACTCCACCTCCACCCAATAGAGTTTCATTAGCAGCATTTACAATAGCATCAACCTCTAGTTTTGTGATATCTCCCCTCCAGAGAATAATTTTAGAAAAAAGCTTGTCGTTAGTGACATCATACTGTTGTGACTTTCGATATTCATTAACAACATCACTTACAGTAACATACTTAGGTGATTGCATCGGTTTGTTGAAACGAGCACCCAATCCACCAATAAATCTATTCATATTGTCTGAAATAAATACTGAAGCCTTAGTTTTATGTATTTTTTAAATTGTAAACGGATAAGATGATCTTGAGTCAAGATATCTCTGCGAGAAAGCTAAAATTTTGATTTGTCAAATCGTACAATACCATACCGTACCAGTAGGCCTACCCGTAAGCTTCCGCCAATGTTTGCAGTTGCACGCTTCAGCAAATTTTGCATTACGCGTACTGTTATATCACTGAGATGAATGAGTGCTCTTTTGCGCCATCCAATTCCAAAATATTTCGCCCAAACGCGCGACCCTGCGCGGGCTGAATCTGAGGTTTGGAAAAGCGTGTGAGACAGTGAGAAGAGTAGGTTGCGGCTGTCGTGGCTGGAAGCTCGATGGAGCTTTATCTATGCCGTCGCTTATCCGATGATGATTCTGCCAAAGACGAAACACAGTGGGTGAGATTCCCAAATGTGGGCTCATTGACCGTCGGTCGCTCTGCTAACTGCGGCTTGCGTCTGTCATCTATACACATTTCTAGAAGCCATGCATTGCTCAAGCGGTCCATGGAAGAATTTATGGTGAAAGACCAGAATTCCTTGTTAGGAATTCACGTCAATGGTATGAAAATCTCTTCAGAGGGTTGGCACAAGCTCAAGTCAGGTGATGAAATTGAATTTGGTCGACCAGAAGAAGGTACCTCTGACGCGATGAAATTGAATGCCAGATTTGTATACTTTGTCAAACAAGCCAGCTCAGATGTACTCGACAACAAGCAACATGGCCCAAGCTGTCATGCATCAGCTGCATTTGAAAAAGTTCTAGCGAATTCGTTAAAGCGGAAGCTTGCCCCATCAAAATTCAATAAAATTTCAAAACTTACACCAACTGTTAAAAAGTTCTCAGATAAGGCAGCAAGTTCGCTGCAGGAATCTGTTATTTTTAGAGAAAATAAGCGACTAAAACTCATGCTTGCAGAAAAAGAAAAGGCACTTGAAAATAGCAGGATATCTTCCTATTCTGATAAAAAAGATCAATCAGTAACAAACACCAAGGAAGAGATGACAAAGAGGAAAATTTGCGTTGTAGAACCGACAAACATTGAATCAAAAAGTGATAACGATGCTCAAATTGTCCAACAAGTAAAAGGCAGCAAAATGAAAGATATGAAAACCATTGAGAAAGAAAACAAACGTCTGAAACTCGAGTTGGAAAAGAAAGAATTGGAATTAAAGAAAGAGATTGACATTAGAAATCAGAAACTTGAAGAACACAGAAAAATCGCCAAGGAACTCGAAGATGACTTTAAACTTCGATATGACCGTAAAGAAGAAGAGCTAGAAACACGTTTAATGTTGGAAAAAGATATGGCGATCGAGGAATGCGAGGCGAAAATTCAAGAAAAGGAAAAGGCTAGTACATCAATTGAATCAGTGGTCAACACCATGGAGAATGAATTGCAATGTTCGATTTGTTCTGAATTGTTTATAGTGTCAACAACACTGAACTGTGCTCACACATTTTGCGAGTATTGCATCTCGGAATGGCGCAATGTCCGTAACATTTGTCCTGTATGCAGACAACCTATTGAAACAGTGACTCGGTCACTTGTACTTGATAACTATATTGACAAAGTCTTGGAAAACCTATCAAGCGAAAAAAGAGAATCTCGTATGAAGTTAATCGAAGAGCGCAAACAGCTAGTACAAGGGAAAAAGAATTCTAAGAATCCGCAAAAGACTTGCCGCAGATCTCCTAGAGCTCAGTTACGTGGGAGAGGTAGAAGCACCCGTGTTGAAAGTTCGACAACTCGTGTTAATACACGGAGCAGAGTTCGGTCATCACGAAATTCGCGCAGCCCTCCGTCTCCTCCGTTTGAAATTCGTACGCCGATCGTAATCAGCAGCAGCAGTGACGAAGAATCCGATGACAGCCATGTTGCCAACGGTTACCGGTACACCTATTCTGATGAGGAGGGGGACAGTGATGACCGGGGTTCGTACTATTGGGCAAATTATTAATCAATTATTATGATCCTAGAAATCGCCGTAGGCTCAAGTTTTGAAAATCTGTGTGATTGGATAGCAATGTCTTTTATTATGTTTTAAATACCACAGACTCCTGCAATGAACTGGGTTTTACCATTGAAAATTTTTTTGTATTTGACAACAGATTGACCAATTTTGTGATACTACTCCACCTCTAAGTTAGGAGAAATACTTGTATCTTATGGGTCTAACTCTAGTGTGACATAAACACAGGTCAGCTGAATAAGTTGATGGGTATAGACTGTTGCTTCCATCTTGTTTTGTGCTGTATCTAACAATCTCAATCTGATTTCTTGGTTCTTCTCTTGCCGCATATCTTTCTTGCTTCTTCGTAAATTTATATTTTTCTATTGCTTATCAGGTTCTAGTGTTGGTTCTCTAGACATTAACTGGTTCAGAATCTAGCCATGAGTGATGCTATTGGAAATTTGTCCAATTTATTGCAACGCACTGAAGTAACCCAGCATAATATAGTGTCATTTAAAGGACAAGGACTAAAGCTCAATACCGCAAACGATGCAGATTGCATTGTTGAAGCTCTGCAAAAAGCATCAGACTTGCAGGTGATTGTCTGTGTTTACTTATTGGGATCTATATACAAGCCTCTAATGAGGCATGTGGTAGATGATCAAAATACATAAGCTCAAACGTGCTCACACATTTTGTGAGTATAGCATCACGGAATATTGCACCGTTTGTAGCGCAACGCGCTGCATTCAGGCAAGGCTGCAATACTTTGCTATGGAAATAACATGGTATCTGACATTTAACAGGTGCTGGAATTGTCTGGAAATACATTAGGGGTGGAGGCTGCAGAAGCTATTGCAGAAGAACTGAAAAGACACCCAGAGCTTGAACGATGTCTTTGGGCAGACTTGTACACAGGTCGTATAAGAGCAGAGATTCCCCCATCGTTAATTGTCTTGGGGGACGCCATGATAGCAGCAAAAACACATTTGGTCGAGATAGACTTGAGCCACAATGCATTTGGGCCTGTGGGGATTGATTCAATCAAAAAGCTGCTGATGGATGAGGCCTGTTTTACACTGGAGGTAGGGCAAGATTAAGTCAAAGCTTTTTCTATTGGGGACAGTTGATTCCTAGTTCTGTCTGTGATCAACCAACCATATCATACAATTCGAGTCTGGTGGTGGAGAACACTTAGAAACAAGTGGGCTGCATCTAGGATTCTCTTTCGTCAGGTATTGAAATTTAACAACAATGGCATGGGTATCGGTGGGAAAATGTTGTCAGAGGCCTTAATTGAATGCCATAAAAGAAGTTCAGCTGCTGGCAAGCCTTTGGCTCTGAAAGTCTTTGTTGCTGGCAGAAACAGGTTTGTTAATGTGTGGAAAAATCATGAGATGGTGTCAAATACATCCCTGTATTTTAGATTGGAAAATCCGTGTGCTATAGCTCTAGCAGAAGCATTTAAAACAATCGGCACACTGGAAGAGATTCAAATGCCACAGAACGGGATCAATCATGAAGGCATAACCGCTCTTGCCGAGGCTGTCAAGAACTCTCATAAGCTCAGATATATTAATCTCAATGACAATACATTTACTGAAGTAGGAGCCACCTCCATGGCACAAGCTATAAAGGTTAGTTTTAAAGTTCCGGCATACTGTATCCTTTTTTCAAAGCTTGGCATTTTCAATATATCAAGCCAGTCAAAAACCTATTTCAGGAAATCTCGCAGCTTGAGATCATTGACTTTGGGGATTGCCTTGTACGGACCAAGGGTGCTATAGAGATTGGTAATGCTTTATTGACAAGCAATCCAAACCTAAAGCAATTGATACTATGTAACGGAGAAATTAAACTTGATGGCGGTATTCAAGTCTGCGAGGGAATTGCTGAGAAAGAGTTTTTGGAATTAGTAGATCTCAATGGAAATGAATTTGGAATTGACGGTGTTGAAGAGATAACAGATATTCTCAAGGATTCAGGGTGAGTACAGACTTGAAAGCTTTTGTTTGGACTGCAAGCCATCCCACAGATCATGTTACATCAGATTTCAAGTTAATGTTTTACCAAGAAATGCCCAGGAATAGGTGAATTTTAATAACTAATATTTTCTCATCAGTCATATACAAGCTCTCGGTTCACTATCTGATGACGAAGGTGATGAATCAGATGGCGAAGGCAGTGAAGATAGGGAAAGTGAGGACTCAAATGTCAAAGTTCCCGAAACTAATGGAGATGCCCAAAGCTATCTTGGCATTGAAGACTTTCCTGACAACGTGTCAGCAGCATCTTTACTCACATTGGAGAAAACAAAAAGGAACGATCTTGTCCAGCAAGCCGTATTGAGATTGGGTAATGATGCCGAAAGATGTGTCGACGATTGTGCTAAGCTATCAGGTACAACAGCTCTTCCGTTATATACTAAGTAGGCCTATCTAAATACTGGATATTTGAGATGTTATTCATCCCCAGTACCGTTCTATAGCCACCATTCGAATGCTCTATATATCAGCTAGATCATTCTGTGTTGAAAATTTTAGGATTGCTGATGGCGCATGGCATCAAAGACAAGGCAGGACTGGAAAGCACAGTCTACGATTGTGCAGACGTCTATCTTAGGACAGCCTTTCGGCTGTGTGATGACAATCCAATGACTGTAGTAAATAGGATATTGGTTCGTGCTGGTTTGATCAAGTCGGAAGAAAAGATGAGCAGCAAGGATCCTCGTCCGTTCCTGCAAGTATTGAATAACGCAATAAGGAAAGCGTACTTCCCGGCGAGCACAATGAAAACAGTGCGAGCAATGGTGGCAAAATCTTCCAAGGTCTGGGACATGAACTACGACGTGCAGGGAAATATGTTGCAATTTTTGTACCTTCAAACATAACCGGTAGTAAAATCGTTATTGCACTACTTGGAATAGCAGAGTAAGAGTGTTGTACTTGCCATAGCCTGGACGTGAGGTGGGCTAGTGCAAACCACACAACCGCCGAATAGTTGTGCTGAGTACATCATATTTGCATGATTGATGTTCTAGTTCCAATTGCATGCCTCCCTGAGCCATTACATTGAAGCAGAACAATAATTATTTTGGCGTTTTTATTTCATTGGTAATATCACTATCGTATGAAGCAGTTAGTGGGGCAGAGCTGCGAGGATTCTCAACAGTGTCTTCTTTTCCATCATCCAGCAGGGATTTTGTTTCACTGTCATTTCCTGTTATTAACTTTTCAGAAACAGTTGCTAGTACAGGGCATCCGAGGTATTTGCCAGTGTTGTCACTGGTAACATCACTGTGCTGATCTGATTTTGCTTCTGGTTTATCTTGTCCAGTGATACGTTTGAAATATATTATCAGTTCGCAATGAGGTGTGTGTGGGAACAGGTCCACAGGTTGTGCGCATAAAGGTAGGAAGGGTAACCCAGGCATTCTTTTGGAAGCTGATTGACATAAGCTGGTAAAAACAAAAACACTTGTATATTAGCAGGCACGCAACCAAGAATATCCAGCAAGTTTGATGTGATATGTCTGAAGATCCAGCAGTTCTCAATAAAAGACATTAGGCAAAAATCTTACTCTGTAAAGTTCTTGTAGATTGAATCAGGATTGCAGGACACATAAATCACGGTCTTGATTGCAGAACATCTCCTGATACATTGGATAACCTAAAATAGCGCGAAGACATGCCATATTTGTGAAATAAAGTATTATTCATCACTCTTGTACCTTATCATGTAATCCAGCCCTCGGCGGGTCCACAATAGCTACAAGCTCTGCAGAAGAGTCTTCCGAGTACTTTTTAACAAGACCAGGCATAACATCCTCTGCTTTGCCGCAATGGAATTCAGCATTTGTGACACCTGAAAACATTATGATCCACCATGTAGCAGAAGCCAGGAATATTATCAAAGTTTCCCACGATTCAATTCCGCATTCCTTCTTGCATCACCAACGGCTTGACTGTTCATTTCAATCCCAACAACACATTTGACTTTAGATGCCAGAGTCAAGCCAATCGTGCCAGTGCCGCAACATACATCGAAAAGTATAACATTGTTCTGCTCTGAAATGTGAAAAATTTTGTAGCGCACTATTCATCATGTGCAGTCTTAGAGGATATGTTCTTACGAGGAAGCTCATCCACGTTTACAGTCACTCCATCATTTGACTCGCTGCAAAAACTTGGATGGAGCATTCTTGCAATATTGGAGTACAAGACTTCAGCTGCCAGTGTATTGCACTGAAATATGGGTTATAAAAGGAATATTGAGATTGGTTACATAACAAGAACACACTGGTATAAGTGACATCACCTGGAAGAATGCATCCGGGGAAATTTGAAATCTCAAACCGAGTAAACTTTCCACAATATGACCATCGCCAAAAATAACTTTGGGTGGCTCTATTACTTGACTTGATCCCCTGTGAGTTGGGATGACTTGATACAGCAATGTGGATACAAGGTCTTTACGCTCCTCTGCCTGGAAGTAATCTCTAAGATTTTGCATCTCTTCATGTATTTTTTCTTGTTCCTGGTCCTAAATTAGTCAGAGCCTGAGTGCAGTGTGGAGGATAAGACGGGGCAAAATGATACAATGAACTCACTTTTTTTTCCATAACAATTATGATTGCCATTATTCCGCCAGTCAGGGTACTACGCACCGTCAATTGACGCCAGTGGCCTTGATAGGTATGTGGGTCATATGTGTTTGCATCGGAAGATCTCAGATACGCTTGGAACTCAGTCGCAACTTTTTGCATTTTGTCAGGTAAAATATCAATGGAAGTCGTTTCCTCCACTGCACAAGTCTTGTCTCTTAATAAAGAAATTGCATATAAAATTGGTCACCTTGTAATTATCAATGTTTTCTTTGGGGGCAATTTGATAAGAATCAGAATATGGGTAGTCGGATATATATCGTACCCCAACCGTGTGCTTATCACTGGGAAATTATCAGTCATTAATAACTAGAACCATGGTAAGAATTTATATAATAGAACTGTTAGTTAATTTTTAGATGAAGATGAGTATTGATTAACCATACCGGTATTTGCCAATGCGATATCCCACTGTCTTCAAACCCTCTTTGCTCAAACCAGCTGTAAATTCGCTTTTGTTCCTATACTTCTCTGTGATGGGAGAAGGAATCACAGATCGAAGTGGACAACAGACGCCATCCATCTCAGCTCTGTGTCTCATGACCCAAACAAAAATCTGCAGATAACAAGTAATGCTTCCAACATATGGCAGAAAGAAACTAAGTTGATTTTTGAATGGAGATTATTAGTACAAACCTCGTGATCTAGGTTCAGCCTTCCCACTTTACATCTGCAGCGCTGTAGAAAAAGTTTCATATTTTCATATTTTGTCGCTAGCTGCTCCTCGTATGGTAAATCACGCCACTTCATGACTGATTTCCGCAGTAATTCTTAAAAAAAATGAGTGAAATGTGACATATTTTTATCATTTCCCAGTTGCTGTACAGTTTGTCAATAAAAGTTCGGCTCCATGTGCAAACTGAATGCAAACCTCCATGTCATACAGTATTTAACTATCAATATATACCTTGGGGAGTGCTTTCAACTTTATCGTCAGCATCATCTGAAAGTTTAGTCCTTTTCGCTGATACATTTCCTTCTGTGTCACCAGGTCTCTTTACAGCCATTGCATCTACTTTCGGTTTTGCATTCTTTACACAAAATGATCTCCCTCTGTACTCGTATCTGACAAATACCGGTAACCAATTTTCATTCTTCACGTTGAAGGTGGAGACGGGACATGTAGTCTCATCCACACTTACATCGTAGTACATGACTAGGAATAGTGTGTTTTTTTACTGCCTTTACAGACACTTCACATGACATATATACACACACGACCAGGTGATCAGCATATATCTCATCAACACTGTCCCATCCCCATACAATAGCTGTGTCGCGAGGAAGCTACGGATACCATTTTTAACATCTTTGGTATGATGTGGTCTTGGGATTTGAACTTGGGACTATCCTTATCTCAAGTTGTATGTTAGTTAGCGATAATACCCTTACTTGTCGAGTGTGAGAATAGCCTTCTGTTTGTCTTCTTCATTTTTGAAGGTAACATAAATCTTCTCTACATGAGGAATGACCTTTATTTTATGTGGATTGAGTTTCAGCTTATTTTTCAGTAGCTTTTTATATTCGCCTGGTTATAACAATGAAAATCATCTTGTAATACAAATCCATCTCTAGTCTTATAAATTATGGTAACTTACCGTAACTCGATTTGGAAAATTTAGGTATGTTCCCAATTTCAATCTTGTAAAGTTCTGATGTGAAATGGTCCGTCCTTACATAGCCGAATTCAGGGTTACTTCCATGATCTAAGGATCTGTTCTTGGAAGCGCTGTCAGTACCGATACTCATCGAGTTGACATTTGTTTCGTCCGTGTGCTCATGTGATGGCTTCAAGTCGCTGACTGTTTCCATGGTATATTTGGGGCAATGATCTCCTCCTGCTCCAAATAGGATAACTCTTCCAATAATGACGCCACTCTTAACCTGTATACCAATACTGTAATATACGGTACTATCTCACTGTTGAAATTAAGAAAGAACACTAAATTGTAACTGGCTAAAATGTCCCCAGCTAGGGTCAATCAGAGTTGAAACGTCTTTACGAGATAATTCAGCATATTTCTCTTTCAATGGCACCCAGAGTGACTATAGAAGACTTTACTCCTCCTCCGCACTAAAGAAAACGGCGAGTATATATCTATAGTGGAATGGAAATGATGGGGATTTCCATTCCAGCCGGTCTCGTGTCATTACGCATGATTAGGTTTCTGTCGTCGACATATCACATCTCTATGGTTTCGACCAAGAGAGCATCCTGCTGTCGACCACGAAGAAAATATACGAATCCTCTCCCTTTAACCTTAGTTATCTACAGCGCATAGTCCGAAGCCCGATCCTTCACTTTGATAAAAACGTCTATAATACGCCTAGTGATGTAGGGTAGCCCATCAGCGGCGCTCCAAAAACTGTGACCATCTCTAACTACCGCTACAATACCAAACTGGCCGAGTCCCATCCTCCCGTGTAGCCTATTGTATCGTGCCGTTTGACTCCAGGTTGATCTGCAGGCGTCTCGACGGATAAAATTCAATAATAAATGGCTCGACATGAGAGATTCACTTTGGAATCAGTCGCGTAGCGGTCTTAATAGTACGTATATATATACTCTTGTTTTCTTTGTTCATTAACTGTGATATGACAAGTGGTGGCACGAATGAGTTGAAGTAGCTTATAATTGTGAGTTTAGCAATTGTTGGCTATAGGCCTACATCAATATCAGTATTGTCTTCGTGAAATTTCATATGTAGCCTACACGTATAAACCTATATATAGTTGATCGATATATCATATACAGGCCTCTAGTCCTACTTTATACAATTATGGCAAGAAGCTATGTTTGATAAACCATCCGGCTAAAAGAAACTTAAGAAATACGTTATTGCAACAATATGATGAGATGGAGAAATTCCTGAGTGCTGCAAACTATAGACTCTGCGGAACATAGGTTCGCCCTTTAATGAAAAGAGATATTTGTACAGATGGGAGGGAAGGGAATGAAGAATTGAAAGTTCTCTCTCTCCCTCAATCCAAATTTTAACGATTAGTAGGCCTACTATTTCCAGGCAAGTACGCTCAGTATTTTATAATAGGCTTTTACACAGCCTTCTGCTCAAATCCGATTTTAGAAGTTGCTTGTACTTTTGATATGCATTCATTCTTCGATCCGTAGAATATTTTAACATTCTGGAAAAAAAGACAAAAATAAATATTTAAGATATTTATGATGTTCTTGTCATGGACGACAAATTACCTCAAGTCCTGAACTTTCAACTTTTTCTGTAAAAATAGTGAGTGCTTCCGAAGAAAACTGCCAGTTTTCCATTCTCAGTTCTTCCTCAATGCACGGAAGCAAACGAGAAATATTGTCAAGATCTTCAAGCGATACATTAATAGGTTCCAAAGCGCTAATATCAAGCTTCTTGAGCTGAAATTCATAATTTAATTAATCAAGATTTAACCATGATTTATGTCATGTTTTATAAAAATAGTGTAAAGTTGGATTATAAATCTGACACTTGTGGGTGAAATGCATGACTGCGTATGTATGTTGACCAAGTGCCATTTAGCCTACGGCATGGTCGTGGTCTGTGGGACACTTGATATTGGAATCTATAGCACTTCATCTGCGTCTGTTTATCGTTTAGCTTGCCTCTTAGACAGAAATAAGCCTCCGTACGATGAAATACTACAGTAGAGTGCTTCATGGACTATGAATCAAAATTCTCGATCAGCACTCGGCAGCCCAAACGATGAAAAGTTTCCCTTCATATGATCAGGCAATAAATCGATACGAAGGTTTAGCATCAACATCAGCTTTTCCTGTCATGATTGGGTGTAGTTTCTCAAAATATCCGGAACGGAAGAACTACTAATCCACGACTTACTTTAATCAACACTTCCTGTGTTGTTAATTTAGGCCTACCGAAATCAGACTTCAGAATGGCCTTTGAATGTGTAAGCTATAGTAGGCCATGGCTATATCTTCACAATTTGACAAAATTATTGAGACAAATTTTACGTCTGGTACCACATTAGCCCCTAATATAAGCCTAGGGGCTTCGTTAAATCTGCTTGTTCATCTCGTAGGCTGAACTGCGTTCGTATATGCATTTCATTATGCCATCGAGATCAATTTGCGACTATCGTGATAGGTTGGTAGTGATATTGCGGAAATATGCTGCGTAGGCGGTTTGTGGCTGTTTGCTCAAACAGACATTTTCAAACTGCAGAAGCTGAATTGATTAATATCGAAAATGCGGGAAAGGAGGGATCAAGAAATATATAACAATATTTCATGGCAGCGTGACACTTTCAATGCATTATAGGCCTATAAATTGCTATTTATATTGATGAATAATACAATCTAATCACGACATAACCACGATCGTGCAGCGTGAATATAGGCCTATCATCGAAAATCGAAGCTACTTATCCTATCAACACCTGAGAAAAATTACGCACATCAGATGCATTATACCTATACTAGGACTAGGAGCTTACTTGATGCGTCTTCAAACTTTCTTTGAGGCTCTCGCAATGTTTACTCATCACTCCACAAAATGCCATATTCAAATTTTGAATTTTACATTCAGAAACGATGCTACCCGCAATGGATATTACTTTTTGTGATCCGACTTCTCTGTTTCTTTGAATATCCAAACTGTTGAACTAAGATGAATAATAATGAAGGAATTGAACGGCGAAAGTGAGCAAATAAATAAACGGACCCTATAGTCGTATACAGTCAAGTTATGTAAAAGCAATAACTACGCGTTCGGACCACACAAAAGGACCATTGGTTTGTGCACTTCTATAGTAGCGTTATAGGGTTGCAGTTAACAGTTAACCTGATAGTTCTTGACCGATCTTTCGAATCGTTGTAGTTTTGCTTCATTTAAGTCCGTATTGCCAATCCCAATCCCCTTCACATTGCCTTTCTTGATGAATTCTCCGATGCCATACAAACTGTTTTCACTTATTTCCGGATTGTCGTCAATTCTGAATACTTTCAACTATATATTCAAAGAAACTTAACTTAACAAAAAGTAATCAATACGGCGAGTAGGCCTATGTACACGAATTACTTCAATATCTCTGAGAATTCTTGGCAACGCCGCTAGGACATCGCCGTGAAAATTGCACATGCCGAAATCCAATTCCTCAACCTTACAGTTTTGACAGATTTCACGAACGGACGCACCGCATGTCAATATGCCCGGATTTTCCCGAAGATTCAGAATTTTGACCTGAAAACGCAAAAAACTGAATGCAAATTACTGTTGTAGCGAGTCCAAAAATTTCAGTTACCGTCGTTTCATCGTGATTTGCAGACGATAGAAATCGCGACAAACTATCATCGCTCGGATAACACTTTCGCAGCTCCAGCTCATTCAACGAACCAACACGGCTAGCAACGCAAGACAGAACGAACATGGACACTGTTGTCAGTTTATCACCCACAATAGAAAGAGTACGCAGATTTTCTTTCACGATATCATCAATTCCGTCAGGACTTTCGTGAACTATTGTGTAAAGGTAAAAGGAAGGCGGATGTTCTTGAAGCCTATCCAGCAAAAGTTGACGCAATATGTTTCTCTTCTCTTCAAGATGAGATACTGAAAATAGAAATACAAATCCTGGCTATTGACTACAGAGGGCGGTGTAGCACTTGAAAGTACAGAACTTCATATCAAATATCATCATACGGTCACGTTATATTGCCCCGTACTCAAGCGTACACGAACTTTTGGCATTCGTTCTTAACAGAAGTGTCGTATCAGCATTAGCGTTAGCACGGTGCTACAAGTAGGCTAAGTGCGTTTCATAGGCTGTAGTAGTTACCATTCCTACTGGTGCACAGTGATCTTATACGTGACGAAATCGGATTTGAAATTGTCGGTTCGAAGCCCTATTTCCTTCCAACTCTTTCCGATCGCAATTAATTGCAATCTCACGGGAACTATCATTTCCCATCTTACACGGGTGAAATCTCATAGAAACTGTGGGCTAAGTATGTTGGCCGGGATTAAACGCAGTCTGGCGATAATTTAGGGCTCATGCCTATGCATGAAAATTCTTACCGGTCACAACATCCTTGGCGTATTCAAGATTTGCGTTGCTGAATAATAGGCCGTATAGTGACTTTTGCTGAAAGTCGAATCTTGCCAAGGCAAAATCTTCCTTTGTAAATTTGATGAATGCATCCATGTCTGCCTCACCCAGATGAAGTACAGACAAATATTCACGAAGAGTTATGTGACCGTAGGTGAACGTCTTGATCCAACGCATTGTATCATCCGCCCCAATTCTTCCCACGGTTTTTGCAACGAAAAGTCGACAATTCTCAAGGTCATTCAATGATAAAGACATTGATGGAATATTTTCATAGACAACTTCCACATCTTCCAAACTGCATCGGAAAGACAATTTTTTAAGCTTGTTTAGAATTTCGCTAGATTCTGCGTTTCCTTGCTTTTTCCCTTTGACTGCGGTGCGAACATAGTGTGTAATGGTACTAAGCAAGGCATCCAAGCGGTACTCATCATCACTCAAGGCGGTCGACGAATAGAACATACCCAGCGGTACTTTGCTGCTTGCATATAAGTTGTCATATCCTCCGTCCGTTAACAAATTCAAAACCTTCGCATTCTTTGCCAAATATGTCTTGATATCGTTCCTGTCAAACCCGCTCTGGACATAAACTCTATCAGGACTCAAGACTTCGCCAAGATGTGAAGTATTTGTAATGTTAGATGATATGAGAACGTGTGCTTTGGGTAAAATGTTGCCAGTGAGTAAATTGTACATTATAGTTTGGGGGGATGCCTTCTCTGAATAACCAATGTGACGTTTCACTTCTTCCGGAAACATATCAAGATCATTGACTGAATCGATAATAAACAAAATACTTTTCTTGTACATATTAAGCCATCTGTAACCTCCCTCTGCCTCTTTTGGAGTCATATCTTTTATCAAGATTTGAAACAGCAATTCATCAGCAGTGTACTCGCCTTCTGTTGGCAAATCTCGTAGATCAATGTAGTGAACAAATTTGAAGAAATCTTTTCTCGCGAACGGATGCCAACGCTTCATACCGGTCTCGACGAGTTCATTCACATTAATGACCCTTCCGGATGCCATATCCGCGTATCGCTTCATGAGCGTTGTTTTCCCGTAACCTTCAAATCCAACTAAAGCGACAAGCCTCACAAATTCATCCTCTTTTGACGAGGAAAGCCGTCCAAGCGAGGACGATTTAGATCCTGATAATTCCGTTTTTTTCAACGTCAAGCTAGTCTTGTTTTCTGTACCCACGTGACATACTGTCGGTGTTATAACAGCTCCTTCTTCGTTATTTTTTGAAAAAGATGGTAAGTCTTTTGATTTGATGATTTGCTTGACGTAAGATTTTACCTTTCGCTTGAATATCCTCTTCGTGTTGTTATCGACTGTAATTCAAGAAAGTAGAATGTAAGTACCGCGAATGAGATTACAATCGCAAAGGCAGGTACACACCCACCTTTCATGAGCTTGTCGTCTTTTTTGCTGCGAAGCGACGAACTGGATAAACTCCCCCCCTCCCCCCTTGAGGATTTGTCGTCGGTAGTTGAAGCTGATTCGGTTGCTTTATCCAACGATTCACCACTTTCGGTTACATCGGTCACAGATATTATCGGGATGTTTAATCCAGCTGGAGCGCTTTCAGTTTTCTCTTCTTTTTGTTCTTCAGATGCGACTTCTACGTCAGCATCGCCGTCCTTTTCTGTTTCTGACGCTATTTCCAAGTCTTGGACTATGACATCGGATTCAGCACGATCAATTTCTTCTTTCATTTGTGACTCAGAAATGCCTGAAGCTTCTTCTTGTTCTTCTTCCACTGCGGTCGAAGTTTCGACTTCTATTTTGTCGGATTCAGCCGACTCATCCAATACGTTGTTATCTGCCTCATCTTTGCTGACATCTTCTTCCTTTGTCATCAATATGATATTAACGGAGTCATCCGTTTCTGCGCTTGTCGATTCTTCCTTAGCCATATCGGCATATTGCACTTTCATTTCGGCCAACTCCTCTTCAAAATCATTCTCGGCTTCGACACCCTCAGTTATATTCTCATCTTCAGCATTCTGTTGAGAAGATTCATCTGTCTTATTCAAATCTTCCGACGTCAGAATATATTCGTCGTCGTACTCTTGCCTCGTTTCCATAATCTCAACCACCTCACGATCGTGGGTCTCATATTCCTGTTGCACTAAAATAATTGTGGTTGAAGCTGACGTATCTGTCTCTTGGCCGGCTTCGTCACGCTCAGAACCATCCTCTTTCGCCACCAGCTCATTTTGTGTTAACTCATCCCTCTGGGTTATCACCTCCTCGTTGGTTACATCAGCATCTGCTTCTGTTACTATTACCTCAGGCACATCAGTTTGACAGTCTTCATAGCGTTCAGTTTCGTCATCCGCAGCTTCAATTTCACCCCTCTCCTCAGACTCGTCATTACCAGTTGTATCGGTATGCTTACAGCCCATAATAACCTCGGTCGTGCTGACATAGGATGTCGCAGTGGTGATTGTAGCAGCAGCGTTGTCGACAGGATTGTCGGAGGCCTCATCAATTCGTTCGTCCTGAGAAGATGCTGATGACAATTCATCTGCTTCAACCTTCACTACTTGCCCTTCTGCAATAAGTGGTTCTGCGACAACATCAGACTGAGCGTTCTGGGATTCGTTTCTGCTTCTGAATTCCGTATTACTGATGCAGGGTAGGAAGAAGAATTCGAAAACCCAGCGAGCCTTTTCCAACAAACCTTTAACGTAAAAGAAAAATCTCACAAATTTCTATAATATGCACTATACGTATTGCAGTCACCATACCTCCCCACGAGAGGAACATTGGCGAATTTTTCTTAACTGGCGAATATTTTGCCCGTTCAGAAGCCAGAAATGCCCGACTGTGGTCTTCCGCTGAACTAGACGGCCATACCATTTCACCTTCTACTTCATGGATAACGTTGTCTTCAGTGTCCATAGCCTCGATGATTATATATAGGCCTATACCTCCTAAATTGCAGAAGCAAATACTCGGATGTAGTGAGCAAAATAGAGGTGAAGGCAACAACTAAATTCGTTGCGCAACGAATTGCGAAGCTATTTTTAAGTGTGTGGCTTTACGCTGATATTAAAGACATAGCTACGCCGCGCCCGGACTAACAATGTAGCTTCATAGCCGATAGTCTAGCTGAACATTCCCTGACACTCGTTAGCTCGCTACTGTGACACAGTCCGGAAGTGTATGGTTTTTCGTACGTTTGAATGCCAAACATTTTTGGAAATAATGAGCTATAGCCTACAATTTGAATATATAACCTTTCTTTCAGAAAATGAGAAAACGCTTATAAGAATTATTACAATTCTGAAAGGACACTGCTTCAGCAGATACAAGAGTAAAGCAATTTCAACGGGCACTTAGTATTGAAGCAAAGCGGCCGCACCTACCCTTCCCAAAAGCATCTAAGATTTTAATGGTACAGTGCACAGGTATTAGGCAATATCGCATTGTATTACTGCACGTCAATTTGACACGTACTACAAATATTCAATTAGCCTTTTTCAGAAGTCAGTTATTTTTCATGCTGTAATGAGACGCACGACGGGATATTGCAATCAATAACTACCGTTGCAGGCCTATCTCATCTTTCACTATCAAGCCCTTTGTCACGTGGGCATACGCAGAGTACATGCATAACAACTGGGCTCCAGTGAACGAACAGCATCTTGTCATCGTAAAATCGCGAAAGAATCCTTGCAGAGCGCCGCTTGGTGGCCATTCATTGTCGCAAGGCTCATTGTAAGAGGATTCGCGTACGCTCGTAGACAGTCTACATACTCTACAACAATGATATATACACGTCTGCTATCTACAATTTACACTGCAAAAATCCTTGGTTGACTTACGTCACAAAACTATGTCATTAGCTGCTGTATTTGACAACAATTAAGCGTTGCCAATAGCAGTAGATTCGGTAGGCAAAAAGTTCGTTGCGGAGAGACTCATAGCAGTTACAAATTTTAGGACGGGTCGCCCAACATTCATGCAAATGCTGTATACGAAAATTCAAAAGTCAGCCGTAACAGCCACTAGGTAATATTCGTAACTGCGTTCAGAAGCACGATTTTTACAGATAAGTGCCAGCTAGGAGCTAGCTTCGTGTATTTAACTGCCGCAAGCTACTACACAAGCAACAAGGAATCGCTAATTAATATGAGCATAGTGTACCAAATTCTACAATATATAGGCAATGCAAAGAGCGATGAAGGATATAGCATAAAACACGGAAATTCATAAAACTTGAAAGGATAAAATGAAGCTCATTCTAGGTCTTGAAGATCTCACAAATTACATAGCAATGGTAAGTTGAAGTCCCATACCATAGGGTGATATTCCAGAATACACTACTCTCGCGATCAAGTCACCAGGGACGCTCAAATTGAATAGGCCTTAAGTCCAGTATTCCAGAATAACTGTCGGACAAACCTTCGAATCCGGGAATTTGAATTGGAATTATGGTTTCAAAAACCTAAAAATTTCAAACGCCAAACATTGCATCATAGCAATATATCCGTATTCACTTACACAACACTTCCTGTGCAGAAATAGTCAAGCAAATTATTTGAGGGCATGGGAGCATAAAAGGACATACGAGGTACCTTCACTTCCAACCAGCTGATACAGCTATACGTCTGGATTTAAATCTGGACTCGGATTCAATATATTCTATTTCGAGCATCCCTATATGGATGTTATATATGACACTGGGGAATAGGTATATATTGCACTAGTGAATTAAGCACAAATATGACCCTACACAGTACAGTACATGCTTGAACTACGTGAAATCTTGACCATCGTATGGCCGTATATTAACAGCCAGTCCATCCTTTCTCATCTTCTTAAATATGTACGATACAGGTACCGAAATTTGTTGTAATAAAATGTCATTTCTCTGCGAAATTCTATGCATGCGCTCATATCAGGATTCATTTGACAGAAGAGTGAAGACAGCAAAACGCTGATTAGAACAATCAGAGCACAAATGAGAACAAAGAGCATGAAGTTGGTGGTTGAGTTATCTGTAAGGAAATAATAGATTATGTAACACTTAAACAATTTTGATATCTAACTGCTAGTCTCACCACTCTCACCGTCTTCACGAAGTCGATCCATCTGTGGTAGAGGATCGGCAAACGTCACTCGTCTGGGAGGTTCCGTGAGACTGTGTTCACCGTCCAAATAATTCATGCTGTTACTTGATGTTCGCTTTTTTAATATTGACCTTGTTCGTTTTAATGGCTTTTTCTCTCTGTGGATGCAAATTATATGTAGAAATGAGGTCGGGAAAACTAATTAGGTGAATAAAATGTAGACAGTATTGGTTTTAAGACTATTAAGAGGAGACGTGACGTGAGTTAAAAGCAAAAATTCATGCATGTACAAACATTTCGCATCCGATGTGGCTCCCCTTCCAAACACACACACAAGACTTTGACACCGAATGGCTAATTCGGTGAAAGTATATAAAAGTACACATGTCTACACAGTAGACCTAGACACTTTACAGTTTATAGGTTTCAAACAATGCAAGTGTTACCCCAATGAAGGCAAAAAGAAAAGACTCGGAGCATGCAAAAATGTCTTGCAGTTACCAAGGAACGCGTTAGGAGGATGATCTATTGTGACAATATAAATCTGGAGTTGTCAAAAGATAGAGAAGGTGGTATTACCTTGGTGAGGATGCTTTACTTGTTGTTTTTGACTTTTCCGTCATTCTTTGCCTAATTACAATTGACAACGTGTTAGCAATTTCCATTTCTAATATTGCATATTACAAAACAGAATATTAAGAACCTGTGCCTGATTATTGTTTCTTCAACGTCTGATGGTGATGACACTGGAAGATCTGCCTGTAACGATAAATACACAATAGTAATAGGGTGGAGGCATATTGCAGGATTCCATGTATCGGAACAACACATCTTGTCCCACGGCACGTAACAGTTATAATAGTGGAGCACAATTGTCGAGCTCATCAATAAACATGCCGTTAAAAAATAGGCGTAATCAGAAAATTATTAAAGAAACATTAATCTTACGTTCTAGACAGATTCATCCTGTTTATATAATAGTGGGTCATAAATTTTGATATCAGGCTGTTCCGCAGCACATAAATTCACAAACCAGTACTTTGCAAACAAAAAGAATTCGTGTACTATATATATGAGACTGTGAGGAAATTCTCAATAATTGATTTCCTGTTACTACTTCGTGGTAAGACTCTACAAGAAGTACCTTATTCTACCTCTTGTGATGTGAGCCTACAAATGTCATATCATAATACCGCATTTGCGGTTAATCTAATTCTGATGTTGCATCGAACATTGACTTTTGAAATTTGAAACGTCAGATCCTAACACATTCTATAAGAAACAACAGACAAAACGAAAACTCCCAAATAAATCAAGACTGACATCTGGTGTAACTTTACAGCCAAACTAAATTGTACGCACTGTTGCCACTAAAATAAGAAAAGAAGGTTGTAAATATGAACTCAGTACGGTACCTCTATTTCTGCTTTTTCCATTGATTCAGAATATTGCTTCTTGCCTGCTTCCGCATAAACCGAAGTGAAGAATTCAAAACTTTTCTTCGTATTTTCATTGTCATCTCCAAATTGATGTCGGTACAAAATAGTGGCTTTACCACTGTATTCAAGAGCCAAACTTACACTGTAAAAGATTTACGGTATTTCGACATTGACAAGAAGCACACTTGAAACTTCAACAACAGCAAAGTAGGGCTGTGTGGAATGCATTATATTAATATAAAACTGTGAACAAATAAATAAGTTAGGGAGTCTGAACAACACATAATGTGATTGGTATGGACGAGGCAAGACACATTGAGCTAGGGCCACTTTTGGAGTGATCAAGTTATCATAAGAAAGTAAGATACCATACCATTCTTGCTGAAGGCAAAGCTTGGATAATTGCTCATATTCCGCCGCTCTTTTCAGAGTTGCATTTTCCCTCAACTGACTATCTTCATCAATTGGCTCTTGACTTGATGCGTCACTAGATCCATCGCCTCTATCTCTTGATGGTTCAGTTTCTCCATCTGAAGCACAAATCAGAGTATATTTAGGTCCAGCGATCAGTGTTTCCATTTTTATAATAACTTGTCATCGTCATGTTGGCAAAAATCATTTGTTGAGTGCTTCATAATCAGTAATAACGCTACATGTGTAGGACTCTGACATGATATGTAAAAAATACTGGTATACAGCAAAAATATCAATATAGGCAGTTCTGCCACTATATATATATAAAGTATATTTCATACTGGTACCGGTACCTTCATTTTCTTTCAACACAAGTCCTTGAAGGCCCTCGTGAAGAAGTACAGTTTCATAATACAGTTTCTCAAATTTCGCAAAGGTAAGTGCATTTTCCATATCATCCTTTTCCTTGTAGCAGATTGAGATGCTTTGCAGACATTTTGGGAATAAATCCGATGTCAAGCCCAACCCTTGACTAGAAAGTTTCTTCATACAGACCTGAAGATTTGAAATGATGGTTAATATTACACAGCATGAAAAGTTGACGATATGGTATCCAGTCAAAAATTATGCCAATGAAAGAAAGGACATCACTGTTTTATGTTTGTTCATGTTTTGATTTTTGCTACATTTACACAGACTCACAGGATATACACACACACTCTGGTGCATATGCATATCATGCGTGCATGATCGCCCGTTAAGTTAACAACTGGTACCGGTACCAGCACCCTAGTAACATTAGTAAGCCTAAAAAATTAATGAAAAATCGTAGCATTTTACGAACTTTTGTCAAAGGATAAACTAGACAGCTTTTGATAGGATAACAACCTGTGGTTCTTCGTTGTAATTTAACTAATTTGGGGGACTGAATCTCCCTATACGATGCCACAGTAATGGGACGAACCTGGAAGTGAGTGATAGCTTTATCATAGTCTTTGTCTTTCATCGCTATTGATCCATTTTCGAAGTCTTTAAGTCGACTGACGTCGCTTAATTCCGCTGCCATATTATTCACAAAACTCTGAGAATCTACCAACGTAACGAGATCATTTAGAGCTGATACTGTACTGTAATCTCTCTAGTTCAAAGACAGGCTTATATAGTTCAGGAGCGACATAAACAAACAGCTCGCCAAAAGCCGAAACCGGAGAGCAAGAAAGCCGAACCCGGAGAGCAAGAAAGCTGAGTAATTCATTGGCACGACCTAGCGGTAGAGCAAAGTCCAGAGTCCATTCATTTACCTACAACCTTTATAACATTAGTTCTCTATGCTATAACCAAGGATGTATTTACTTATCGGCTTATCATTGAAGGCTCGAGGCTGCTCAGTGCTAACCACGCACCTCCGCCAGCTTTCTGATGACGCATCCACCAACGTTGGTCTACAGAATCTCGCCAAAATTTGCTATCATCATCAGGGTCAAACGTATTGAAATTTAGGTCTCAACAGGAAGATGCGGTTCACTCTGTCCACACGAAACGGCTTTTAAAACAAACGAAACGTGTGCCTAATAATGTAGGCCTACACCCTTGTCTTTCCTACCCGGTCCTACCACACAGTCGTGCTCGCCACAGCGGATCCACACCGCGATTAGATTAGGTCAGGCTTGCAGGCGGTGCCGCAGTAGCTCGCCTCTTTTGTCCAGGCCCGGGATCGGCGCTCCACGTGGACATCGCTGCCTATAAGTTGAGAGTAGATGGAGCCGAGAGCCATGAAATAGATTACAACATTTAACGCGAGGAATGCACACATCTACGCAATTTGTTTGCTGAGTTAATAATTCATTCAACAAATTGACATATCCGCTGTCCCCGTTGAGTTCGGTTATTAGCGATCGTGAAACGGCTAGCATATAGTAGGCCTATAGGCTAGGATGGCCTATGCGCGACAAGCGTCTCGCAAAAACGGAACCATGATGGACGTCGATACTTATTTGAAGAGAATTGAATACGTGGGGCCTGTGGTGCCAACTATGGAAGTTTTGGAAAATTTATGTTGGTGTCACGTGACTCATATTCCGTTTTACACCCTTGATCTTTTCGGTAGCTCCGAGAGAAAAGTTATGGATTTACGAGTTGTATACAGGTAGGCCCTATATAATAGCCTAGTCTTTAATCTATATATTATTAGCCTACTATTATACTCTTGACGCCGAAACAAGAGGTGAAAAAATATTATCATATATATCTTCCAATCGCAATCCGGATAATGAGGCGCTTATCCGGTCGCCTCAGACAATAGGAATATTTCTATACGACTTTCTCGTATGATAGGCCTACACATAGTTACGCACGCACTACTGGCGCACAGGGCATGCATAACGTGGCCTACATAGGCTATGCATGTCATGATGACTTTTATTGCAGGAGGCTTATTATCGATGGGTTGGGGGGACTTTGCTACGAGCTGAACGGGCTGTTTAGCTGGCTCCTTCGTCAAATTGGCTTTCAAGTCGCGGTCATCAGAACTGATTCCCTGATGAACGGTAAATATGGAGGAAGCTTAGTGGATGAGCATCTTACTTTGATAGTAAGCTAGTGAGACTGTAAGTAAAACCTGTTAGGTCAAAAACTCACACGACTTGACAACACAGGTTACATTTCCCGATGGTCAGAAAAGAATAGCAGACGTGAGCTGTCTGGCTCTCCCTCTGCGTTTCGATCACGAGGAGCCACAGGACCACAGAAATACGAAGGCAAGGGCGATCCGGAGATGGAGCGATGAACACGGCGCGTGGTATATTTACGTTGAGAAACTGGAAAGGACATCAGTGAAGGAAATCCAACCGGGTAAACTTCGAATTCTAAAAATATTTTTTGCGAGTTGGCGAAAAGACTGCACCAATTCCGCGATGGCAATAATAATAGATCTAGGCTACGTTTAGCCAAATTTTCGGACGACAAAACCTAGGCGAAAATAAACAGCCCACTAATGAACGGCTTTGGCGTCTTTCATAATGAAAGACGCAAAAGCCTTAGACCTACAGTTATGTAAGAATGCGTGTTTTCAGAACACACGCGAAAGCAAAGTGAGCTTTCGTGGAGGGGTCGATTTCGCTTCCGTCTCGATGCGACCGACGTAGACTTGCGGGACTTCCAAGCGAACTTAGACGCAACTGTGGATACTTCAGATACTATTTTCAAAACAACATCTTTCTGCGTTCTGCAAACTGAGCGGGGCATCAAAGCATTGATATCCTTCAAATACATCGAAAAAGATTATTTCGATGACTTCACAGACATCCGACGAGCGTTGGTGGTAAAAGATCACGTGGATTTGAAGCGCATTCTACGTGAAACGTTCAATATCATTTTAAATTACGAACCTGCGATTCCAGAAAATAAAGAAGATGTGTATTGAAATAACATGCAAGACAGCTGCCAATGAGTTTATATTTTTGGGTTTCTGAGTAGAACACTGTCAATTGACATGTATGTTAGTGTGAGTAGCCTACTAAACCAAATTCACTACCTAGGATATGGAATGGCCGAAATGTGAAGAAAATATCGCGTTTTGTGGTGCTTCGGTTCAAACTAATCGGCTATTAAGGGTGTCGGATTATTTGTCTGGACGTGTGTGGTCACAATCACGTAGCCTCACGTGACTTAACGCAAATATCTCCCCTGACAACACCAGCGCAAAATTAACCACAACGTAATCGAAAGTCATTATTTTTCACTCCCAACGAAACGCTTCTCAACCTCAAACCTTGCCCTACCGCATAAATTTAAAGCTAGTCATGTTCATTAGTTAGGCCGGGCGGCCAAGTCTACTCGTGGTCAAGTCTACTCGCGGTCACAAAGCTACACTCAAGTCAGAATATTTTAGATGATCGCTAACCCAATATTAATATACCATACAAAATCATGTCAAAAGCAATGAATTCTATTAGACAGCGAGCCATTACGATCCTGGGAGAAAATCAACTAAGTGGGATTCTCGGCGTAATAAGCTGTAACTAGGCACTGTATGCTTCGCGACATACACCGGTCCCAATGTAACACGACGGCAAGATTGGAAAGCAACCCTCGCTTCGGGAAATTAACAATCTAAAAGAAAATACAAGATTCAATAACATGTCATAGTCTAATAACCTGAAACATAAAGCAAGTTTTGAAATGATAAAAAAACATTAGTTAAAAGAAAGCACGTGGTAATTATCGATAACATGTATTTCCGTAGTAGACGGATTTACAGAGGCACTGCAGTTCATATGCTGTGGCTCAAACGGAGATAAAACGTCAAACTATCCAATAACTTTTCACAAAAGTTACTCCCATTAAGCACCATGGCATTCATACTGTCAATATATCCTCGTTCATAAAATCGCTCTGCCAATGATTGCCGCAACCAAGTCTACCATAGCCAATGTGGCAGACTTCATCATGGTGGAACCTTGATTTCATCAAAATGCGTTACCTCACCACAATCTTTCAGTTGACGGAGTCACTGCGCAATAGTGATCACCTTATTACATACACAGGCGTACAACACTCTGATACATGCTTCAGATTAAGCGATTGAAACCTGGAAGCAAGCATGAGAATGTTAAACACAGAGAACAAGCACCTCCATTAAATCACTGTGCTTACATTTCAGATGTTCTGTGATAATAGTATCCTTCTATTGTTGCGGTTGACTTCTGAAAAAATATGTAATAGAAGCCAGCAAACGAAGCTCCGTTTATATTCTGAATTTTGTGATCGGGAACCAGAAAGTGTTCCTAGAATAGGATGTTAGTAGTATTATAGTTTCAACAGCCATTGCTATTTACCGTATCTAACACTCACTTTCCAACGCATAAAGACGAAATCGCTTGACCCAAGGTCCTTGTAATCAAAGTCATCGCTGTTGAAATTTTCCACATATTGAGCAAAAGCAGAAAATTTTCCCTGAAAAGTGACATGCAGCATGTGGTTCATTGCTGACATTTAAGGGATTGACAATATCAATGATACTGCATTTTGGGAAGCTCTTTGCAGCCATGTGTGGCCTCGGGCCTCACTGTGCAATATCTATGAGTAATATGTCATTCGATGAAGAGTTGAAGACATATTACATCATACATACATTTATGCAAGCTTATACCCGAAGTGAGGTAACAGATGCATTGGATGCATAGTAGGCTATAACAAAGAAAATTATCCTATATAGCCTACCCAATGCTTTTTATCGACTTCTTCATCAGCTTCCCATTTTCTGGTGAGGAAAGGATATTTCTCGCTGATAATTTCACCGTCGAAAAACGTCGTCATGGTAGGAAAATCCTTGGTCAAATCATCAATTTTCAGATAACCACAAAGATAGGATGCTTGTAAGTCCACTTGCTACATAAAACAACAAAAAAGAATACTGTTAGGCTTATCATAATGGCTATGCTCTCAATCACCCATACCTGTAGTGTAACCTCCACATTATAGCAGTTTCCCTTGCTTTTTTGATGACCTCTGAATTTAGAACCACTGTACAGCAAACTTCTATGAATGACGGGTTGAACACAGTTTTGAGGAGGAGGTGGGCTCAAAGCAGACAACAATTTTTCCATGTCGAAGCAAATTCTAAAATAGTTAGCGGTAACACAATAACCCTAATACTATAAAAAAAATAGCTACTGGTTATGCAAATCACAGCTTTCAATATTCAACTACTATAACTACTTATTGGGATTTTTGCCAAATACAATATATATATACTGTACATGTACATATTCGTAAGCAGTTTTAACATATTCTGAGTTCCAAAACAGTCCTACAACATGTCTAGCTTATTATGCTAGAGCAGCTCCACAATCGGATGAATCGGTGAGAATTATAGCAAACAGACAGTCACTAAATTTCATAATTTTTATATTCCATGCCATCAGGAGGTTTAACATCCGTTTTTTTCGTACCGATGTCTTTCCAGTTTGTGCTCAATACCGTTCCGCCAGACTCTTGAAATGATTTGTTCATTGCTCTTCTTAGGTTCTCATCCCCATCCTTATAAATATTTTGAAAAAGTTTATTTAATGCCTCTTCCCCTTCTGGTTTTTCATTCTTCTCCTCTTCCTTAATATCAGAAACAATCTTCTCCCAGTCTCTGGTATAATGAGCAGAGCTTGGATATTTGATCGCATTATTGTCTGAAGGAGTCGAATTCATGGCGACAGTGGGTCCAGCTGGATCGCCTTCAATTGCATCCCAGTAAATGCCTTCTTTCTTTGGTAGTTTAATTTCAATTTTCGTTGACATTATCTTTGATGTGCACTTCTCCATATCAACGACATGCATTAGGTTTAGACGTAGCTCGTAAGAATCACCAACAGCACGATCTATTTTTAGGGACAACAATCGTTCTCCGAATTGCACAGAAAATTCTTGAGGTAGCACTTTTTTCACCATCACAGCCACCACAACGTACGTGTCGGTTTGATACCAATCATACCTTGGTGCAGAGTAGGTTTTACTTTCCTGGCTTTCATCAGCCATTGTCAAAGCAACCACAAAATACACTACACCTGAACCTTGATATAATGGAACATGACAAAAACAGGATTTCTGAAGTATTGAGTTACATATATATATCTATATATATCCAATATTAGCAATGGATGTAATCATCAGGTCATGCATTATGACATATACAGTATATCAGAAGGGAAAATAATGGCAGAGAATTTGTGGATGAGAAGCATATGGATCCAACTCAACAAACAGGAATTCATGGCATGACCATGTACGGGATTTAGTAAACTTTTAAACTATTTGACAGTGAATATCAAATCAGAAACAATCTTCAGAAATTTACAACTAGTCATCAAGCAATCACACGATGCAAAGCAATAAACCCATGTAGAATGAAATTGGGGTTGGCATGACTCGCATATATACATGAGAAAACACTAGATACAGATATATACTTCATAACATAAGCGAAAGTTTCCCATTGACTGCCGATCCTAAATCAGAGTGATTGAGATAGCGTTTGGTATGACAGGCACCCATAACCCTATATTGTACGGTTAAATCTAGTGTGACCTGTGACCACCCCAATTATAGAGGTTCCGAAAGGTGAAGTATAATACAGCAATAGGCCTACATGAAATGCAAATAACACCAATTCAACCAAGGAATGTTTTGTGCTAACTAAAGATATATGGTAGGCCAACCTGATTCAACTTCTAGCAATCACGAGAGATACAACATACCATAATACTTCCAAATATATAGGCTATCCAGAAATAGGTTTACAGTATATGGATAAATTTAGAATGATTTAAATTTTTAATAGGATATCATATTGATGATTGATCAAAAAGTTTGCTTATCTGATTCTCAACACCTTCAGGTGAATATTTTAGGTATTTTTCAATGTTTTTAGTAAACTGAACCATTCTATAACGATCTCTGAAACTGGAATATCGAGGTAGGATCAGTTTTTTAACTTGTTGGTGTAGCTCTTGTTTAATGGCTGCATCAGGGACAGCCCACACGCCATGAGATTTCACCAAGTCCTCCAGATCGTTGTTGAATGACTTGAATTTTTCTTTAACAATTTGCTTTTCTTTGTCTTTAAGTCTAGAGCCCGACTCAGCATGGATTGTTATACCTTGCTTGTTGTCATCAGAGAGATATGTCGTAAATTTCTCCCAACATTTAAGATATTTACGTTTTTGCTCAGTTATAACAGTAACATAGATGCTCTCAATCTCAGGGGCAGATTTCTTCACTAATTCCAGAAGGTCATATCTGTTGAGTGCGGATAAGATAAAATTGTAGTTGTTGAGCAAAAATATTGCGGCAAGACCCGAGTCCACATAAACCCTTGATTTATTCTCGAGATTCAATTTCAAAGCCCCAAGAACATGCCCCATAAACTGGGACAGGCATTGCTCTCCTTTGCTTCCTGTTTGATTAGAGCCGTGATGTTGTGACGCAAGAATACCACCAGCAACATCAAGGTTTGAGACTAATTGCTGAAGGAATAGCATTACATTGCTTGTTAATTCATGAACAGTTCCATCCTTGGGCATATTTGACTCTTTACCTGGGTCGGATTTGACTGAATCAGTGAAATCTTCCAGAACCGTGGAGGCGTTGGAGTTCAATTCTCCTATTAATTTTGGGATTTTCAGTTTTGAAGCCTCGCTTGTTTCTTTCAAAACTGCATTATAGCCAGAAAGTCGACTCTTCAAAAGCTTAATAGCTGGGAATATATTCACTACCATAGGATGATCACGGCGAGCAACACATTGTTTTGCATAGGCCACAAATTTTAAGCCGTCTTGTTCTAACATTGCCAAGCTATCCCGGATTACTTTGTCAAATGCAGCTTTTCCCCCTGGAAAAATACTTAGCAAAAGGGCATATTCAGCCCCGAAGAGTTTTTCTGCAACAGATATCATGCTCACAAATGGATCCATTTCAATTTCCACAAGATCTTCATCCGGAATGACAGGCAGGCTGGAGCCTTTCGAACTACTCACAGCGTTCATCGCCTGGGTTGATTCTTTCCTTAAAATAGTCGAAGTCTTGCGAAAATTGCTGGTGCGACGCGTGGTCTTCTTTGGAGTATCTTTCACAGAGCTGTACTTTCTTGGACTTGATCCAGCATCTTTCTCTCTTATATATTTCTTGATGTTTTCCAATTCCCTCACAAGATTTACAGATCGAATTTGAGCATATGTCTCCATTAGCTTAGATGATTTTTCTACTGATTGTAGCCACTTTGCTATTTTTGCAAGATCACTGGTTGCTTTTGCAGGAAATGCAACGAGTTGTAGCACCGATTCTTTCGAATCAGAAGAAGCATCTGTTTCAGATTCCTCATTTTTCGAAGCATGGAAGATCTGATCAGGTTGAGCAGGTCTTGTATGTCTGTTCAGAAGGCCTTTGAATTCAGTTTTCAAACTATTTTGTCCGCGATCAAACAATAGAACAACATTATTTAATTCTGGACTGTCTGGGTTATTTTCAGTAAAAAATTTCACTGTCTCTGACAGCTTTGCCATGCATTCAAGATATTGATCGACGTTACGACTTGGACCTCTCATAAGCACCGGTTCAACAATTTTGGGGACATGGTGATAGCTTATCACATGATCAAATGCAGCTAAGGTTTTCTCGATATTATCTCGCATTCTCTGTAAATCCTTCGTTTTACGGTGAACAGGCAAAATGGTTTCCTCAAGCTTGAGTAATCGTTCATCAAACTGATCCAAAATGCTCACCATATTACTTGTTAAACTGTTGGCTGATGAAAGGCTATCTTTAAGAACCGACAATTTTCGATTTTCTTCAACAAGTTTATCCTCGATTTGTCGACGTCTGGAGACCTCGTAATCCATGATGTACAGTCTCGTAAAATTCTAGAATACCACTGGAATTTATTATCTCACTGACTTACCCAAAAAAGGCCGAACGTTCTCCAAAGAACCTAAGCAGCAACAAGCCAACAAGAACCGTTCCCAGGACCAGAATGAGCGAACAGGAGCAAACTAAGCGAAAACCGGTATCCGAAATAACAGGATAAGAGCGAGACCCGGAAAAATCTTGTTCTCGCACCGCAGTGTACTAAACAAGAGTGAATATACGTGTAATTTATTGACTTTGTACTAAACTAATGCCAGCTAACTTTCGATTCGTGGGGAGATGACAAGATTACATTCGACGAAGTCGCAAATTTCTAGATGAAGTGACAAATCCACGAAATGCGAACTCAATGGTTCAAATCCATATGGTTCTGGTCCTTTTTTAATCTCCTAAACGGAGCCTAGCTCAAGCTCACATATATACATGATATAATCGGATAGAAGATAACAAGACAAACACAAAAGATTCTGTTGTGCACAATACTCGCCTAAGGATAGGTTAAGGATATGTCCGCTAGTTGTCATAACAGAGTGAACAGCAGTGATTGGCGCACAAGTGGATTGTTTGCTGCAAAGGCAACGGCTGCTTGCAACCAAAGTATTTGTCTGAATCGTTTTTATTCGCCCTTGTCTGGTACCAAAACGTGCATATAACGGGTTTAGAGTAAGAAGCCGTGGAAAGAAGCGCTTCTTTGTGGCAGAGGGTAAACGACGTGTATTGTTCACGAAAATCAGAACAGGACAGGTGAGCTCTTTTAGAGCCAAGAGTCCTTGACAGAGCATAGCGAGAATTTGCAACTTCTTTTTCATCTTTTCAGACCGATGAAAGTGGGTCCGAGTCTTCTTCGCTGGAATTACGTTCCTAAGGTATAAACAAAATTTGTGAATTTTATCCATACAAATAAATTACGTTTGGCTTCGCAGGCAGCAAGATGGTGGAATCCCATCAGAAACATGCAGATTATGGTGGAAAAAATGCGACATATAGTAGGTTCAGAATATGTCAGCAATTCTGCATCGACTCTGGAACAGCACTCTCATGATGAGTCTTATCACAGGTCGGGTGTAATTCTGCAAATCAATAGTTGTATAACCCGACCCCTGACCCTCATCCCTCCTGGTCCCATGGTAAAAACGTTATAATTTGACAGGGTTCAAATCTAACAACAAAACTAACAATAATTAACATTTTGAAGGGCAAAACAGCCTAAGGTAGTAGTCTGGCCAAGCAACTCTCAACAAGTCGGTGAAATTATGAAATTGTGCTGCAAGGAACAAGTCTCTGTCATTCCTTTTGGAACCGGAACAGGCATGGAGGGAGGAGTGACAGCAGTCGAAGTAGGCCTATATATTATTAAGTGTATGTTTTATAAATCACTCCATCTCGTCGACATTACAATAGGACTCAGTGTGCATTAACCTAACAAAGATGAATGAAATAACAAGCCTTCATATCGAAGATTTTGATGTAACAGTACAACCTGGTGTCACACGGAAAGGACTTAATCAGTTGAGTTGAGTATTTACACTCGTCGCACAAATTAAATATTCAAAAGAATTTTCAGTTACTTGAAAGATTATGGACTCTGGTTTCCAGTAGATCCAGGTGCGGATGCATCCCTCTGCGGAATGGCTGCTACTGGTGCGTCCGGGACAAATGCAGTTAGGTGATTGCGCCAAAATATTTTTATCATGCAGATACCATATGGCCAAACACCAAGGTCACTTACAAGGATTGTCATGATGTGCTTCATATCTGCCCCGTGAACAACTATACCTACCCTGTAATCCAGTGTATTTCATACTAGGTATGGCACAATGAAAGATAACGTTATGAACTTGGAAGTAGTGTTGCCTGATGGTAAAATCATTAACACTGCAGGACCAGGCCGGCGTGCAAAGTAAGGATAAACTATAGGCTGGATGCAATTTGGTAATAATTTGATGTAAGCTCATCAATTTTTTTTATTTTAGGAAGAGCTCTGCTGGTTACAACTTGACTAATTTGTTTGTTGGGTCAGAAGGAACTCTAGGAATTATAACAGCCGCTACTTTGAAACTGCATGCAATGCCCGAATCTGTAAGTTAGTGAAATTTGCATTTAAGGCTGTTTCAATATTGTGGATAACTGTTTAAGGTATTATCCGCAGTGTGCTGCTTTCCATCTGTTCAAGATGCCGTTACATCTGCCGTTAATATCATTCAAGCAGGAATTCCAATTGCCAGGATTGGTATATATTTGTACAGTTTTATAAAAAAATACTTGAGTTGCGTACAAGTTTTGCATTTTGTGTTGAAGAATATTTAGATGAGAGATCTATCATGGCTTGCAACAAGTTCAGTGACCTTAATCATCCAAATAAACCGTCTCTGTTCATGGAATTTCATGGATCAGCCAAAGGTACAGAGGAGCAAGTAGAACAAGTAGGTCAGTAGTATCCATATCACATCAAGGAGTTTTATAATTAACCATCAATTCAATTTACAGGAGACATTGTAAGTTCAAATGACGGTTCAGATTTTGAGTGGGCAGTGCACCAAGAAGATAGAAACAAGTTATGGAAAGCACGCCATGAAGTATATTATGCTCTTCTCGCGTTGGAACCTGGGAAACAGGTATTCCTAACATACCAACATTTCGTGTCTAGCTAACATGTGATTATTTACTTGCAGATGTTCATTGGTAATGTACAGAATGAGTTAAAAATGACAATTGACTTTCCAGGCCTTCTTCATACAGTGTGGGCCTGTGACATCTATAATTTACATGTCAGAATTGGCCATTGCCTAATACCTTCTTACATTAAACGACTTCCTATCTTAAGCTCAAGCCTTACTCATCTGAGAATTCAATTGACTTTGTCTATATGTAACACTAATACCCAACAGTTACATTAATGCGATCGCCTGCCTGCCAAATCATTGACGCTAAAGTCACTCCATATCCGTCACACAGCCTGGAAGCAGAATTGCTAGTATTCCTCACTCAAAATCAGTTAGAATATTTTATCTGATCTACTGTATAATCAGGGATATTCAACTGATGTCTGTGTACCAATATCTCACCTACCTGAAGCCATATCCTACACTCAATCTGTTGCTGACACTTCTGGAATACCATATGGCATTGTTGGTCATGTTGGTGATGGAAACTTTCATTGTTTGTTCGGTGTGGATACATCAAACATGAACGAATTTAATCGTATCAAAGATGTAGCTGAAAAGATTGGAAGGTATGCTTTTTTTCCTTCTGATTTTAGATATTCTTTAGGACTTGAATGTAATAAAAATGGTCAGTTCGTAAATAAATGGCACAGTGACCAACATAAGCAAAAATTTGAAATGATTTCTTGTTATGGAATATTTTATTTTGTCCCACATGTGACCACAACCTCGACATCATTTTCCTATACTATTGTTGTATTGTGCATTACTTCCCAATGTCAACTAATCATCAACATCTTTCTGCAGGAAATCACTCGATCTAGGTGGGACTTGTACAGGAGAGCATGGAATAGGTCTTGGAAAAAAGAGCCTTCTTGTGGAAGAAATGAGTGAGGCAATTCATGTCATGAAATTGATAAAACACGCAATTGATCCCATGAACATCATGAACCCAGACAAGGTGCTGTGACCCACTTCATGTTCATTGACTTGGATCTTCGACTGAATAATGGCATGTAATGGAATTATGGACAGTAGGTACTTAAGTTTATGAAATCAGCCTGAACTGTGTCAAGAAGAATTAGTGATTAATGGATATTTTGGTGCAGCAGGTAGCTCACTGCATACATACCAGTACGCTTTCTCTTTCCATGTTCAAGATTTATCAGATTTCAGACTATACTGTAGTTTAAAAATTTGTCTTTGACACAGACAGGCAGCCAGGACTGTGCTGTACAGTACCAACATGCAAAATACCTGGTAGAGTTCAAATGAATTTTTAACCATTTAGCTTTATGCACAATATTAACCCTGTCAGCAACAAACAAAATGTTGTTTAATTTTTTTGTAATTCGGCAATTTATAGAAACAAACGACTAGGCAAGCTAGCTAAATATAGAAGGCACATTGTCAGCATACAAATGAAGGCAAATCAGAGATGTACAAACTAAGAGCTCTAGCTCCATAGAAGATACAGTAGAACTAATAATAATTTTAGTTTAAGGTGCGCGATTTTCGCTCGTGTTAACAAGCACTTGGGCTGAAAAGTGCAGTAAGCAAGGTCACAACATTTCCAGCGAAAGAAACAGTTATACAGATTTTCATGTTTCATTTAGACCGCACGCATCATGCTGCTATGTTGTTGATAGCTTGACTCGTGAGCCTATCTATATAAAAATGAAATGTCATTCAATAGCCAGGTAATACGCAGTAGAGAAAAATAATCCGCAGATGTTTTGCGCAAGATACACCTGGTCAGTATTTTCTTCTGAGCCTGTCATTTTCCTCTCTTAATCTTTCGATCTCTTGCAATAATAGTGGATTAACCGAGCATTGTTCGGCCAGTTGTCTCATGGCTTCATTTTGCTCTGCAAACATTTTTATAATTTGCAAATGTAAATGCCTCAGTTCGTCACGGACGTTTTCCTCATGATCCTGAACAAGGTCATAAACAGTGTTCTTGAGAAAATCGAGTTGATACTGAAAAGTCGTGCTTGCTTGCGAATTTGTTAGTACTGGTTGGGAACCGCTTTGTGTTCCATTGACCTGCATACCTGAGGGGATCTTAGGTACTGGAGTCTCAGACTGGGCAGATGGAAAAGCAAACTCATCATGACATTGGGAAAGATCTGGCTGGAAGACGGCATTTGCTGGTGTGGAACTGTCGACTGGTTCATGTTGTATTGAATCTGTGTCTCCTATGGTGTTCATTACAATGTGTTTGCCTGCACTTGGAGTGTATAAGCCGCTAGCAGAAGTTTCATCAGGAAAGTGTTTATCAGCATGTTTTGAGGTAGACTGGGAGATAGGAGTGTTCTGCCTGGAGTTATTAACGGATATTGGCTGCCTGGATTTCATGTGAATACGCTGTTGGATAGAGTCATTTTGCAGGCTTCCATTGATGCTCCCAAGTGGAGAAAACAATTGCTCACAGTATGATCCAAGAGTGTCACGATCAGACGAAAGCCCACGACCCGGAATTTGTGAATCTGGAGGTATCGTGCTTTCATTCAAGGTCTTCTGCAGCAACACTTGCGGGGTTTTTTTGGCGGCCGTCTTTGTGTGTTCATGGTTGCTTTCTGCCTCGGGTATCTTCTGTGAAGATCTTTTGTGTAGAGCATCAGTAGACTTCTTGACTGATTGCTGCTGGGCATGCTGGTCATTGGTTTGTGGAGTTAACGGCTTGGCGGTATTCTCCTGCCTTAGTCTCGAGGTCTTTTTGTCAGATATTTTTGATGAGTTGCGAGAAGATCGCTTCCTCTCCTTTAATGTCTGCAATACGAGCCTCTGAACAGATGTAGAATGAGCATGCAAGTTTGTTAAAGGTTCCGAGTTATTTCTAAGGTCATACAGTAAGATATTTCCCATCGACGTTCCTGCACAAACGTGCATGCCATTTCCTAGGAAACACACCGAGGTAATTGGTTGCACTGAGGTTATCGTCTTTACAATATTTTTTGCTTGAGCGTCATAGAATATAATCTTTTTATCAAGCCCCCCGGATACCATAAGAAGTGCATTTATAGTTGAGAATGACAAATCCATGGCAGGTGCGTTGTGAGAGGAAAAGCTGTGTTTGATTGCCTCTTTCTCCACATCCCATAAAGAAACCTCACCATCATCAGATGCTGTGCTGATCAGTGTTTTGTCATACTTCGAATGCTCAAGGCCTCTAATTGATTTAGACTTTGCGGTTTTCAATTTTGTCAGTATCGAAGACGTGCCTGTATGCCAAATATACAGATCTCCAGAAGCTGAAGCTGACACCAATTTCTCATTGAGCCTGGTCAGTCGTCTCACTGCAGACCCATGTGTATTAGGGAAGGTCTTAATTAGTTCAAATGAGTTGCAATTCCATTGGTTAATATCTCCTGTTGCACCTCCCGAGTAAAGTTCATCTTTGGTGCTTCCAAAGCACAAGGCAGTTTGCTCCTTGCTCTTTGAGAGTTCTCGTCCCTCATTTTTCACCCCTTCTTGAAAGTTGTAAAGGATTATTCCATTTCCATTAGAAATGCAAGCTAGTCTGCTATTATTTACACTCCACGATACATCTTTGAAACTGGAACTACTGGCAAAACCTTCTGTAGTATAGTGTGTGTTAAGATGCAAATGGTCTGCAGTAGCGTCCCATATCTTTATGCAGTCACTAGCTGATGCAAAAGCACAACCAGCATCCAGCATTGCAGTCGTAGCCTGCTCTCTGGCGACACTAGGGATAATATTAGGTCGGCCTAGTATGCTATTCGAACAACATGGAAATTGTCAAAGTATTGGCTACCATAACGATGCCAGTATGAACAAACTACAGGGTTATATAAGCAAGTATATATATATATATATATAAGCGGCATATCAAATTGGAATATAATCTGTTATCAAGCCTACAAATCATGGGCTGTGGAATTTTAATATTTCAGGCAGACCATGTGAAATTGCAGATACTAAACAACATACCGTGAAACCACGGACCACACAGAAGTTCAGCCGGTCACGCCAACTTAGCCTGGGTTATTTTTGCCACTCACTACTGTACGAAACGTGCCATAACGGCGGCACTGAACAACGAACTGTGTAGCAATTTTGATGGTGGGTTGGTTGCTTCTACTTAGCCAGGGTTCTGTTCGCTCTTTCCCTCGCTCGCTCCAGGGTAAATATGCTTATGCTATTGTCTTACTAATAACCATGACATAGTAACCTATAGCAGCGGAAACTTAATTTTAAACATGGCTACAGCCTTCCCTTTAGTAGCCTGACGAGTGAAGCCCCAGTCATAGCCAGATAAAATGCAGTAGCGCTCTGCTATAGTATAGATAACTAAACTGCTTTCAAGGATTAGTTATCTATAGCTATAGGCCCTCAGTCCTATTGTATTCTATTCGTCGGTAAACTCGTCACTCTATGATTCTACCATCATCCCTGTCGGAGCTATTGATAGGGTTAGGGTTGAAGGAGTAGTTCTATCGGTAGTGAGAATATCTAGAAAACCTGCACGGAGGGAGCATTCAACGAGAGGTCGGGGCCACTTTCCCGAACAATTATAGGTTCCAAACAAGCCGTGTGGCATCTCCTGTATCTCTCAACTCAAGCTGCTCTTTTGCGGGTCGTTCGTCGTGACTGCTGAACCGCGACTTCGCGATTCGTGCAACCAAAGAGTGCACTCTATGGTGCAACAGCGCACTCAAGAGGATCCCGATGTGGGATTTTACCTTCGGTAAACTCCGGTTGAATTATTATTACACCAACATCCATATTCACTGTGCATCTGCACTGAACAGGACTTTAGAAACATTTGAGTGGTAAAGGCACCTATGTACCAACAGCATACTCAGTCCCACTTACCGGCCCACGGTCTAGGAACTCGGAGCGCGAAAGAGTTGGGCCGATGCCGCGGGGCGCGTGCTTTATTGGGAGGCTTAAAATCTCAGATAAATACATCAACGAAACGACGATATTTTAGGGGCCAAAAAACTTGGTGTGACATTTTATCGCAATCAGGGGATCGTTACTTTTTTGGAAGGGAAATGTAGGCCTACACACGGCCTACACTATATATAGGCTAATATCCTATTGTAAATAAACAGCCCCTCCCTATGGAAAAGCCGGACGACACTGTATATCCGATTTAGAACAGAACAGCATGAATCCCATTCAACGAATAAAAAAGTTGGTCTGGAAATTTTATTCTTTATTCTCTTTGGCGTAAAACAAGAACATGAATTGTAAATAGAAACGCAGTATGATGGTACGTTTATGATTTCTATTCATTCTTTCTAGCGATCAGGCTTATTAGATCTCGGTATGTGGATAATTTTATACATGTAGTCTTCATCACACAGTGCCCAATTGGATCAGAACGAATCGTTCAAACTACTGTTGCACTGATATACCGTGGAGGGTCTCTACAGTGTTAAAGACATTTGACAGGCATTTCCATGCCCGTGGATAGAAAAAGAAGCATTTCGAGCGACCCAAAAAGAATCATAGCGACGTATTATCATATAAACAGCATTCTTGTGTAATAGGCATTGAGAAAAAATAGGCTATATTAAACCACGATTGGCGTACTGCACTGTAGTTCTTCGTACACATCCAACACAACACACAAGTAGCATACTGGCAGTAACGTGTTGTCTTCAAGGAACAATTGAGCTCAACGACTACACCGTAGTAGACTGGTTATAAAACAAGGCACCAACAATAAAGAAAACAATAAGAGACTGTGACAAACGTTTCGGGGAATTATCATGGTACACTTGAAACCTTGCATAAAACTGAATTAGACTGATGACGTATCGAATAGCCGTTGTACTGTCACTGGTACAAATCACATAATGCTACTTTGGAATGTTATGGATATTTGTAGAAAGAAACATTGGCCTCAAACACGCATACATTATTAATGAGTGTTGGCTAGTGAGTTTCTAAACCAAATTATTCGCTGTCAATCTTTAAATCGTGAAAACACACAAACACACAAAATAGAAGAAAAGATTATTGTGCACATTACGAAATAAACAATACGATAAAAACAAAATTTATGCACCATCAAAAATATAGGCTATCCACCTTTCGAGATATTGGGCAGATCGAATCGAAATTGTCAGGGCTGTTTGTGTCTAGCAGTCTAGGTACGAGTACCGACAAAAAAACCTCACAAACAACATACAATTTTTAGCAATAGAGAGCAGCACCATTGTTGCTGAAAACAGCAGAAACGTGTGGCCAAATAGGACCGAGAGTTAAATTTACTTGGGAATTTTTCGATATTTGAAAGAAAACTTGATTTAGTTGTAATAAGACGTTTGTGGCAACGGTTGATTTGAGTGCGGATTGACTGGTCCACTAGAATAGCTCATCGAGTGTCCTGCAGGGGGTGGCCATGACGTGTAATGTTGGGGGTCAGCCGCTATTCCTTGGGAATGCGAGGCGTATGCAAGACCGCCAGACGGATGGGACCGAAAAGCCTTGTTTGAAAGACCACGGGAATGATGCATTGGTGGTGGTAATGGGTGAAAAGTATACCCAGCTCCCATATAGTGCATATCCCTCGAGTATGTGAACTGGGCGTGGTCAGGCTGCGGCTGCAAGGAAGCTGCTAGTCCTTGGAAATCGAACTTGTACGCGTACCTTTTTCCATGCACCTTTGTCATTATATTTTTGTCGTAGTAGTACCTGAAAATTGCCAGAATAAGGCATGACGTGACGCAGCTTGTAGGGTAAGCTGTGGGCTTGTATAAAATATCTAAACGACACCGACTCTCACATTGTATGTCCTGGCGCTGTTACGAAAGTTCAATTATAAAACTGTTATGTATATACATACCTAAGAGCCCTGCTGAGCTTGTCGTAGTTCATGTTCGGCTTGCTTTTCCTCTCTCCCCATCTTCTTGCCACTTCATCCGGATCAACCATTTTGAACTCACCATTAGTTCCTTCCCAAGTAATACATGTGGAATTAGCGGGGTCGCTGAGTAGTTCGAGAAGAAATTGCCAGAGTTGAATTTGACCACTCCCAGGATTCGAAAGTCTTGCGCTGGTTGGTCCAAACAACTGATATGGATCAACTGAAATTGTATAAAAGGTTAGTAGCCTATACAACTAATTGATTTCCTCCGTCTCCGTGTTCACTACGAATACAAAATAGCCTTACCTTTCTCGCCAGGTGCAGTTGGGTAGCGTGGGGACCGTGACTGCCCCATAGCAGAGTCATAATGATCATAAGACGAACTTCTTGACGAACCAGGATAGCGAAAAGCGCCACCTCCGTGAATCACATCCTCTACGTCATCGGAACTGAGATTTGGTAAGAGCGAATTGGGCCCTGAAAAGATTGGATATTCTACATGGATGACTGATTACGAAGCATCCGGGCATGCACCATAACCTCATAGGCCAGCTAGACATATGGGAATGTAGGCTAGTAAATCTACTAATATAAGTGAACACTAACTTCGCAAATAGTTCAAGTGTCCCAACAGCACATCGGCGTTTGCTGGACTAGTCAGATTGTAAAATTGTTCCTTCGAAAGTTGGCAGAGATATCGCCCATCAAAGGAAGCAAATGCATCAGTGTTGACTCCCTGTAGATTGTATTCCGTTATTGCCCAACCGAGCCATTCCTGGACGTGCTCTCGTGTCCATACCAAAGGTTCTAAATTTGCATAAAAGGCACGTTACTCTTTGCATGTGAAATTGTCAAAAATGATAATAACTAACCAGCGGGAACAATAACCCTTTTTAGAGGTTCTGGTTCGTTAGAATTTCGGGTAGTCGTAGCCTGAGATCCATCAGGTGTCTGTACCAGAGGAGGAGGCCCGTCGGAATATGCACCTGGGCCATATGGGTTCAGGGGATTGGTAGAATTGCCAGATTTTGCTACTGAGCTTGATCCTGTATCTGCAGGTTGATATGCAGCATGATAGGGAATCATTGTGCCAGAAGAGGTGTTTGTTCTTTCAGAACTGGTTCCAGGATAATACGACGACGTTGATAGTGAAGATGCGATGAAAGCCTGGGAGGTGATACCGCTTGCTGCTACCGCTAGTGTGTCAGTTATTGCCATTGACTGAGGTAGCACTGAGGAGCCAGGTCTCGAGTCACTTCTTGCTACACCATCTGGAGACGGATGTGATTCTCCAACTCTGGACGATGCGGAATTCATTCGTTTGTATCCACCTGCTGGAGACCCGACATATGACGAAGATCCGCCAACTTGATTGTGATAGTAATTTACTGATGAAGATGAATGGGTTGGTCGGAAAGCTGATGATGACATTGTGTAATCAAGCGATGTTGGAGAGAGTGATGACGATGATTGGTATGTAGACATGGTCGTCACACTTGCGGAACGATTCACCGGGGGTTGGTTTGCAGAATTCATTTCGTTTACACTCTCCGGACTCAGTGGATTTCTGTTTTCCTCCTTGATGTAAACTGAATCTCCATATAGCGAATTTGAGGGATTATCTGTATCGGATGCGGCACTTGTGGATGACATCCCGTTTGATAATGGAATTCCGATGTGACTTTCCTGATCGTGGAGAAATGATGAAAATGAAGGACTTCCTGATTTCGAGGCAGATGTTGTGCCTGTCTCGCCAGCGATATGATTGATGAACGGATGCTGACCAATAGCGTGAGACTCCAGACCGTTTGGTTGAAACTTATTCTCATGGCTCAACAATCCAAATTCCTTATGACTTAATGGCGACTTCTTTTCGCTCGAACCGTTGCTGTTGTGATGGTTGTTGTTATTGCTACCGCCAAATGACTCTTGCGCTTTGTGATTACCGTTTCCAAGAAATGGATCAGCGTTGCGGTACGTTTGTGGCGTGCCGGCTCGTTTACTATCGCTTTGACCGAATCCGTTAAATCGTAAGTCAGTCGCTTCTGCTGGGGAATGATTCGTTGCAAGGTCGTATGACTCGCTGGCGCAAAGGGTTGGGTCGGTCTTTCTTGCTGATGTGTTTTGTACGAGATTCGTTGGTAGATCGTTATTTCTCCTTGACTTTACTGAAAAGTCTTCTGGAATTGTGGTCATGCTACAAAACAAAAAGGAACCTGAATGGCGGGGCATGCGTCTTGTAGGTTACACCGTCATCGCGAGTAAATGCCTGTAGATGGGTCTGCGTGGCAACGTGAGCGCATGGCCGGCCGTGCTCACAGTCAGGTCCACTTCTCCAGTTCCGTGAGCATACGTCAGTTTGCTACATGCTGCTATTTTATGCAGTAGCTTAGATAGTGTGTGCAGTCTTATGGCGATATGTAGTGGAATACATGCGAACAAAACAGAAATCCCAGTTGGATTTGCCATTAACCGGGCAGCTGTATCACATGTCTCTATATGCAAGAAGGGAGGTCGACAGTGTTGGCTCGCAGGCTGGGATCTGCAAGTCGTTCTCACACCGGAAAATTTTAAACTGAGATCTACGGTACTGCACTCCTCGTAATATTGTGAGTGCGCAGACCTATAACCTAACGAAAATACACGAGCCACGGGTTTCAAAACTCGATGGTCAATACGCGACGATGCATCATCACCAGCATGAGACAATCATCGGAAAATGCGGTGATTTACGCACGACGCTGGCTTTTATCAATTGGGCTTGATAGAACTACCCGTTAAGAAACATCCAACGAGCAATGTGGCGTGGTCAAAGTCTACACCAGATAACTTTATGCGAAAAGCTTTAGAACGACCAACATATATCAGTTACGTTTGCCCACCTCAACATTTTTTCTCCTGAAGGTGCGGTTGCTCTGTACACTTTTATCTGACACTGCGTTCTTCCCTTGATTTGTAATCTTCTGTTACATAAAGGGAAATCAGTAATATGAACACATTTAGCTCGTTTGTAGTTGTCAATATAGTATTTCCAGCGATTCTGATCCCGATAATCGAATACGGTGTACCCGATTTGCTTATAGGGAGGAATCGTGATTCCACATGACGTGACGAACCGTTCTAGGTTTGTAGTAACTAACAACGCGCCGTTTGGATGATTAGGGGCCTGTAGTAACAACCCCCTCGCAATCACACGCTGTGAAAGAATTTTGCATTTGGGAATTCCTTGCGCTATGACCGCCATTTTGTTTTTCATCGTTGTACAAGGAACGCGTCCACGTCAATAAATATTTGGACGCTCTTTTGGATGACGAACTCTCACGAAAACGCATGTGTGACTTGATTGCGAAAATGTCTTTTCGTTGTTTTGCACGAAGCCGTCTCTGAAATCAGCGACATGCGTCACAGGCCATAATAAACCGTATAGGTCAATCACCTATGAATTGCATTGCATGGTTCAATGTTTTCGTCTCTCGACACACAGTGTAATAGTGATTGAAAACTCATAGCCTATACCAGCGTAACCGACAGCATAGGCTGGATTGTTCGTTACCGAGGAAGTGACGCGGTTTCCTGCATCGGCGGATTACTACAGCTCTCCGCAATTGCCTTCTTCAGCTCGTTGTATGCAGCCTATATACTGCACGTAAGTCAACCGATGTCGTCGAATTGGTATGATGGGATATTTTCTTGTAAGTGCTTCACATACGCGATAAACAATGACCCATTTACTGCATATGCTAGACATCTTCCGGAAGGCTATGCGATGTAGGGTATATTATAAATACGCATCGATCCGCAAATATTTCGGTGCAGTTTTTGCAATGTGAACAAAAACATTTGCAAAATTTTGACTTCAAAATTTTGACTTTACGAACCATGATCCCACAGATATGATATATAACATTACATGTCGCACGAATATATATCAACAGAATATAGGCCTCCTGCCCGATTCCAGATATCGAAAATAATTAAGGTTAAGTCGCAAGAGTGTTGCTTGTTAAAGGCATCGACAGTAAAAAAATTTGAAAATGGTATCCTCGGCGCTGCCTATCTTTTACGACGCATAGCACGGAGCGCAAAGGAAGGAACGAATACGGTGTACCTTTCAACACGGAACTTCCTGACATTATTCATTGTTAATACTATACGTGCTGCGCACTCTGCTTTTCGGTGGTGGCGTGAGTACTGAGTACTGAGTACATAGCGTATCCTTGGTATTCGCTATTATACAAAAACTGAAACGCGCAACAAACGGTTACTCATACCACGATTAAGCGTTGCACAAGCGAGGTAAAATTGCATTAGGGAAAGATCGAGCAGTTACGAAAACATCCGAAAAAAATTCTATGCACCATACAAACTGTACCGAGAAGACATATTATGCGCGGCCAACTTTGACATCGCAATACTTGGAGTATATAGTGATAGCTTTTGCGGCGCATATATGATTTCGCGAAACACGGAAATTTGACACGCTATTGCCATCCCAATAGGCGTATGCGGGTTTCACCATTCAAGCACATGGAGAATAGCATCACGCCAGAATTTGGCAATGGAATGCATGCTTTGTTTGTATCAGCGAAAGCGACTTGCACAATCCTCAGTCCTCATCCATTCTTTTCGTAACACATCACCAAAAGCGAACTTGCGGCAGCGATAAAAACTGTTCTGTGATTTCAACTTGACGAGGATGAGAAACAGACCATCCTTAGTTGCATCGCTTCACGTGATACATTATTTGCTGGGGACCGATTGGATTTTTCAAAATTCGTTAACTTCTCTTATTTGCCAAAATTGCTCATCGGTTAAACTCAGTACGTGATGTCAACAGTTGACTAAAGTCGGCGAGAATTATTTACATGAAAAATTTTTGAACAAAATTGTAAGAATGATTCCTCACCGAATGACGCAGTTGACGCTTTTACTACGTGGTACTTCACAGTATTCAAATAGCGGAAGTCGTGTATTTCCGCCTCAAGCCATGAAAGCCCGATACCTCGACGAACAATTGCGATGTGTATTAGCATGAACTGGATTTCCAATATGGAAACAGCTGCATAGTTGTAATTCTTGTGAACCTATACGCTCAAACCTTATACACCAACGCCGACTCATTTTCTAGTATCCTTGACTTTTGTTGTCATATTTACTGTAGTAGGCCTACTAATCAGACGCATGCGCAAGCAAGATGGCGCAGATACTGCCATAGTTTTCATTACCACAGGACGTGAGAGTGCGTGAAAAAAAATACGGTGGCTCATTTTTAACTGCTGAATAAGCAGGCATATTTCTACAGAGATGCAAATACTGGAGCAGATGGCGGACGATCAGACTATAAAGTATAATGCCACCACAAATTTGACGTCCAGCACCGCTCCTTCATCGAGTGAGGATCGACTTGAAATTTGTGGTGACAACGCTGAAAAATTCGGGTTATCAGGATGAAGCGCACTAGTAGTTTTGAATTAATAATGATTACGTGACATTACGCTTGAGTGCTTTCTTGTCCGTGTTACATCATAATTCTATGCGGTGCTTTAAGGCTACAGCAGAGGCGTCCGATCCTAAAATCGCTTAGGCAATAAAGTTTAGGTGAAAATATAAGATAATTTGAACATCGCTTGGAGAATTTTGCAACGAAGCCTACTTTTATAGCTCTGTCACGTGCGTGTTGAACGCGTGTCTTGAATGCAGGGAAAGTTAAAACTATGGATGAAATATATGCGCTGTTTTTGATGACGCACATGTTTCCTCTGTGGCGGGTTCACCGAGTTGACGCAATAGGAACTGCGGCTGAGAAGAGGGTGGCATGATCCCATTCACGTCAAACCTAAGCCGCGAAAATAGGTGTCCAAATAGCTGATCTGCCGTTGTCCAGCTCCCGGTGTTACAAGGATAGTGTTGAGGGCAGCAGTGCGAACCAGTTCGTCACCTCCGTACGCAGCCTACATGCTCATATCATAGCGTGCAAGTTCGACCATGGCAGCATTCAAATTCCCCAGCCATATGACCATCCGAATTCCAGGCAAAATGCGAAGATAGGATAGTAATGTCAGCAGGCAAAAACCGCGGCACAATCACTTGTAATTTTGTTTTACCGCCCAACAATGGGTCCTTCCATTAATGATGTGACGCGTGTTTCGCCGACGTCAGCAAAAGGGATAATCAAAACTTGATTTGTTTGTGACAGTCATAGTAGCGACGAAGGGCGTCCCGATCTCAATTCACAATGATTTTAGTGATTACATGTGTCAGTCTACGGAACGAAAATAATTACAAACATAATTACAAGGGAAGTACAATACGAAGGCCTCTGGTATGACGATGTGATCTATTTTAAGCTGTCACACGCACACATTTCCTACCAAGCTCCGGCGAACGAATGGATCAATAAACCCAGAGGGCTGGATTCAAGTAACCTCAACTTGGCTGAATGACTGATGCGATATCTATATATCATTGAGGATTTTGGGTAGACGTCTCTGACTTAGGAAATTATTCTCCATTTCCTCGCTATTTTAATATTTATTAATCAATGGAACACAATTTGACATGAAAAAGGCTGATGCCATATTTGGATGTAGGCTACCCGCCGCGTGTGAAGGCTTGGAGAGTATTTCTCCCAAACCAATGGCCATGGTATATGTGTGGCGCACAAGTGAGGTTCCAATTTTCGATGTTGGGTGTAAAAACCCCGCATACCTCCATAAATATTCTCACCTTTGATGATAAGTAGTTTTCAACGTAGCAAATCTACAGGTATATATATATACTCCGCGTGAATCTGAGTTCTCTTCTAGTGCAGACGACGGCTTTCCGCATTCATTGACTAGAAGGAAACATAGAATTTTCCGGTATTGCCTAAAATACTCGATTCAAATAATTCTGATGAAACAAAACAGGAATCTCACAACACACTACTTCCTTCAGATCAAAACATAGGCTACTACTACACAGTAAGCATGCTGGCCTTCTTCCTTCCCCTATTTCTAATGCGATATGATTAAAGATGTTCAATCAAGACACATGGAGAAAAGATTTCCTTTTTTTTGCGCAGACTAAATCGGGGAGATGATGAGGTCACTGGTTGTTTGTCAAATAATCCACTGCACACTGGTGTCGGTAGCGTAATCCCTCACACACACGGCGCTGTGCGACTAAAGGGTTTATTATTACAACATTTCGACACTTGATGTAGGCTACAAGCACAGCATGCATACCTGTGTTACCATATAGGCTGCACTGCCTATTGCAAATGTCACAAAACATCTACAGTATAGGACAAAAATATTTCCGTCCTCCCGTCTCTATGGACTAAATGATTCACGGCATTAGCACATTTGCCATAGAAAATATATTGCCAAGTTCCATAGCCGATTGGCAGCTATATAAAACTTTGGGCTCCCATACAAGCCGTATTTTTCATGCAGATTGTCATCTCTCTACGCCAATACATAAGAGTCCGAATATTGGTTTTCCAAGGTGATGAAAACCCTTGGATGCTAAGTTTTCAAGTGAATGGATGATAGGTTTGCAAGCGGTTTGTACGACAACCGGCTTGGTCCCGATGGTTGTGTGACTTCAATTCTACTGAAATCATGATCTTGTAGCTTTTTCTGTGTGAATATGAAGGTATAGGCTTGCTTAGCCTATAGTATGCCTATAAGCCGAATGCTTAATCGTTGCAAATGAGCAGAGCAAGTCTTTTGTACTGGGAGGGCACAGTATAGGCCCTAAAATGTGATAGAACATAACGGAAAGTTGGCTACGGGGCAAACACAAATGATTCGTGTTCCTTACAAATTTTGAGAACTAATATGACGGTAAACCTTGCCACAATAAACGCAACAGCTGAGCGACAATGAAGTAACCAATACGGATACCCGATGTCTTCCTATACGCAGTATATCGTTGGAAATGAGGTAAAGGGCTAGGGAGACGGCATTGCGGAAGCAGAAGCGTGTATACACCCATTTAGTAAAGCTAAATATGACGCATAGGGTGCTGATATTTCTTGGAATTAATTGATTCAAACAGATAGGGATATATGTAGAACCACTGATACCCTAAAGTTACTAAATCGCACATAATTTTGATACAGTTTCCTTATGCGATTGACTCTGAAAAAATTTAATTCGTTCTTGAAATGCTGAACAGACTTCCTATTTCTGAAATATCCTTTTTAAAATGTCACCTTCCTTCCGACTTTACTCTTGGGACAAGATGATTACTTTTCTGTCCTGTTGCGAGTTCCCTTAGCTGCACGGCCTTATTACTCGTTGTTTCACTGCACATTGACACATTTAAGCTGTCGTTTTGTGTCAGAAGTCGTGAAAATATTGCGTGACCTAAAACGATAAATATACCTGTGATAACGACCTGGAGTAATCTATCTTCTGTTTAGCCTTCTAATTAACCGTCCCTCTCCTCATTCCGGTAATATATATATAGTCCTATGTCATTGTTGAAGCAATTTTTTCCATAAGATAGCACCGCGCTTATCATTTCCCCTGCAGCTGAGGAATGCTTCGATATACGCCATTTTGTCAGTAAGAGCTGCACTCGTATTGGACCGCACCATGTCGCGATCGTACCACGTGACGTGCATGCGCAATGCATATATGCTTCGTGTAACGAGAAGCCCATCTCGCATGCACATACACTCTTGGTGATTCTGTTGCAAACACGCATATTTAAAAACAGCAAAATTTTTCCATGAAACGATAAAAAAGCTATTACTGTTTCTTCTTGCTGTGAACTAGTATCCGACTTGCCAAATTGTGGAGCGAGCTGAGCGAAAAGGCCTACTTTGCGACCTGCTTCTTATATCTCTGACGATTTGCGTGGTGTTACAGATTTCAAGTCTGAACCGTTCGTACTGTTTTTGCTTGTTGGCCTATAGATATAAAGGACAAAAGCAAAGGACTGGAAATTCATTGATAGTTCATTGCGCGCGTAACCGACAGCAGCAAATTTTGGTGCTAATACATCTGAGGTAATTTATCTAAATGCCGATGGCGATTAACTGCACCACATTCAAACATTATGTTGCCATCGTTTGTTTGAACTACAGTATTGCATTCTAGCTAAATTACTCTTTTACCTTGTTATACAATGCGTTAAGTCCTTTTGAAAATATTATAGAAATATCAACTACTACGTATTCTCCGAGTTGACATCACTTAGAGCTGTTGTCATTGTTATCGCAGCATGAAAAGTTGGGCAAAGTCTCCGGTCTTAGTAAAAATACGCAAAAAGGCAACGCACAAACACAAAAATGAACGCAGCAAAGACATGTTAGGGCGACTTTATCTCAAAATGATTCTGCTAGTTTTTGTCATACTTTCCGTCTGTATAGCTTCAACTTAACGGGCATGGTACCAGTCGGACATGAAGTCACAGCGATTACTCCAAATGAGTGTTACGTGAATATAAATGCCAGAACTAGGCCTACTCTTCTCAATAAAATAGGACCGGCGCGTTTGCACTTTTCTGAATTGCAGTGAGCTATAGCGCCACCATCTGGTGTTACCAAATAGCGACCAAATCCTCCATGATATGGGCCTGAGATTCGACGCATTGTAACTAATTGGGGCTGGGGTGAATCGCCCAACGTGGTATTCGCAACAACCTGTGGTCATTAAATCTGAGGCCGTGCGGTGAACTAGCTCAGAAATTTATCTCTATCGCCTTTCATAATTGTTTATTAATTATACTATCTCAGTAGAGCAGAGTGAATCTAAATCTTTCTTTAGCGCTATAGCGGCGGCTAACGATGCCGGCCATGGGCCACGCGCATTAAGATTTAGTTGATTGATTCGAGGTTGTATTATAAAATGCGTGTTTCAGCCGCGCCTAGGATTGGTGGTTTGATAAATATTCAAGTCTCTTGTGCGTGATTGGGTTATATAATTCAAGACATTTTATGTCCTAATAGATACGATAGGTTTGAAATGTGGAAAATTTGCGATGTTTACAAGGATCGTATAAATGCACAAAAGAGGCGATATATGGGGCAATGGGAATGGTGGCCCCTATACCAACATACGGTATAGGCATACTGCATATCTCATGAAGTCATGATTTTCATACACAAGAATGATTAGTTAATATTACGTTCATTGTCGATGCATGTAACCTGGTGTGCAATTTACGGCCCAAACGAAACAAATTATAATTATGTTCTATAATTACCGGTAACGAATATCATATTTCCGATTCATAAGAACCATTATCAGAGACTTGAGATTCTAATATAGGCAGCAGACTGCGTAGCCTACTGTGTTGCCCAAAACGTTACGGCTGAGGTTACGATGAGTTCACGTCATGCCCATTGAAGCAATTAAGATAAATAGAAAAAAATTGTGGAAGTCATCAGCACTCTTCGATTTGAGCGCATTATCTGTGAATCGAAGCAGAAATTTCTGCTGAACTTTCGCAGCCAGCTCCCGAAACCTTGAATTGACGAAAACACGATGTTTTTGCGATAAGGTTTGATATGGCGTAGCTAAATTTGTTACCGCGTGCCATTCGATGAAATTCGGATTACGACGACTTTCTTGACAAAGCAGTGGCACGGCAGAGTGAGATTTGTTTCAATGTTTATATAAATGTGGGTCGTATTAGGAATTTCTATAATACGCCTACGGAGTAAGCACGAAGCCGCAAACTGGATAGTACATTTTGATAAACCAGCGGTCTATTCCAGAATGAATTTTGGATTGGTACTTAGTACAGGCCGACAGGGAAGAGTACACGGTCTGTCTTTGTTCTGGTACTGAGTAGGCCTACTGTGGGTTAGAAGTACGAAGTGACCCTACAAGCCTCCACGACTAAAGAAGCGAATGAAATTGTGAAGATGTTTCAGCCATCCAACGATAAGCTGTTAGGCGTTAAGCTACTCTAAACTAAACGCTACGTTCCATCGAACAGCATAGTGAATAAGTGACAATTATTATGATACGACGATGGCTTGCCGTTGTCATCGTCTACGCGATCTTGCAACAGACCAAGGTTGATTCTCAGCGACGTCGGCCGGGTCTCAATCTGGGTGCGAGAGCTGGAAGAAGACGTTTGACTGCGCTGCCTGGTAGAAGACACGGATTTGTACCCCAGTCGAAGTCGCTATCCAATGTCGACGTTACAACTTGGTGGAATACCGGGCTACTGGGAAATCGCAGAAAAGGTAATGTGATGAAATTTCATCGGGTGGAACTCAGCAGCAGTAGTAGCCTACACTGTACAGAGGATAGGATTTACCTAAATCTCAGAAACGTCGCGGGCCTCGTCACAAAATGACATCGCTAATAGCGCTCCCTCGAAGGCATGGCGCGTTCTTTAATGGCGTAGTCACTAGGGCTGTGCCATGGCCTACTCTAAAACTAAAGTAGGAAATGGCTCTGCACGACTGCACTCGAATTCGAATCGAATAACAAGATATTCGAATCGAATAACATTCCGTTCTCTTTTCGTGGACGTAGCCAGGAGAAGTTTAGCTTGAAGCACCCCTTTTCTCTAGTGCCACAGTTCTGAATTGGACTTTTTGTTCATTTTGCTATTACCCTGACAGCCAGCCATGAAGTCGTAGACATGACTTCACATTTGGCTAGTTGCGTCTCTGCATGTTCCTGACCGTTGGTAATATATTTTCAATCAAATTAGGCTAATAATTAGGTCAGCCGCGTCTATTCGGTATTCGATTGAAATTATTCCATTCGATGTTTCATATTCGATTTTACCAAGCCCTAGTAGTCACGTTCTATGGTGCCGCGCTTGCCCGTAAATCGCTAGGAACGCTCGCCAACCACGATCACGATTGGTTTCAGATATCTTCAATCCGTATATCAGCATACTGACTAGTAGCGATGGCTTGGTATGGTCTCGAGAGTTCGGATGGCACTCATTGTCTATCGAAGACGAATATCACACTACTGTCACCGTGAATGAAGAAATTCCTATTAATCGAACTGATGAGAGCTCTGGTACTCCGCCGGTTGAGCGGCCTTGGAAAGGAGCGGGAAGCTTTACGGTGTGTATACGTTCGCCAGCTTGGTAGTCTACATTAAACTATACTATTATGCGATAGTGTTGTTGTTGATTCTAGTCCTAGATTATAGGGATAGTTGTTGTTCTTGTCGTAAGCGTACTGTCGCCTATATCTAATTTGAGGACCGAACGCAGAGATTCGAATTTAGTGGATCCACGCGATAGACTGTATAGGCCTACTATACAGTGTATAGGGCCTACCGAAGGCGATCGCATTGGGCCTACCTGTAGCAGCATAACAGTCGGCTAAAACCTGTAACTTTGTTATCAGGGGGATCTAAAGCTTCACTGCCTTCAAAATCGTCCTACAGACGAATGCACAGCTGGTATCGTGCAGGTGTATCATAAAGAGCTTGAAACATGGGGAACCATTTGTGGAGAGAAATGGCGTGAAGGCGATGCAGCAGATGTAGTTTGTCAATATCTCGGTTACCGGTGAGTTTATGATTACTTTTATTGAACTTTGACCTGCAGTGAAGTTTACGCGAATGTGAAGGAAAGGAAAGGCGTTGAGGATCGGGCCCGCAAAGACACCTAATGCCATTAGACGGTTGCCTAAATTCCTTAACAATATTGACTGCGAAGGCACCGAATGGGCACTCACGGATTGTGCTGGGGATCGTTTGACTACGAACTACACGTGTAAATCCAACAAGCTTGCAGGCGTGAAGTGTACTGGTAAGCGATCGCTAAATAGTGATAATCCTTGTGTAATATTTTTTATTGGCTTTATGCTACCGCTCCTCCTCCTACCTCTACCCCCTTCACTTGTTGTAAGTTGATTGCAATGTGGGGAAACCCTCTGCCAGTTACGGGCTTTCAAGTTCCACCACCAGGGAAATAGCAGAAGAGAGTGCCTTTCAATCATCGTCTGTGAAAATCGTAGGTGAAAGAGAAGAAAGTCGGAGAAGATGCCAAAAGTCTGAAACCAAGTGTGACAAAGGCGACCGATGTATTGATCCCGAATATATTTGCGATGGTATGGCTGATTGTCCATGGGGAACCGATGAAATTGGATGTACAGGAGGTCTGTATGATAATGGTCTATTAGTCATGCTAAAAAATATTGCGTGCGACGATTGCGAAAGGCAGGTTGTAGGGACTTAGGGTTCGTATGAATTCCCTATTGCCGTCCTGCCGCGGAGTGTGCCGAATGCTTAACTTCGGGTATCTTCCACGGTCGCCTGATAACGCAGTAGGTGGCGCCTCAATAGTGATTCTATAGCTTCTGGAGGATAGAGCTTCAACACAGACGAGTTGCAGAGAGATGATGTATTAACTAAGCCTAAAACACAAGGCTCCGCACAGCCTACATCGAAGTACTCGAGAGAGTAATGAGTCTCATAATCATCATGCATGCACGAGTACAGCAGCATTATATAGCGATAATACGAGAGAGGTCTCCTATAGCATGATCTACGCACTGGGATCTCCATCTATCACTATAGTGGGTTATGGTGAGGAGAGAAGGGTTATAAGGGACTCTCATCCCTACAAGGTGGTGAGCTATAAACATGAGAGAAAGGGCAAATGAAGTGTATATATTTGACGCTACAGTTTACCCACGAGTACTTTTCTACTTCAGATAATTGCAAGAAAAGTGAATACTGGTGTGGTCCCCGCGGTGGAGGATGCATTTCGAATGGATATCTATGCGACGGAGACAAAGACTGCATCGATAGCAGTGACGAGAGAGACTGCGGTAAAAGCTTACATTCGATTTTACAAATTTTCCTTCCAGATAGAAATATCTTTAGTCAAGTGGATATATTAGGGCCTAAAGATTGCAAACCGCTCATTTACCGCCTATAGACCAATTGCTCTTCAACGGGTAGGTCTATTGCACCCTTTAGAGGAAGTGGTGGATTGTACAACATGTAGGCCTATCTCTTAGGTTGATGATATGCTACTGTACTGTACCATGTACGACGTACGAGTATGTGGGATTCAAAAGATCTATTTCAGGGCGATTCCTGGATATGTTTGAAATGACGTCTGGTTCCAGGATGAAAACAAAGAGATTTGAGGTTCAGTGGCAGCCGATTACGCCATATTTATGCGCTCAGAAATGCAAATCGGAAAAATCGTTTGTTTGCATATCATTTGATTATTTCCAGGCAAGTCTGAAACCCTCATATTAGTAACGCTATCCCTCAGATCAAGGCGGAAATCCAGATCTTGACACCCGCCTTCACGTTTTCTATAGCAATCGCAACTTTGTCTGTTGTTCTCACCCTCATCACCCACACGCCTGCGAAGCTCCGCGAAATGGGATCACTATGAGAGACAGGGAGTAGAAGGCGAGTAACTACTTGAATATTTAGTTAACTGGATATAAAACTTATTCATATTTTACATGATGCTACAGATTGCGCCGCAATGAACAAGCATTCGTGCGGTAATGGGAGCTGCATATCAAACGAAGAGGTGTGTGATTTCAAAGATGACTGCGCGAATGGGGAAGATGAGCATGAATGCGGTGGGTTTGAATAGCAGATGTGTATTCTCTAATGAAGCAATATCAGTTGTTACAGAAAAGAGGCGTGTATAATTAGAACCTGTGTACCCATCCTTTCGTAGAACCAATGATATTGCGACTTCGAGGTGGAGAAGTATCGTCGGAGGGGAGAGTGGAAGCGGCCAAAGGCAGAAAATTCGGATTGATCTGTGATAGCCATTGGACAATAAATGAGGCGAACGTTGCGTGCCGTCAGCTCAATTTTACAAGGTTACGTAGGCATATTCCAATGTCGTACCATGCACCAATATTGCAGCACAGTAGCCCAGTGACAGACGAAGACGCCCTTATTGTAGTCATACTCGGCTACATTCTCATCGGGCCCTATTAGTCTACATACGTTTATATATGCTCTATGTTCATGTTATAGGGTGGAAAGGTTGCTTGAACCAGTAGGGTATATAAAAAATATACGTTCATTCAGAGGTGCTCTGCAAGCTCTTAAAGGTGGCGCCTTCGATCGTAGCGGAAGAAGGTACGTTTTAGATAATATACGATGTCGTGGAGACGAGGCATCTCTGGAAGAGTGTAGACACGATGGATGGAATAAAGCTGATTGTAAAATCGACCATGAGGCTGGAGTAATTTGCATTAACGACGGTAAAGAGAATATAATTGTTGTGATAAATTGAATTACGACGATGGAGTGATTATAGACATCGGCACAACAACGACTCCCCCAATTACGATTTCAAGCACAACGAAACGCACTTCCGCAACGAGCACATTGCCTCTTTCAAGTTCGACAACTGCAGCAGGTAGCATTTGTGGAGTGAAACCGCCGCCTTCCGCTGCGACGGGTTCGATGGCGAGAATCGTTGGAGGAGAACGCGTGGAGCCCCACGAATGGCCATGGCAGGCAAGTGTCCCGAGATCGAAACTTGTTCAATTGTTCATACATTTTCGTAGCCGGGCAGATGAGGTGGTAGTGCAAGACACGCCCACGTTGTCAATTTGTCTGTTGCTTTATAACAGGTTGGAATATGGCTCCCACAAAAGTACTGGTGCGGAGGATCGCTCATTCATCCCTGCTGGGTCTTGACGGCGGCGCACTGTTTTATGTAAGAACCAAATTTCAAATAGGCTAACCCGCAACGATAAGCCATAAAGATTAGCGAGACCAGACTTTATTATAGGTTAGGCAGCACTTCTAAGGTGCAAACCTTAAAGGTCACGTGCCCAAGAGAATTATTTTGCACCGTAGGCGACAATACGAGCTATCAAAGTATACGATACGTTTGGGAGATCACTTGACACGGCACGATGACACTACGGAGCAGGATATGACGATCGCACGACTTATAAAACATGATTATAATGACACTTCCAAAGAAAATGACATTGCACTGGTGCAGGTGGGACGAATTTCGTTTACGCTATTTCAGACTGACCTTTTGCTATTTGGAGGCCTATGACTATGAAAGTCCAAATGGGACTGAATCTGAGCGTTCCCCGTATTCTGATGTAGCCCAATATAAAGCATGGACCTACAGTATAACCCTAGCCTCTAGATGTAGGCCCTAGGTCGGAATAGTCTGTGGCGCAGTAGTGGCCATACTTACAACAATCTGTAGCACTTTCCATTTTTGGCGATAGATTGTGTCCGATAGCGGAGAATGCGCGGTGTTGACAGATGAGGTGCAGACGATTTGTTTACCAAAGTCGCGCAAACAATTCAGCCCGCCGAAAAATTGTACTGTCACCGGATGGGGAAGACTTTCGGCTACAGGTATGCAGGGAATGCCTTCGATAATTCTCATCGTAGATTTAATGACACCGGCTATACTACGGCAATATTAACAATTTAGATTCGTTCTCGTACGCCTACATCCTTCAAGAGGCGGTGGTCCCACTAATAGGAAGCAAGAAATGTGCAAGGGAGAGCGAATACGGCGAACTCAAGAATACAATGTTTTGTGCTGGTTATATGCAAGGTGGAGTCGACAGCTGCCAAGGAGATTCTGGGGGGCCCCTGTCATGTCGAGATGAAGATGGTAAACCTAAAGTTTTGAGTGGGCCTGTAGATTTTTCAAGAGATTAGATGCCCATAATTATGGTTCCTCTTTTACCGCAGATCGATATTACGTCTGGGGGATTGTTAGTTGGGGACATGGCTGCGCCAGACCAAAAGCACCGGGAGTTTACACTACCGTATCGCTATACGTCGACTGGATCCGGGAAAACACGGGATTGGACTTGTAACTTCTGCTGGAATCACGTGTGACTACCATGGTCAATATAACAAGATTAATTAGTGGGATGTTATATCCACCAAAAGTCTCTAATAATTGGTTGATTACCGAGAATGATATTGATGATTTCTCGATAATGGGCAGGTTCACGGTCATCGATCGAACGAGGAAGCGCTGGATAATGCATAATTATAACATATATATAATTAAGGTTGCAAGCTTATTTAGCTGTAATGCATAGGCTAACATGCGCCACAGGGCGAACACTTCGCATTCAACGAAAAGGGATGTCGTGGCGCACGCGGCACTGCTAGAGCTTCGGTCCGACGCATTAAGACGAATTGAATGGATCAATAGATATTGCTTTAAGGCAATGGTACAATAATATATTTATTGGCAGTGACGTGTTAATGTACAAGAAGTGGAAAGAAGTTTACAAAACATATTCCTCTTTATCAGTGAACAAATCATGTGCATTAGAATTCTCCAAGACAACGATATCATTTCCATCCTTTCCACCGTTTGCCCCCGTCTCAACTCGTTTCACAGCTGGTGAACGAAATTCCACATCGAACTCATTCACCACGTTCATCAAGCTCGGGAATTCCTAAAAATCAGCGACGAGGTCATAAGCGAGACGTCTATATTTTGGGGAACACTTAAACTATCACTATCAAGCAGCGGCAGAGCGAAAATAGCGCAAGCCGCCTGTAACTAGCTAAGCTGACGGCCTACCCATTTAGGTACTTAAAAACGGCTTTAAGTTGATGATATCGGGTTTGGTACAAGTAGAAGTTGCAAATATTTAGAACCCGGTCGGTATGTGTCCGTTGCTAACTTTTCTCACGAGTCAGGCAATTAATGCTTTGAAATATTTTACGGCACACATACTCGTGTGAACTAAAATATGACCACCACCAATTCAGCAATGAATTGTTCAAGGATATGCTCTTACTTTCGACAGAGCAGATCGGCATGATTCCGCGACAGACTTGCACTTTCCATCTGTAAATGTAATGATTGCAAAGTCATAATTATAGACCATGAAATCACAAGTAAAAATGGTAGGACAGCAAATCTCACCTTTTACAAGGACATGTAAAAGTGCATTTACAGCATGAGCAATCTCGGTAGCTTTGCCGTCACCAAGCAATTCAGTTCTCGCCATTTTGCAGACGACATTTTCACAAATATACGATGTTTCCGACTTAGTGGAACAAATTATCGGAAGTACAGATGAGGAAAACACAGGAAGCTCCGAGATCTTATTAAATATCAACGAATGTTGGCATGACCTATAACGGAAAAACATGACTCAAAAATCACCGACAAGAATCCAAAATGCAGCGTCTTACTTGATTTCACTAAACAGGTCAGCAAAAATGGCTGACACAAGTTTTTCTAACAAAGCATTATTAATCCTTGCAATATTAGGTAAAGAGGCATTAACAATGTGTATATCTTTCGAAAGCTTCTTCAAATGCGTACGGATATCATGTCGTAAAACCTGCAACGGCAGTTCACTTGTCGTTGGCAAAACAAATTCATCATCTTTCACCCACATAAAGCATTACCTGGTTAAAATTATCGGGATCTTTTTTGGCCAATTGCAGCATTGTCGTAATACAACTGTCGAATATACACGTGAGATATCCCATGGAATATTTTTCAGATTCTACACAGACAGGTTAACTATTTGAGAACAGTGTATCGATGAAATCAACAACAGATACAATACATACCGTTAGCTACTTGATCATCACTAGACAATAATTTTGAATGGGCACAAAATGCAGCATATTCATGCAGTTGAAGCACAATTTGCAATAACACACTCAAGTAATCAGTCAGATTCACATCTAAGAATATCAACAAACATTTTCGACAAAGTTTTCGCTGTAAACAGTACTTCACAAGACCTGATTGACAAAAATTGGCCACTGCTTCTTCTACCTCAGCGAACACATCCACACCACATAGCAAGAACTCTAGATCTGCTTGGAGACAAACCGAAAATACTTTACGGTAAAGATAGAGACGCGACACCAAACATTCCGATGTCACCGCATCCGGTAAGGCAGATGAATTCAAATTATTCAGCGTCTGGAATATGTCATCTACACGAGTAAAAAATGTGCCGGGTCACAAAAAATAATCTGCTAAGCACCTGGTTGGCACACTTCTGTTCAATCAGCAATGTTTTCATCCATTGAATTATAGATACGAAGTCAGGCATGCGAAAGGGCTCTTCAGCTGCAATGTCTAAAGAAACAGGAGATTTAGAGTTTCATGAATTGCACGCCAATCTCACATGGTGCGAATCATTCAGAAGTAATACTGGATGTCTCAGAGATGTAACTCGATTAGGTCAAAGGTCATGCAATAGCAATGTTTATGTTCACCTTGATTATTTCCAGTATGATGCAAAACGGTCAAATTCTGGCAACGTAAGATGAATGCATCCATTAATGAATCATCTGTCCAAACAGTATTGCTAACTTTGCTTGATGAACGCAGGCGATTTGCAATCTCTTCCTGCCGAAGAATATTGATATCAGACGACATTACATGAAATCAGTAATCTGATATATTGTACTATGACAAGAATGCATAGCAAGAAAGTTTAGGTCTAAAGTCCACCTACCTGGCATATTGCCAGATTGTTTGTCACAGAACATAGGAGACGACGTGAGGACTGTTTCTTGAAAGCACAGTATGAGACATCATTTTGAACAAGTAGGAACGATTTCAAATATTTCAAAGCTTTTGCTGGCATCAACTGAACTTTTTCATTGAATGTAACAGCTTTCTTCTTTTTCCTGCCTTTTGTGTCCGATTGTGATTTCTGGATTTCATTTTCTTTACGAGACTGTAGTCTTGTTGACCGTCTGGTACAAATGGCACCCTTGGACTTCTGTTAAAAAGAGACAGTGATTCCACTACAACAAAAAATGGTCGAATATTTGAGACTATCCCACATACAGTATCTTCATAATTATATTGTCATGTGAACGGTAAGCTGCATGCCTTATTGTTTAAACCGACAGATTGTGGCTGTGAAGATCAAACACTAGGACGTGTCTTGGAATTACATGGTTAGGAACAATAGCAAAGACTCGCTTGCTCTATCAATAAGTCACACCTTTGACGTTGCATTATCTTGGTTGCTTTCTTCATTCTTGCTAAACACGACTAGGCCCTCTGATATCCACTCGTCAAGAAGTTCAAGAAATTGAGTAGTCCAGTCCCAACAGCACACGCACTTTATTAACATCTCACAATACGAGGAAGGCGCGTCGTCAGGGAGGGATCGTAACTTCGGAATGACGCTCTTGCTGAAAAAAAGGCAGTTTTCTACTGAAACGGCTCATTCTGTGTTAAAAATGGGCTAGTCAATAGCAAAAGCAACTGATGAAATAGCAGTGCAGATAATTATGGTGTCGATAGGAACACAACAACAACATGAATTCATATTTAATTATTAGGGGGCTAGATAGAAGTGAAACATAGACATGAGATGCTTTTTAATCTACCACACAGCACAGCACATGCACTCTCATCTCCTCAAGAGATACAACGGTCAAGATCCAGGGTATAAGATTTACAAACGACTGTACCAGTTATCCTGGTGTGCAGGGTGCACACAAGCGGAAGCACAACAGTAAATATTCTAAAAAATCAGCTTGGCACTCTCAGAAATCACTTGTCAGGGACATACCTAAAAACTGGTATACTGGCAGGTGGAAGAAACGACGAGAGTAATACGAGTGCATTCAACATTCTCTCGTCGTCAGCAATTTTGAAGCAGACATGAATCGATTTCGAAAAGATAACCATGATCTTTTTCATGAGTCCTCGATTCGTTTCACTAAACGACTTCCACAGGATGCACGAAGTATCCAACACAGCAGGAAGAACATGATCCTCCACGACTTGATCGGGTAACTGAAATATAAAGACATGATATACAGAATTTCACGAAATCAATAACCAAGTGAATCATTAAAGTAGCATTTAAAGTAATGTCGAGTAGAACTAGTACCTTGGATGACTCTAGATTTGACGTGTCATTCAGAGGTAAAGTGTCAGAAGAATCACCTCGGCTACTCTGTTCTTGTCGGAACTTACAAGAGGCCGCATTCAAAATGAAGAGTCCCATTATATGAAGGAATTCACCTGTAACAACAAGCACATATAAAAGTGAAAATGTAAAAACCACCACAATCAATTTCTTACCGATTTCTTGGTCAGTCAAGTCTTTTGAAACAAAAAGATAGAAACGTCTCGCCGCGTTTACATTCTTCTCATAAAATTTCACACATCTTTCAACCCATTTCTGCAGAAAAACATACGAAACTGAACCGAAATCCTACTTTCTTTACCATATCAGCCATTTACTCACACGTTGATTAATCATAAACTGACCTGAACCGGCTCATCTTTCGGCAGAAATGATGGAGAAAGTATTTTCACGAGCCGCCTCGAAACTGGAGGAGTATCAACTTCAAGTTGAGCCATGATATTTTCCACAGGACAGAGATCATAAAACTGTAATGACCAAAAACATATGCTACAGAGTCACTGTTTCTAGCATCCCCAGTGGGTTACAAAGTCAGTTGATAAACGCCACTTTCATATTGTACCTAGAGAATAAATCACGGCGTGGAAGCGAACGTACATGTTACAAGCGAGTCACGACACACAAGATAACAGGCGGCGAAGCATTGCGTCATAGAACAGCTACAAACATGGCATCACCAAATATGCAAAAATTGGGGTGATATGCAAACATCGTGATCATACGAAATAGTAACGAGTGCAAAAGCAGTGACAAGTGACAACGGAACTACCAACATATTTCTAATCATGTATACACAATACATGTCAAGTCATCTTGTCGAGTAATAATATTACAAAATTAAATTTGCCATGTCGTTAAGGTCTTGTCTTACCGATATGCTGTTTGTGTTCATCACAGCAAGCAGCACTTCAATAGCAGCTATCCGTACTTTCTCATTAATGTCATGAATCGCTTTTTTAATGCATGGTGGCAAGAGCTTAGCCAATAACGGATGAGCAAAAACGGTATCCAAAAGAACGATAGAGGCCTGCATCGTGACAAAAAGAATAATTTCATGAAAAATCGCTAGATTAGAGTGACCCTATAAGACTGACAAACCTTGAAAACAGATTGCCTAACTTCCGCAACTGAGTCAAAAGCTAGTTCACTGAACATTCTCTGGGTCATAGTGTTTACAATATGAGCAGGTGTCGCCTCCCAGTATGAATGAAGTATATCTGCCACGATCGCACAACCTAAACACAAATTGATACGATGGTATATCAATATTCGAACAGGGCAGTAGGAGGATAATCATCACGTAACAGTATCATGCACTTCACTCCTTATCTACCTACCCATCGCTCTGATTTTAGGACAGTCATCTAACAGCATATTATAAAAAGCCTCAAATTGCTGTTGCATATAATTTTCATTTTCTGATGTTTTTGATTGAGTGGAACGCAATTCTTCCATTGGAAAAGCATCAGATAGCAACCTTCCGGCATTTGCACGGACAAATGAGTTAGCTGCCTGCAATGAACCATCAGATGGACCAATGAAAAACCCAGAATAAGCAAAAGATTTTAAGTCATATCGCAAGGTCACTTACCTTCAATGACCTCCACAGAATTGGGCCGTACAACCTTGACATCATATGACGAACTTCAGCACTAGATTTGTGATATGTGAATGAAGCAACCATGGTACGCAACGGTGTAAACAAGTCCTGGTTTGCAGCACAAGGGGAGTGAACTGCCCTGAAATGGTCATCACCATAAAATGATGTTATCATCGACTGTGTGCATTTCACAGTGTTTCTATTGCCATTTAAAGCATTGATCCTCGTTAGAAGGGTAGAGCACAAATCACAATCTGAACATAATGAGATCAAAAATTTACGAAAAACGACATCTCACCTGAACATCAAATCTTGAACACATATTTCTTCGAAGGACTCCTTTATTTTCACTTCACTGGATCGCCAGCACTGATAGTACAGTTGGCCGATGCTTTCGGCCTTAACGTGTGAAAACTTATTGTGAATAGATTCCATGACGCTGAGATGTATATCTTTCATTAAATCCTTTAAAAAAATGTTATGAGTCACCAAGCAACAGGATTCTAAGCATGAGCAGGCAACATCAAGAATTTGTCTTGACCTACCACATGTAGTAAAAAAGCAAATGACAAAAACTTCCTTCCAGAAGGATTGTCTCTGAGCTCCATTTTATGAAAACTTTGAATAATCAAACACCGAAGTTCCTACAAGCACAAGATTTACAGCTATCACAGTAACCGTCTAATAAAATGATGGAGATTATCAGAATATCTGCCTCAATTATTTGTCTCTCCTACCTGAACAACGGCTTGAGCATATCCATCCTCATTTATGACTCCTTCACTAGACGTCTGATTTGCCTGTGCAAGCTGACTTTTGAAGTCAAAAAGAGACAGACATTCATGCATACTGTATACTTCTGCAAATAACTTTTTCTGAAACACAGCAAAGAAATTGTGGTATAGGCCTACGGTTTATACTAGCATTTAGACCAGTTAACCATGTAAGAAGAAAGAAATACCTTACTACTTCCTACGAACAACCTCAGTAGTAGAGTAATTGCATTAGAACACAATTTCTGTCGAAACATTAGTTTCTTTTTCCACCAATCAGCACAGATCTTGCAAACAGCAACACCAAGAAACGGCTGGACTTCATGTAGATCAAAAACCGAGCCTTCAATACAAATAGTACAATTACAGAGTGGACTTCGTACAAAAATTCCGGCACTGTACTCACCATGGAGTAGTTCAGCACACTGATACATTTCATCAGTTGCCACAGGTTCTTCACCCTTAAGTGAACTGACCAGGAGTAAAGATACTACTCCCATGACTTCATAAGCAGTCGTCTCATCATTGTTAACCTGTCAGTGATTGATTGTCATTTTGTAGAACAATTGGGCTTGAGTTTCAGACCAGTACCTGATCTCCAATAGCTTGCTTTTCGTTACTGATTATACTGGAGAGCAATTCAAGTGCTTGAACGCTGATCTGGAACAAATCTTTCCATAACTGGTTAAATTGTTTTTCATTCAATTCCTGTAAACCAAATATATATATATAGAATTATATACCCGGTATGTAACGAAATACGTGTCACAATATTGCAACCTGCTATTTAGATGAAGGAAATAATGAATCCAAGTATCAGGAATAGGTACCAACCTGAATTATTTCAACTATATTAGCAACAGCATTCTTGCACGTTCTGCTTTCAAAATTCAAGAAGCTCCACCCGAATTCGGACTTTAACTTTTGAAAATATTCCGAGCATTTTGCTACGTTCTTGACGCTATTTAACAAGTATTCCCGCCTAGTACCAATACGACTTGACATGGTAACCTAATCAATCTGATTATATCAAGAAAGCAATTAGTTCCACTAGAATGGATTTATACTGACATTGTGATATTTAACATACGGTAGCATAGCAACAGATGATAAATTAGAGATTAGTGCACACTATTCTTAAAATTATACATATATATATCAATATTGCACAAAACATTGTAAATTATCACCTGATGCAAAGAGGTCCATTGAAACACGCAAATTAAATGAGATAGGCCTACACTACTATACTACAATGCATGAACGATTGAGATTATGAATTTCAAGGCCTATACAAGTATAATATAGTATATAATCATTACAATTTTTACAGCTTTTAAGTCACTACAGCAGCTCAAACTCAAATGCAGACATCGCAGCAGTGGTAGGCCTACCGGTAAGCCTGCAGCTACAGGTATACCGATTTCTCAACAGCATCTTGAATGTCAGGGTAAAGGGTAAGAGCTGCCTCAAAACTTGTGGAGGAGAACTTCGGCGAATTTCTGATGTAATCGAGATAATCCGGTGCGCCAGGAAACAATACATTATCGGCAGCTATGACAGAGCCTTTTCTTCAGCAAACCATTTTGTTCCAGTTTTATTAGGTCAGGCTTGTAAAGCTTTTTGTCATGATCAATAAAAACAAAATCAAATGCTTCAATCTGATAGGTCTCTTTTAGCTTCAGAATGACCAATTCTGATGATCCTTGGATGAAAACAACTTTATCAGTCAACCCAGCAAACTCCACAACCTCTCTTGCAAGTTTCAGGATATCCGCATCCAATTCAATAGAAAAGTACTTTGAGCCAGGAGCCATAAGGTTTGCATATCGTATGGCAGTGTATCCCCAATACGCTCCAAGTTCCAAAGCAATTAACAGTTGGTTTGCATTCGAGTACAATTTTATCCACAATAGATCCCTTTACCGGACCTATGTGCATTGATTTCGGCTTAACTTTACTACAATATTCATCTGCAATTTCCAAAACACTGAAGGGATCGCCCCGCCGAGCATTAGCCTTTATATATTTGACGATATACCGTCAGCGCAATCAAACCAATCCAAGTTATGGTTTCTGAAATCTGACATCTCAACAGACAGGCGTACGTTGACAGATATATGCACAGTTGATAGTAGCACTTCACTCAATAACGAAGACTAACCAACGATGCCACGACGGAACTGCTTGGTCATTTCGAAACCTGTAATAAGGCTATAGCTGCAGTATTGCATTATATTCGATGACTGCGCTGTCTGATCCACTGTGATGACCTGCTGAACGCGGGAATTTCGTAAAACGACCTCTAGTGGAAACTCCCGAGCACAACGTTGGAGCCGGTGGACTATCTCAAAATCAATATTCGATCGAATCACCTTCTTACTTCAAAACCGAGTTGACCCAAGAGATAAGTTATCCCACCAGTCTGGTGATACTAGTATTGGCGTTTTCTTTTATCCCATAGGGTACCATCTTTATTTTTTCATAAAAATAAAAAAAAATATATTGGCTATGCTACATTTGAAATTCCTACTGCACTGTACTGCAAACTGGCAATCAGATACATGATAGGCTACTACTTCACCCGCTGACTTCAATCAGTAGCCAAGTTGCCTTGCCCTACAAGATTTCAAAGACCGGTCTTTCATGGAACACTAGTAACAGTAAATGGATAGAAAAAGTCAGCAGCCAGCCTAGCATCGATAGTTGGCCGAGCCAGAAGTACTGGTTGTGGCAATAACGAAACATCGGTGAAGCTGACAGATGATGAAATCTCCAAACCCTGTGTGGCACTTGATGCACTTCCACTTGAGCAGCTGCTTGCAATTGACTAAAAAAATTTAAAGAGTCTCATGAGCCAACATGAACCAACCATCATCAAAGCAAAATTAAAAAACCCTTGGATAAATTTCACTCGGCAATACAGGCTTATGTTATTGTCGCCTACTTGCCTCGAATTGCACTGATTGTGTAACCAGAGAATATTGAACAGATATCACTTGTGCCTGTGGATTGGATAGGCTACCAGTGTTTGCATAGAGCACTTCATAATTGATACCAACCACAACATTCTGACATGGAGAAGTTGTGGTGTTTCCAGATACCGCCTGTAATAGTAACAATGATTGATTGATAGGCCTGGACGCAGGCCAATTTTCAAACTTACTACGTCGTTGCCACTAAATACAACTTGAACCCAATCATTTGTATCATTAGTCAAGCTATTGCCATAACTTGCAATTCTTGTTTCAGTAGAGGGAATATTTAATATAGCCCGTGTTGTACTGTCCAGTTCACTACAGTCCTGGGAACTGTCGAAGCTGTGATGAAGAAAATACAGACAATGATGACACGATATGGCTACAAAAGTTTATTGCATGATTTCTCACCAGATTAAACAACCAGTTCTGGAATCTTCCCGGAATTTTATCTGATCTTGACTACTAAAAGATGTCGGGCAACTTCCATCTGCATTCGGTGTAAGTAATGTAATGACACTGGAGTTTAAAGTTATTTCAGTTGTACCACTACAAAACAATGTAGGATTATATAGATCAATTGGAAAATTAATAACCAAAGGTTTTATATTGCTAGCAGGCTGATGTGTGAGCTAAATATTGTTTCTGGTTGAATAAGCCTAAATTTGCACGAATACGTTGTTAATCTGATATTTCTCTTTTGCTTACGGAAATAAATTTTAAAGAAACTTTACTATTATTAAATGCATTGTAGGGTTTACATTTATGAGCTGAAAAATCTATAATATAATATACATATAGGTTTACAATAACGAAAGCTTACATCCCAGTACGTAATGGATATCCAATAACATAGCCCGGGTTACCACTTCTTGCAGCAGTTGAGGTGCTGTCAGTGCTGGAAGCGATAAAAACTATAGAGAAAGTCTGCAATAGTTCTGTTGAGCTGATATTACTGACTGTAGGAAATGAAACACATGCTGGAATCAAGATTGGCAATTGTCAGCGGTGATGTTGTCAAAAAATCAAACGGACAATTGAACATACCCGATGTTATGTCAGAACCATTATATCCGATAGTATAGGAAATGGTTGTGGGAACATTTTCACATTCTAATGTTGAGCTATAAGATATGGATGGTGCTTGTCCTGATAAGAGAATTATACCAACTTATCAAGGACTCGAAAGATTTGAAGAAAAGGTATCACAATGAACTTACCATCACATAAGGTAATTGGAATATCTGTAATAGAAACATAAATGAGAATAACTAAACATAGTTTAAGTAATTTTTGTCTCTACAGTTGAAGGTCTAGGCAAAATTGACGGAATTTGCTTTACAACTCTGCCAATTGAAAAGCCCTACTTTATGCTTTGTCTTCTAAATGACTAGCATATCTGAACACAATAACACGAAATTCAATCTTTAGATCATCAGATCCCATGTAACTCTACAGTAATATACCTAAATAATTTCATCATTATCACAACATGCTTCAAAAATGTACTTACATAAACTGCTGGTGGGATCCGATGAATTGTAAGGAGTCTATTGAAGAGCATGATATTCAGATTTAATAGACAGAAAAGAATAATGCAGATAAGAGTACTTACTGTAGAAATTTCAAAATCACTGAAGTAGTAATTAGAATCAAGAACAGATCCACTAGTGCACAAAGACGCCAAGTCGTTAAAACGTCTGGCACAGGAAACGGTTTGATCATCCAAAAAAGATGCTGGGTTATAATCTAAGCATTGACCAGTGGGACCAGCTACAGGAAAGCTGAATGTGCTTGACAAGCTATTGGATGTATATCTAATATCGATGGTGTCGCCACTCTAAATAAAAATACGAGATGTTGATAATCAATTTCCCAAGAAATTTCTGGAAATTTGAATCTATTTACCTGGTAAAGAGATTCTGTCACAGATTCTGTGGATGCTACGTTATACGTGTACGATCCATACTGTTGCTGTAAACTACTGAAAGCCTGGCTAGTAGTTATATCGTATTGAGGATTTGTGTAAAAGTTCCATAATGGGTCTGGAAAAGCGTTTCAATTTACTCTTCATGAAATGATTTGGATCGTATATCATATATATACCACTTCGGTGCAAAGAAGAGCCAATTAAATAGGACTTTGTAATTAAAAAATAATAACTACAATAGGCGAGAGCACATTTGGTAAGATGGGGCACAAACTGTCGTAATGAAGGGCTGCTACCTGCTAGATATACCATGTCACTGTTTTCAATAAACCCAGTTAGTTAAGTAAATAATAAAGGAAAAAGATAGGTGGTGGTTTATAAAATTCCTCACCTCGCTGAGTTATAATACATAACACCCCAGTCGAGGTTTCTTGAACTGTTGAATCAATGTTGTTGACGTACACCAACTCGTTGACGCAAAGTCGGGAATCCTCACTGCAATTAATGGTAATATTTTACGACCAACATATTATGACCGTACAACATTTTCAACCAACTTGTATGCTTCAGTGGAGCATTGAAATACAGCTTTCTCAGCAGCCGAGCAATCAGGATCACAACAACAATTCGCATCACATGCATTCCCAGTTAAATCACATGAACATGTTACAGCTAAACATAAGACAGTTAAGTGGAACTACATGCATCTAAGTTATTGCCCACCGTCCAATTTTACGGTATTAAACTTGCCACTAAGCACGAATTACTCACCAACTTGAGCTAATGAGTTCCAAATGAGAGACAGGAACAGTCCAATAAAAAACAATTTATAATACGCCATCATAAAGTCGGTTGTGTCATAAATGTGATTTTGTCACATCCAAACTGTCAGAATTCTGGAGTGAGTTGAAAAATTCAGGGTTCTTCTACGTTCATGCGACGGAAGCACGGCCCTCACAAAAAATGTTTTTAACTTTGGATGATACTGGTTGCGTGAGCAGTCAGCCGTTTCTTGTTAGTTTACAATAGATACCACTAGAGGGATGACGAGCACCTAGTGAACTCAGTGGCGCCCACTCTCAGAGTGGTATCATTGGGCGAGAACCGAGAACCATGAAATGCGATAGGTAACTTCTCCCGTACGAAAACCCCCACTGTTTGTGATTTAAAACTGATACCGACCGTCCAACTGACATATCACCCTGCTAGTCAACTTGGCAATTGCTGCATATTTACCTCCTCCTCCGAGGGGCCGAACGGAGTATCAGCCTGGAAAAATCACTCTCGTTCAAGCTCTAATATTACAGGCTTATCTTTATCTTTACTGGAACGACAGGGTGTCCGCAACTTTCTAGGTCAACTTAACAAACCTCTGAAACGTAGGATCAGCCGTCTAGCAAATCTATGATGATCCAGAACCCTTGAACAACACTGATATACCTGCGAGACGACGACCCATCCCGTTGAAGAGCGAAAAGACATCACACTGAAAACAGTTTACATTTCGCGAACGTTAGCTTAGCAATACCAACACAACGTTCAGTTTGGCGTTAGGTCCCTCAAATTGTTTATTGACTGCAAAATAAATCTAAACGAAATGAGTGATTTGGTCGCCGGCTGTGAGTCTATGCTATTCGAGCTGTGTTACTAACAAATCTATCTGTTCGAGAACGGGGTCTCGAACTTCACGATGACGGGAATGTTGGCGTTTTAATGCCATATTTCTTCGCCAGATTGGCTTGCGCAATAGAAGCAGCTTTTAATGAGAATAAATGAGCCATTTCCATTTCCGACTTGGCCAAGTTGATGGCAATTTCAAAATGCTGTGATGCCTTCTCCAAGTTTCCCCTGCGCAAAATATAGGCGGGCGTTATCAGGAGAATTGAATCAAAGAACGACTGGGGAAAGAGAGAGGGACAAGAATATTTCACAATGTTTCAGCATTGGCGCTGTTGTAATTTGTAATCTTCGCCGATTGGAGAGCTCGGAGCACCCGTTATTGTCGATGTCTCTTTGATTATGTACTGCAAGCTTACAATGATGAATGTTTACTAGAGTAGCATACCTTTGAACTTCAATTGTTCCCATAGTTTCGTGCGCAAAATCGCATTTATCGTCAACATCAATTGCTTTTTGTACAAACTTCACACTAGCTTCAATATCCTGTTTCCATTGCATACGTAATAATCTAAAAAGATAGATGAGGAAATGACCATCGATACACATTGGTGCTGAAGAGATATGCTACCCCCTATGGACATATTGTGTTGCATTGTCGGGTTCCACCTCAATTGCCTTTTGAAACATCTCATCTGCCCTTTGGAAGTTGCCCTGATCAGTCAGTGCCTGAAATAAATGAACACATTTCAGGATCCCGTGATGATTGGAAGGTAAAGAAAGTAATAGGACACTACTAATTAGACCATGCTAACAGGGAAAACGGTGCAATATGAGCAATTGTGAATACATCCTGGTATAATTATTCAGATAGCAATTAATGTTTTTATTGATTAGTAGTATACCTGAGCGTAAAGCCCGTAACTTTCCGAGCACTTGGGAGTCTTTGTGATCAATTCTTCAAATCTAGCCATCGCTCGTTGGGTTGCCACTACATCACGGCGAGTAAAAGCTTGTCTGCAAATAAACATAGGTTGATTGACGGGTAAATATTCGAAGCAACTTTACTGTAAGAACAAATTCACTAAGATCAATACCATCGATAGTGCAAAATATCAAACCATTCATATTCCCGTACAAAAATTCATCCGTAAATTTTTACCTGTAGACAGAGTAGCAGTGTTGAGCATGCGCCAGGGCAAAATCTGGTTTAATTCTCATGCATTCCTCAAAATCCTTCAAGGCCTTTTCAATCTTATCCACTAGAATATGCAACTGAAAAATGAAATAAGCACTGGGATACTCGAAAACCAGCAAATTGCCGTAATTACTGGAAAGTTGCAGTTGCGATTTGAACAGGCCTACTGAGTCTTTGCAGAAACGGTTCCTTCATGGTTCATATATCTATGAATGTGCAATTACCAGCAAATCCAAAGCCACACAGTGCACAGGTACCGAAGTAACAACTAACAACTATTTATATTGACATCTTCCAGTTACACAAACTGCAACCTTATGAAAACATAACATATGCATAATCTAACGGGAGGAATTTTACATAGCTAAATCTTGGGCCCAAAGAAGCATACCTGACCACGATGGTGCAGAACATCTGTATTTTGCGGGTCTAGCTGGATGGCATAATCAAAATCTTCCTGGGCCTTGTCAGCGTTCTGTTCTTGCATGTACAAACTGCCTCGCTTGATAAGAGCATTGGCTCGTAGCTATTGAAGTTTCAAAACAAAATATGATCACGGTAATGGTATTGTGGTAATTTGATAGAAAATACTTTAACATCGGCAGTGTCCATTTTGATTACGCGATCCAGATCAGGGCGAGCAGCAGTGGATTTTCCCTGAAGCAAATGCAGCGTACCTCTTAGAAGAAGAGCAGCAGGCAGGTATTTGGGTGATTCATCACTTGTCGGTGATACGCCACTGTCATTGCTACCTGAAAGAGCCAACAAATCCTCACATATAGCGACATAATCAGTAAAAAAGACGTTGTACAGCTATGTTGACGCAATCCTTGCATTCAAATGCAGTGAAACTGATATTTGTGTTCCTTATCTACTAAGCCAAGCTGAATGAGAATGTATAGAACAAAATAGTTTACGACCGCGCAAACACTGACCAAGGGACGAATCATTCAAATCAGATGAGGCATCAATTTCGGCTGTGCATTCAGGAATAACTTTAAACAAATCTCCTTCTTCCAGTGCAAGTTTTGCTCGAATGTAGCCACTGTGAAAATATGCATGGATCAAGGACATGTATCTTTTTTTTTGAACAATCTTGGAACTAACCTTTCAGTATTATGCTTTTCTTCATCTGTTAATGGTTGAGATATAATATCTTCCGTGAAGCTAGCAAAGTATTGTTTAATGAAAAGTACCGATGGCATGACAGGTTCTCTGTTCTAAACATTTACAGTAAGTAGATTTAGAGTCGAATTTTACAATATCAAGGGTCACGTGGTGTGCAGACTTGCAACCAGCTTTACTAATTGGAAGCGAACAATGACATATGTTATAATGCACTGATGAACATCATAATGTGTCCAACTAACCCCAAGTGTGTTGCGTGATGTGAGAATTATTGTATCATATTGGAGGAAGAAAATGCTGATTACAAAAGTAACATTTTGCTCAACAGAATGAGTGAATGACGCACAGTCACATCAATTTGTGTAAAAACGAATTCTCAACCAAAGCTCTGAGGAGAATATAGGCGATAAATTTAATGCATCTCTAAATCACCCTGTATCGTTCCATAGCCATTTCTTTTCCCATTTGTTTCAAAACCTTGTCGGCAAACATCATGCTTGTTGTATTCTGGAATTGTTCCATGATGCACACTGCAGTCATATCTATTAATGAGTTGATTTATTTATTACTGAAGTAAAAGATAGTAATACATAATATATATATATCTATGTGACAAGTTAATACCTTCCAAGCATTCACTTTTCCTTCCCAAAGCTTCAAGAGCACGTGACCTTCGATACAGGGCTTTCACATATCTTGGATTGTATTCAATTGCTTTAGAGCACTCCTCTATTACACCTTCATTATTGTTCTGTAAAATTTCATTCATTTAGTCCGAAGAAATGCTAGGAATTTTGCTAATTAAGATTATCTGGAAAAGAGCGGGTTTGCTACAGCAATTCGATACAATATATATATATATATACTATTATTTACGTAGTTTCATACCAACTTCTCATATGCCGCAGCTTTATTTTGATGATATGTGGATAGTTCCTGCTTTTTGTCCCTTGGGCAAACGGATATGGCTTCCGTGTATTTCTCAATTGCTTCAAGAAAATTTCCCTTTTTGAATGCGACGTTTCCTTCATTTTTTTTCACTGTAGCAACTTTAAATGGATCCTATTAAACAAAGTTGTAATATGATAATATGTAATGAGCTCTAAAACCTTCAGCACTTCAAGTGTGCAAGTCTCTTGGGGCAAGAAATATCTCGGTTGTGCAGTGAATGTGGAATCCACAGTGGAAGAGAAGCAAGTCAATAATATATACCAGATTACCAGTATATACTGTAGTAATCCATGCTCAACTCCTCTGACATAGGGTATTTGCATGCTTCTCTAATTTTTACTACCAGATAATATCAAACTTTCCAAGAGTTGTATGGTACATAAGCCAAACCAAAAGTAAAAATATCAGCTTACCTCAGATACCGGCACCGGGGCTGGGGCATTGCTTTCTGCTGAAACAACTCCAGATGTTGGATAAGGTTGTGCTGGAGATTGAGATGCTTCTTTTTTCTTGTAAATATACTGGTAATATAACACGCCGCCAACTGCTACAGGCACTGATATAGCCAAGGCTATTTTCCAAGATGGCCAGTCATTTTCTTGGTGGCCAGACATTATCTTAGCAACAGGTAGACTTACTATATTATTTCCAGGCGAAATCACAAACGTCAGAATGCTGCAAACAAATCACAATCCAATGAGAACCGGTGAAGGCGGTACGTATACGTACAGTATCTCAGCAAAAAGCTCTACTATTATAGCCAAGAGCGGTCTTCAGCCTCAGCGTCAATCTGCTCATCACAGGACCTTTGGAATACAAATGACATGCCGATATGCGTCACCGCGCATACAGTTACCGGTCATGGAAGAACTCCATGTTACCGGTGATCAAGGCTAGCAAAGACTGGATCGACGTGAAGGGAACAACGAACGTACAAACCTAATGGTTTTACATTTGTAAAAAATCCTACCTTACAAAGACAAACCAAACATTTAGTAATCTATAATCAGATAGCCTACCGCATATGACATGACCATTGATTCGGCGTTAGGATGATGGGGGAAGTGATCACTGTTCACTTAGCTGCTGGTAAGCCTGCTGCTTTGTTGCAAACTGGAAGTTGGACGGTTTAAGATACCTGTTGTAGCGTTTTGAGCCTTGACCGGACTTGCCAGTCGGTGACAAGACGACTAAGGGTCTAAGGAAATCTGGGATACGAGAATGTTTCGTTCTATTTCAGTAGTAACGTTGCGATACGTTAAAAGAGGATGTGGAAAATGTATCAACAGTTCAGCCTCGATTCTCAATTTTCGGGTATGTCAATGTGAAGCAGATTGCAATTTTGTAAGTGAACATATCAGCAATTATTTCAGGGTGTACACGATGATCCCGTTCAGGACAAACCTCAATATGCAGGCTTTCGGACTGAATACATAAATAAATTGGAATTTTTGGAACCAAACGTTGAGGAGGGCATTCCAGTTTACAGAGTAATGTCTGGCGACGGGGAAATACTGGATAAATCGCAGGATCCCAAGGTTTGCGTTGTTGCGTCGAAATTTACCTATTAACGTTCTACATTTTTCTTTTCTAATCCATGCAAATGGCAACACACTAACATCTAGCCTTAAGACTTTTAATTTTGCAGCTTGACAGCGACACTTTGATAAGAATGTACAAAAGCATGTCCATGTTGAAATCCATGGACGAAATTATGTACGAGTCACAACGCCAAGGAAGGATAAGTTTCTATATGACAAATTATGGGGAAGAAGGTACACATATCGGAAGTGCGGCTGCTCTTGATGATAGAGACCTTGTGTTTGGACAGTACAGGGAGGCTGGTGAGATATGCTAAAAGACGTTCTTGGTTTCAACTTGTATTTGAGGCTACAGTAACCCTGGTAACGGTATTCAATTATCTGTCTAGATATTAAAGTTTGGTCCAATTGTGCTTTGTGTTCCTACATGTACAATATTCAGGGAGGCGCCAACTCATGATGAACTTTCATACATACGCTGGCATAAAATTGTTCCAGTGGTTTAAATGCAAACTAACTAAAACGTAATGCTAACGTTTAACTGTTTAGTATATGTATTGAAGCATCATATTGACCCTGAAAGTTATGAATGGTTGAAGCTATTTATTTCAATCATTTGTTTCACAAATTGTTTTGTCGTGCAGCCCTCTTGTAAAGAATCCTATCTATCCTTAGGTGTACTGATGTGGCGTGGATTTAGGCTTGCTGAATTCATGGATCAATGCTATGCCAACTTGAATGATCCTGCGAAAGGAAGGCAGATGCCGGTGCACTATGGATCTAAGGACTTGAATTTTTACACAATAAGCTCTCCTCTTGCAACACAAATGCCTCAAGTATGCTTTCTTCAACTATCAGCCGTTGGCCTGTGGCATGGCCATTTAGCAATTTACTGAAATAATTTTTCACAGGCGGCTGGGGCTGCGTATGCACTAAAGCTTAGTAGTGACACTGATAGGTGTGTCATATGCTATTTTGGAGAAGGTGCCGCCTCAGAAGGAGACGCTCATGCTGCATTGAATTTTGCAGCTACATTAAATGCTCCTTGCATTTTCTTCTGGTAAAGAAACAATGGGTTTATCAGTTTGCCAGATTTAAAACATCTTACATTGCAGCCGGAACAATGGCTATGCCATATCGACACCAACATCTGACCAGTATCGTGGAGATGGAGTGGGTGCTAGAGGACCAGGATATGGCATGATAACGGTTCGTGTTGATGGAAATGATGTTTTTGCTGTTTACAACGCAACAAAAAAAGCTAGACAAATATCTGTCGAGGAGAGTCGTCCTGTTTTGATCGAGGCAATGACTTACAGGTAAAATATGAAATATGTATTCGCCCAATGTTGCTACTTGCACGATTCACAGTTTTTGGTCATGTTGTGTGTCCTCATGTGTGCAGATCTGTATTCTTTATCAATCCTAATAATTATACATTTGTTAGAACATACTGCACCTTAGTGCTTAACGTTATACTCATTAACTTGTGGTTGTTTTTAACTTTTCGTTTTTCCTTTTCAAGGGTTGGCCATCACAGCACCAGCGATGATAGCAGCGCATATCGCTCTGTTGATGAAGTCAATTTTTGGATGAATAAGGACTCCCCCATCAATAGATTTCGACAATATATTACAAATAAAGGTATTTGGAATGATGAGGAAGATAAAGAGTGGAAGAAAGACAGTAAAAAACAGGTGGGTGTAATTTTATTCAATTTCATTTGTTACCAGTGTACTTTGCAGATGGCAAGAGTATGATAGCGAACGTGTTCAATGTCCTATTCTTTTTTTTAAAAGTGTATCATCTATTCCAGATCATGAAAGCTTTTACTGACTCCGAGAAAAGACTCAAACCTTCGCCGACACATATGTTCACAGATGTATATCATGATGTGCCACCACATCTCCAAAGGCAACTGAATGAGCTAAAGCAACATGTTAAAAAATATCCCCAGCATTACCCACTAAGCACTCATGAGCCTTTCTGAATGGATCTCTGGATATATAGTAGCATTCCGTGACATGAAAGTTGGGTAACAGTGAGTGTCCTGACTTGCTAGAAGCCACCTTTGGTAGAGTGGCGTGTTTTTACATCTTCTGTCTGCTCTGCATATCATGTCATCGCTGAAATCTCCAAGCAATTTTTTTAGTCTTCCATTTTAGGTAAAATACTTTATCTCTCCGGCATTTGCACTGGTCCATATTGCGTTTCTGTGATGTTACGTGAGCATGCAGTTCGTAGGGATAATGTTGTGAAAATTGTTTGCTGACTTCCAGTCTCTCGTGAGTTTACGAGTTCAAACGGAAGTTTTCGCACAAGAATGTATTTCCTTTCGATTTTTCCTATGGGTGTAAGTACCTAACTGTACTTTTGATAGATCTCGCGTCTCTCCACTGCGGTTACACACTACACAGGCGTAACATATGTAATAATACTAATAAAACGTCAGGACGTGTAGCTCGGACACAGAATACTTGAATTGAGTATCTATCACCCACCATATTAGCACGATGCGGGAGCTCGGCATGAATGAGACTAAGCAGACGTCGGCGCGTTCATTCGTGAGTCTTTGGATTTATGCTGGTTAGTGCCTTGACGTTTATAATATGTGCTGCCCTAATCGTTTTTGTGTCTGACTTGTTGGGTGCGTATAGTGGCTACACAAGATTTGAATAATAAATATATGTGTACTGTGACACAGTGGGATATTTGGATCGAGAAATGCATACCAGAGTCGCGTTTGTGTTTGATCTGTAGATCGATACAACCGTGATTGTAGAAAAGAACGTCGCTATAAAACGGCTGGTTCGAAAAAACGCTAGGCACTTCAGTCGGCCTACGTAATCCGTTTCCTAATTAAATTCCTCGGCTCACGAGACGTAGCGACGTACACGTACAGGCCCAGAAAAAATGGCGCAAGTTGAACGATCGCGTTTATTTCACTAAGAACCCATCCTTGAATGGATCATCGGCTTCAATAATATAGGAGTTCTTTCCTGTGTAGTAGGCGTTGCCGGAGACCTCTACTGTCACCGCTTCGAATCGTCCACATGTAGTCCGATCAGTGCCTTGGGCGGAAAACCTGTTAAAATTGAAGCGATTGGCATGTGGCTTCCAACGAAATATTTCAAAGTGAGATCGGGAAACCTCGGTTGCGTTATTGGCTAATGTATAGACCACCAAAAACCTCCAGTCCAGGGTGCCGTTGCAATGATTGTGTTTTTCTTCGTGATATAGGCCTGTATGGCATATGATCGTTTACTCTGGGTCGATGAGATACCAATGACTCACGTAAGCCTGGCTCACTTTCACAGCCTAAATCACCACTAATCGCAGGATAAGTTACGACTGGCCTAGGCTTGAGCAGTCCCGCAAGGAAAAGACTGGCTTACTTGCTTCCATTCGCAGCACTTTCGAAAACCAAGCGATGTTTCAGTTGCAACATGTTCTTCGCTACCAATAACGCGATATGGGCAGTAGTGCCTGAACCACAAGGACTCCGATCCAGCTAGAATTGAAAATTGACGTCATTGTAAAATCACGTAGCTATAGAGGCTCCCTAGGCTGCATTACCGTACCTCGTGATCTGCGAACACGGTCATCTGGCGGATGGAATTTTCCGTTGCCAACTTACTTCTGTCAACGACGATCGTGCCATACAAAAAGGCAAGGTCATCGTCATCCGGGTGTTCAATCTTTATCTATAGAAAATTCAAGATTATTTACGTGGATTATAAAACATCTGGCGTGTATCAGAGACGGTAGCTCCTTCCTTCTGCACCTCTTGGTAAGCAAGTCTGTGCAACTGCAGTTGCATACACGAAACGAAAGTTTATTTACAGTAGAACATATATGCATCTGTTCGAGATACATTATAGCTTATACAAAGTAGGCGAATTTTGACGAAACGTAGCAAAGAGAGCCGTAGGGCACTCTAGATACTTAACACTAGATAGCCTACTTAACTTTGCCTTATTGATGTCTCCAATGTGAAATGAATAGACATAGGCCTCTAATAAAAACTACGCGAAAGAGATTAATACGAACCGCTGCCTTAGTCGCATCTGTAATTGCCTGTGCGATGTCAATGACCTTCTTCGACTTTCCAATTTCCAAGTCGATGCCAATTTGATCCGATGAAACAAAACCATAAAACGCTCCCCCATATGAAATATCCACAGATACCTCTCGGCCCAACAACGGAACGTAAATATCCAGTCCTGGGTGTTGAAACAAAAATAATTCGATTCTGTCAATCAAGACTGATTTTGTCGACGGTAAGCCTACTGTAAGTGTATACCTGAAGCGAACAGGAATGAAGGGACACTATAGAATCGAACACTTTTAGATTTGCCATTTTGGTAAGAGACGTAGGTAGGAACGAGTCCGCAAGGACATTGAATATTCACAAGAGTTTCTGGTTCTTCCGCTTTTACCAGTTCGTTGTCGACACAGTATCTGCACCGCCAAAAATATCCAATTGGTTCGGGTTTTCCGACAGAGGAACATTTAATTGGAGTGGTGATGCATGACGTGTAAAACGCAAGAGAAACAAATGCTAAGATGTGGAACTCAAGTTAAGTTGGTATTTACGACGCCTCGACAAAAGCGAGCGACGTTTGCAGACTGGCATTGACGGAGCTGTTTAAAATGTTGGTTGGATTTTGTAAGATAAGCTACTAAAGAAAACTCTTTTGAGAATATCGTGAGTCACTGTGCCTGCCGTGCTACCTACTCGACTCCGATTGTATGGTGGTTTGACTTTGAAATATCGTCCGTGCGATCGATATTATATTGAACTTCGCATCACCACGATATCAGCCTTATTCGACCCCCTGATGAGTAAGCCTTTGACTTTTGGATGATTATCGAGGTTGATATTTAATATCGACCTATTCAACCTATACTTTGGATGACGGCGGATAGGCCTATACCAACTATACGCAGAAAGACGAATATAGCTTGGCCGATCGATGGACCATTATTTAGAGATATTTAATTGAATATCAAATATAAGTCTGTCTGTCTGTCCCACGCATAGAATGCAAAATGTAGGGAAGGAACACATATCGGCCTGTGCAAAATAGCGGAGTGAAGGCCTATAAATGAACTTGGTGTAACGAAAATCACCTGCCCAATGCAATCACTGCATGACCGCACATCGTGCTGAATCCTTCGTTGTGCATAAATATGAAGGCGACATCAGCTTGGTCACTGTCGGGAACCACTCTCATTGCCCCATACATATCGTAGTGACCTCTGGGTTCGTGCATTAGAAATCTAGAAATGTGTTATGATATCGTGTTATAGCCTAAGCCTGATTTGGAGACGTGAAGCAAAGTATTGTTGCCTACTTTCTGATTTTATCGTGATTTAGCCGAAAATCTCTAATCTTTTCTAGAATTGTTTTTCCCTTTAGGTCTGGTCCACCGCTTTCCAGAATACGTACCGGTTCTCCACCTGTGTGCATTTCGCACGTTGTAATAACGCTTCCGTGAACATCGTATTTGCCGATTTCGAATGCCATATTAGTTCGTCGATAAAAACATCAAGTAGACACCCAGGCTCGGGATGGACTTTTCCTGTCCGATGTACCTACGGACTTGCTATTGGGCCAACCCTGTGATCCGCAGTGGCTGATCCAACCACGGATTACGCTTTACTCTTCCCACAGCGACTAGCCTATACGTGAACTGACTATACAACATTATTGAGAGAACTTTGACACTTCCCGTTACTTTTAAAACTAGTCATGGATGACGACCACTGTGCCACTCTGTAGGGACCATTGAGCTCTCACAATGCTCAATGGACGGCAAGAATCTGAGAAACATTCTGTGATATTATTGATATATATCTAATGTTTACATCAGATATCTATAATGATATACAACCGTAACCATTGCTATAGAACTATGATGATATAGGCCTAAGTTAGAAAATTTATGTTTGCAGCTACATGCTCAGTGCATTTTCTTTTGGTAAAGAAAGAATGGGTTTTCAGTTCGCTAGATTCGAAACGTCTTACATGTTACATTGGAACATTGCAGCCGGAACAATGGCTATGCCATATCGACACCCACATCCAACCAGTATCGTCCGTTTTAGGTAAAACTACTGTACCTCCCCGGCATTTGCACTGGTCGCGAGCCTACGTCACTGACGTGGCGTTTATCGTGGGGTGTTTCGAACACACAGTTTGGAGTCAGATCAGCGCGGGGTTATCAATGTTGCGTTTTAGTGATGTTACGTAAGCATGCAGTTTGTAGGCATAATGTTGTCAAAATTGTTCATGGAATTCCGGTTTCTCGTGAGTTTACGAGTTGAAACGGAAGTTTCCGAACAATAATGTATTTCCTGTGAGTGAAAGTACCTAACTGTACTTTCTGATAGATCTAGCGTCTCGCCACTGCATTTACACTACACAGGTGTCGCCTATGTAATAATACTAATAAAACATCGGTACGTGTAGCTCCGACACAGAATGCCGATGCTATTTTTCGTACCTTTGAATTGAGTATCAGTAGTATCACCCAACATATTATCATGATGCCGCAGCTCAGTAAAAATGAGATTAAGCCAAGCATAGACGTGGGCGCTTTCATTCGTGATTCTAGTCTTTGAATTCATGCTGGTTAGTGCCTATTGTCACAATCGTTTGTTTCCGACGCGCAGTGTGAGAATAGGCATAGTGGCTACACAAGATTTGAATACCAAATTATTATATACGTGTACTGTGACACAGTGTGCAGTGGGATATTTGGATCAAGAGATGCATACCAGAGTCGCACTTGTTTTTGAGCCGTAGATCGGTACAATTGTGATTGTAGAAAAGAATGTCCCTAAAAGGGCAGGTTCGAAAATAAAGTAGGCACTTCAGTAGGCCTACGTAATCCGTTTCCTGATTAAATACTTCGGCCCACGAGACGTAGCGACGCATAGGCCCTGGAGAAAATGACGCATGTTGAACGATCGCGTTTATTTCACTAAGAACCCATCCTTGAATGGATCATCGGCTTCAATAATATAGGAGTTCTTTCCTGTGTAATAGGCGTTGCCGGAGACCTCTACTGTCACCGCTTCGAATCGTCCACATGTAGTCCGATCAGTGGCTTGAGCGGAAAACCTGTTAAAATTGAAGCGATTCGCAAGAGGCTTGTAACGAAATATTTCGAAGAGAAATCGGGAAACCTCGGTTGCGTTATTGGCTAATGTATAGACCACCAAAAATGTCTAGTCCCTGGTGCCGTTGCAATGATTGCGTTTTGCTTCATGGTATACGACATTCATGATCTTGACGGTTACTTTTGGATCAATGAGATAGCGACTTCTCCGTAAGCCTGGTTAACCTTCACAGCCGAACTCACCGTTAATCGCACGATAAGATACTGCTGGCGTGGGATTAGACTTGAAAAGGCCGGTCAAAAAAAACATTGCCTTACTTGCTTCCAGTTACAGCACTTTCGAAAACCAAGCGATGTTTCAATGGCAACATGTTCTTCGCTACCAATAACGCGATATGGGCAGTAGTGCCTGAACCACAAGGACTCCGATCCAGCTAAAATTAAAAATTGACGTCATTGTAAAATCACGTAGCTATAGAGGCTCCCTAGGCTGCATTACCGTACCTCGTGATCAGCGAACACGGTAATCTGGCGGATGGAATTTTCCGTTTCCAACTTACTTCTGTCAACGACGATCGTGCCAAACAAAAAGGCAAGGTCATCGTCATCTGGGTGTTCAATGTTTATCTGTAGAAAATTCAAGATTATTTACGCTAGTTGTAAACCATGTGGGAGGTAACACAGAGAGTAGCTCTTCCTCTGCCATCTCTATTTGTAAGCACGTCTGTGCAACTCTAAGATGCATTCACGTAACGTTAGGTTTATCTACACTATATGCAAAAGACAGCCGAATTTTGACAAAACGTAGCAGAGCGCCCTTTGGCACTTCAGATACAGTTGACTTTGACTCATTGATATCTCCACAGTGTATATGCATGAATATGCAGTAAAATATAAACTACGCGAAAGGGATTAATACGCACCGCTGCCTTAGTCGCATCTGTAATTGCCTGTGCGATGCCGATGACCTTCTTCGACTTTCCGATTTCCAAGTCGATGCCAATTTGATCCGATGAAACAAACCCATAAAACGCTCCACCATATGAAATATCCACAGATACCTCTCGGCCCAACAACGGAACGTAAATATCCAGTCCTGGGTGTTGAAACAAAAATAATTCGATTCCATCAAGATTGATTTTGTCGATAGTAAACCTTGAGTAAGCCTATGTGTATACCTGAAGCGAACAGGAATGAAGGGACACTGTGGAATCGAACACTTTCAGATTTACCATTTTGGTAAGAGACGTAGGTAGGCACGAGTCCGCAAGGACATTGAATATTCACAAGAGTTTCTGGTTCTTCCGCTTTTACCAGTCCGTTGTCGACACAGTATCTGCACCGCCAAAAATATTCAATAGACTGATACCCCGAGAAACCAGTGGAGCGTGAAGTGGAAACATCTGCGTTTCATTCGCGTGTGTGCAAGGGAGATGAAGTACTGCGCTAGCCCAAACGAAATAGCTGGAATAATTGACATATTCGGTGATTGCCGAAGTATTACAGAATCGACTGAACTAATTTTCGAACTCCGGAATCATCTACGAGCTGAGAAGTAGGACGTTGAAGTTAGCGACATGCACGGAATCATATACGCGGATGCCAATATTCCATCGAATGTTGCGTATAGCCCTGACGAAATAGCTAGAATACTTGACATATTCGGTGATTGCCGAAGTATTGTAGATTCGATCGAACTAATATTCGAACTCCAGTCTAACACAATTACAAACACAATTATTCTAGCTATTTCGTCAGGGCTATAAGCAATATTCGATGAAATATTGGCATATCCGCGTATATGATTTCCGTACATGTCGCTAACTTCAACGTACTACTTCTCAGGTTGTAGACAGAATATTAGTACGATCGAATCTACAATACTTCGGCAATCACCGAATAACACAATTATTTTAGCTATTTCGTCATGGCTATACGCAATATTCGATGAAATACTGGCATATCCGCGTATATGATTTCCGTGCATGTCGCTAACTTCAACGTCCTATTTCTCAGCTCGTAGACGGCTCCCCGGAGTTCAAATATTAGTTCGATCGAATCTACAATACTTCGACAATCACCGAATATGTCAATTATTCCAGCTATATCGTTAGGGCTAGAGTAGTTTTTCATCTCCCCTGAACACACGCGCACAGCAGCTTGCGAATGAGACTCAGATGTTTTCCACTTCACGCTCTACTGGTTTCTCGGGGTGTCGATCTATTGCTTCTGGTTTTCGAACAAAGAAACATTAATTGGAGGGATGACGCATGACGTGTAAAACACAACAGAAACAATTGCCAAAATGTGGAGCTCAAGCTAAGTCAGTATTTACTACGCTTCAACAAAAGCGAGCGACGTTTGAAGACTGGCATTGACCGAGCTGTTTAAAATGCTGGTTGGATTTTGTGGGATAAGCTACAGTAAAGAAAACTCTTTTAAGAATATCGTGGGTCACTGTGCCTGCCGTGCTACCTACTCGACTGCGATTGTATGGTGGTTTCACTTTGAAATATCGTCCGTACGATCGATATTATATTGAACTTCGCATCACCATCATAACAGCCTTATTCGACCCCCTGATTAGTAAGCCTTGACTTATAGATGATTATCGATGTTGATATTTAATATCGACCTCCTTAACCTATACTTTGAATGACGGCGGATAGGCCTATACCAACTATACGCAGAAAGACGAATATAGCATGGCCGATCGATGGACCATTATTTAGAGATATTTAATTGAATATCAAATATAGTCTGTCCCACGCATATAGAATGCAAAATGTAGGGAAGGAACACATATCGGCCTGTGCAAAATTATATACGTTTATATATATATACAATTATATATATATACAATTATATACGCAGAAAGACAAATACAGCATGGCCGATCGGTGGACCTTTGAAATAATTAAATACCAAATAGGCTGCCAAAGGCCCAGAATGCAAAATGTAGGGAACGAACAAATAATGGCCTATGCAAAATAACGGAGTGAGTGGCCTATAAATGAAATTGGTGTAACGAAAATCATACCTGCCCAATGCAATCACTGCATGACCGCACATTGTGCCGAATCCTTCGTTGTGCATCAATATGAAGGCGACGTCGGCTTTGTTACAATCTGGAACCACTCTCATTGCCCCATACATATCGTAGTGACCTCTGGGTTCGTGCATTAGAAATCTAGAAATGTGTTATAATATCGTATACTATATTGTAGGCCTGATTTGGAGACGTGAAGCAAAGTATTGTTGCCTACTTTCTTATTTTATCGTGATTTAGCCGAAAATCTTTCATCTTTTCTAGAACCGTTTTTCCCTTTAGATCTGGTCCACCACTTTCCAGAATACGTAACGGTTCTCCACCCGTGTGCATTTCGCACGTTGTAACAATGCTTCCACGAGCATCGTATTTGCCGATTTCGAATGCCATGTTACTTCGTCGATAAAGACATCAACACTTATCCTTTTCGATGTGGACGTGATATTAGGCCAGCTCTGTGATCGCAAGCGGCTAAATTACCCACTTTACCCCTCGCACAGCGACTATAGCTAATATAGAATATACCGTTTTTGAGAGAACTTCGGCGCTTTCGTTTGGGTTACTTTTAAAACTAGTCATGGATGACGACCATTGATTCACTTTAAGTCGATCTACTGCTTTTCTCGCACACAACTTCGATGTAGTACACCTATATACACACATATAGCTATGTCTTACATAACCTAGTTATGATAGGTTAGTTATGAAGGCATTGCGAATCTGTTAACCAAACCACACAGAAACGCTCAATCAATTCCAGCCGTCTTGCGAAACAGCGCTATCTGCGAAATACACAAGCATGGCAAGAGTAGTAACCATTGAGCTCTCTCTATTCTCAATGGACCGCACGAATCTAGAGAAAACAAACATTCTATGATATACAACCATAACCCTAGATAGAACTGTGGTGATATAGATTACAAAATTTATTCATAATAATAGAACACTGGTCTACGACTTTCCCAGCTTCGCCAAAGCATTTTGGGGAAACCACCCCATGAACAATAATAAAAACAGACTGTTGTCTGCTCTGCCGGGTCAGTGAGTGGGGCGTGGGATTGGTTCGCGGCTTGGGCACGTTGCGTACCGCCGAATCTGGATTGTGGGATTATAGGGTATAGGACAAACCTGAAAAGGACCGAGTTATTGTCCGACATGACAGGTAAAACGGGAGAGGCTTGAGGCTGGTTCAGCGTTCAACAACATAAGGTACAGCGTGCAGTGAACAGGCACGGTATTAATAGGACTTATATGTCTTCAGTGAGGGCCTATATCAGGATAACCCAAAACAGGTTGGAAATTTGTTTATCATTGAAGCTTTTTCCTATTTTTTAGTCTGAACTAAACTGCTGTTGTGAAATGTGACTGCATGATTCACCCAGTGATATCAATCATCGGTGCAAGACATGGAAGACAGTTAGCATACAACTTATGCAATCTTACTTTTCAGTTATTCCTACCATAGGCCTAGTAGTGCTAGCACTAATAATGTCCGATGGCGCTGGAACGATCACACTGATCAGATATACTGTACACAAAGACAAACTTATATTACAGTGTCGTCTTTGAATATGTGGTGACTTTTGTGTATTTTGTTAATGATTTTAATTATCTTAGTGTCCCTCATGGCTGAGTGCAGTTCTGATCACTGATCACGGTTACAGGCAGTCTTAGTCTGCAAGTTGATATTTTGAATAATATATGCTATTTTTTGCAACCTATGTAAATAATTTGATACATTGAACTGTCCACTTTCAACACTTCTAATTTGCAATCCTTAGGATTGTGTAGACCTATGTAGTGGGAAATTTGGCCGTGAATTCAAGCGATCTTTACTATAAATTAGACATGCTGGTTTCAGTGTAGATTCTAATGGAATGATAGGCAAGAATAGCTACGTACAGGTAGATTTCTTTTTGTCCTGAATCTTTTTTACTTTTTTTAGATTTTCATAGAGTAGCCCTACATATTGCCTACCGTGGAGACAATGAGAGCAGAATTAGAATACGATTTCACAATCTATGAATTGACTGATGATGGGTGGTATCGACAATGCACTACAGTATCTCTAATATCACAATAGGCCTCCGGACAGATATTCAGGAGCTGCTGTTCGTTAGGCTAATCTATATCTTCGGTGCTATATATTTGTAGGAAGAATGAAGTAGATGTACTATACTGTCATGTAATCAATGCACGTAGATATGTCAAATGATATAAGCTGTTTTGAGCAAAGATGACCTTTCAGAATGAAAGGATCAATCAAAATAGATGGCATATTCTATAGATGCTAGCTACAAATTTCAGCAGTTTATATTTTTAGATTGATTTATTCATTGAATATCTTATTCAGAGTGATGTTCAGCTACCGGTACAATTTTTCTACATTGTGTAGTGACAGAGTGTAATATGCTATGGATGCAGGCTACTCTTCCTTACCTTATGCTACTGTACTGTATTGATTTAGTTTTACAACTGTCTTGCATATAATATAAGATTAAGGCTTGTGGAGATGGAGATAATTAAGGCTCAGGCTTGTGGAGATGTAGAGATTTTATTTTTCTTACAGGCTGTAATCATCTGAGCATAGATAATGATCATTTAGATCGGATCCGGATAGCCTAATTGATTGTTGCTCAAGCGAGAATTTAGGCCTATCAGTTACATACTTATTTCTAGCCTGTAGAGTTGGTAGAATGATTAGGTGTAGTCTGATTAGACCCCACTGGAATTGAACAAATTAATCAATCATTGAATTTCACAAGAGATAGAGGTACTGGGATGGCCCTCAAATACAATGAAAATAGATATAATGTACATGATCTGGCATAATTATATGATGCCTTATGCTACAAGGTACTGAGGCTGTGTTGTGTGCTTAATTAGGTACACCTATAGGAAAATAGTGTATTGATGTGAGTTACTAACTGCTACCTACTTGCCAATCCATGTTAATACTATAGCACAACCGGCATAAAAATATTGTCATGCAGCAGCCGGACATTGAATTGGAATTTCATGGAGGGTAATTATCCAGGTTATATAAATTTCATGATCAATTCTGCTGCCATCAACATTGTTGCCAATTTACAGATTATGAGTAGGCCTAGCTTTATATTACCAATGCTTCTCGCAACTCACGGCGACAGTCTGTGATTCCCGACTAGCTCTAGGCTGGGATACTGCTGGTCTGCTCTAACGACGACGCTGAATGGACGAAGATCTTGAGACGTAGCGAATCGATATATAACAGGATATATTCTTTACAAAAGCATAAATTCAGTGCGTGACAACGTCTGCTTTGCGGGGATCAGGAAGTGACGACATCATGATGATGTCCGTTAACCATATTGAAGTAACGTCACGCAGCAACGAAGGATGCGTACACAGTGGCTGCACTGTTGGAACACATATCGAACGCATCGCGGAAAATGCCACAGGTGCATAATACGTTGTTTTTCGGCTTCGTGATAGGTTATATTGTTCGAAATTGTGCTTCCAGTATTTTGTCAGGCGTTAGTTTGCAATTACTCAGCGTTGAAATGAGTGCCGTTAACGCCGTGTCCAGGAAGTTACCAGTAATAGAGGCAATATCATCAATTCGTTTGATGATTTGCATTCTCACTCAGGATCGAGCGTCGTAAATAACGTTTGCGACTCATTCTTTCGGGCAATATGCGGTATTAGAGTCGAAGTTGTTTAGAGATAGTTGGCATGTACCCTATATAGTCTTATCGAGAAGTCTACTATAGCAACATCTCGGCTGCGCTTAGATGTATAGTTTGCTTACACCTTCACGGAAACTCGAAGGCTACGGTGTGCGCTTATGCATGCTACGGTATGTTTTTAATTATTCGGCATTACGCCGTTCAAGCCAGCTGCTGCGAAGGTTAACAAATATGCTGTATTGAAAATATTCATGTTTGCTAGGGAAGATAGACACGTCGTTAAATGAATGAACGTTATATGGCGGCGAAATATGAAACTGGTTCGTCGCATTAGTTAGGAGTCAGACGTAGGCAGTGAAGCAGCAAGTACGCAACGCGGCTGTAGTTTCAGGTCGTGATTTCGCAGAACGAGGCTTTTATACGCAGAAATCTATTACAGTGTGCTATGAGCGCTGTGTTTTGTGGTTGAGGTTTCGTGAACAGATTTGTAAAGACCGTTAATGGGGCAACATAGGTAGCCTCTTCCTCTATTCTATTTTACTGTACTTACTACTTAGCATTACGTCTGTGATCATGGTAAATGACACAGTAAATAGACAGCATCCGCAAGCAGAATAATACTAAATCCGCCAAGATCGATGGCTTAACATTAAACTAAAGCAAATTTTTGTTAACAGTATCGTCTAACAGCAGATCCGAAACGAAAAGTGCCGAAGACGTTAATCGCGATGTAGACCCGACACTGTTTGATTCTTCTAAATCTGACGCAGAAAAAGATAATATCGGCGAACTCGTGCTTGACAATCAGCATACTAAGACACCGCCTGGCTGCGTTGTATGTGTGAACTGTAATGAAATAACAGAACCGCACCCCAATCCATTAAAGCAGGCGGGGAAGGAAAAATACACGCTTCAGTACGGAAAACCTACACCGTTCAACGGTAGTGATCCTGGTATTTTAGCACAGCCTGAAGAATCAGAACACTCACAGTTGGCAAATAAACGCTGTGTTGTTTGCCAATTCGATACGCACTCTGTATTTAGCAGCGGTAGCCACCGCTATAAAAAAGATACAACAACTGCGGTTCAGGTTCCGTTAATAAGTGACGAAACTCGTACTTACACCATTTCTCACGCTCCGTCATTGAGCGGTACGAACGCGCGAATTCTCTCAGTAACTGGCAGTAACAACGTCGTAAAACCACCGCCCCGTAACACACTGCAACATTTATCTGTTGAGAGGCGTGATCCAGCCGTGGTGAGCGACGGTAAAACTACCTGTCTTGCGGAATCGTCGTCGACGCAGTTCAGCAGTTCGACAAAACCAACAAGACACGAGCGTAGAGAGATAGCGTTAGCCCTCTTTGATGAAGCCGGTAGAATGGGTAATATTCCACCAAAACGCTCAGAGACGGCGAAGGACACAAAAGAAGAGATAAGAGACAAACATTTAGCGACTACGCCTTCAACTAACTCTGATTATAAAGCCAACAGCGAGGTTATAAAAATCAAGCCGAAATCTCACACCATACCTGAAGTCGTAATCAGCGATGTGAGCATGGAGCATGGAAAGAAATATCCGTTAGCCGTTGGAGATGAATCTATTATTATCAATAATGTATTGGATAGAAATGAACTGGAAGGAGACGAAAGCCAGCTGAGGCCATTGAGAAGCAACGATAGTGCTTATAGCTCCGACTCACGATGTACTTCCATGGATAGCGGGAACGACTGCATCGCACGCGCCGAGGAAGCGGATTTTACAGATATTTCAACTCAATTGTATCCACCCAAGTCATTACAAGAGTTGAAAGGCAGCGGTTCATCGTCCTCTTCATCGTCTTCTCCTTTACACACTGCTGCAACGCCATCTTTTGGCAGTGATCAAACTCTACGAGTGATGAGTGATTTTGGAATGCAAAGGAAGCTATCGTCATCATCTGGATCATCTTTCAGGTAAGCTTACTAAATTCCCGGCCTAAAATAACGTAGAAGTTTGCGTAATTTGTGTTGCTATAGATATACCGTAGATATATATTTCTTCCTTCTGTGATATACTGTACATCTGTTCGCGAGAATGGTGTGTGCTCCTCTACGGCTGCGACCTCCATGTTAGCTGGTCTCAGAAGCGTTATTCCTCAATCATCTCAATCGAGGTGTACGATTTTAAGTAATATCCACGAGGTACCGGTCCCCTCGGCTTTAGTATTATAGGCATATATATATATATATATAGCACAGATGTTGTTTTAATTAGTAGAAACTGCTGTGTTGCGTTTATTGCTTGGCCCCCTAAAGTCTCATTAGTTAGCGAAAAGGAAGACGCAATCGATTGGCGCAGAGCAATAACCGCCTGCTTATGCGTTAATGCATCGTTGCTCGTGCAATAGAGTCGATATAAAATAATACATTCAAATTTCATGAGTGAAGTACCTAGTCTGTTCACGTGCATCTTGTGGAAGGCCCACGCCTACCACCTACGTTGACTTTCGGGGTGTGTACCCAGTACCATTGTGCTTCTTGGCTGATGCGAACATCTCTGTATCAGAGGCGGGGCTCTCGACATGATGGAATGCATTCTCATGCATATACATGTACGATGGCGATACGGGATGTACACGAAATTCGCGAGTTTTGCATACGGCCACAGGGGATGATACTACTCAGAAAGCGACACACCTTGAGCCTTGACATCTTCTGCGTGCAAAGATCAAGTTAACTATATACAATTAGTCTGTGATCGTGAAATGTGTCCATGACTTTTTCGTTCCCGGGGTGACGCTTTCTGCCTTCGCAGATCTTCGCTGTCGTTCGAAGAGTCGGAAGATGATATGATCAATAGCGATAATGAAGTTCAGAGGAAAGCGGTAAGTTATGATTCTTTGCATTCATATTTTATTCCAGGGGTGTCCAACCAATCTGAGACTGAGAGCCACATTTGAGCCATATCATACACATCGGCACACATGAACATCGCCTCGCTTGTTGATAGCCGTACGAGTAATAAAAAATAAAGGTCGACCCTGAAGGTGTTATTTTTTTTACTCGGATTGGTTTAGTAATGCATATTCAGATTAATTCACATTGCGAGGAATGTAGCATAAAGAGGTTGTGAAACACTGCCTCAGCTAGATTTATTGTATGCGGGAAAGAGCCGCATTGAACCAGGCAAAGAGCCGCGGGTTGGCCACCTCTGTTTTATTCTGTTCGCGTGAACATGACTACGATTTCTAAGCCGGTGTGCTCGGAACCTGAGAGCAACGAATTAGTCAGTAAGTGAATCAGTGAAAGTTAAGGTTACAGGTCTATAGAACAGATGATCCGTGGTGCCATGCATGATTGTCATACCCCCCAACTATACATGATTCATATATCAATGTTGTCAGAATGAAGTTGAAAACAGGATGTTTTCATATCTTTTGTGTAACGATCATTTTCCTACCGTTATTAATGAACATTGTCATAGAATTCAATGGAAAGGGCTAAAGACTTTGTCCCGCATGTGAAGATGTAGGCGAACTGTATATGCTATTAAGCTCACCTCGAAGGCCGTCGGCAAGTAGGTGTCAGTAAGTGCGTGATTTGTTTTCTCGGGTCGTGGAGTATAAAGTAGACGTTAAGCATAAATAAGATCAACATGCAGTATATTGTTTCCGTGCCTATAGTTTTGATGTAGCGCATTCCATGGCAGATAGATGCGCAGTGCAGTAAGTCGTGAAAATTTTGGATGCTTTTAGGCTAATTCCTTATAACGTATGCCACAACAGGAAATACCTATTGTGCGCATGTGTGCGACGTCACTCGGCACTTGTGCTTCGGCAACTGACGAAAATGTATGTTCTATACTAACAAACGACAAAATAAGGCAACTAAGCGGTTGATCAATATCCGATGTACGTAGTACGTACAGTATATACTCATTTATTTATCTGTCTTAGTAACTTGTGCTTATGCATTTTTCACTGTAATCTAGCATTGTATCATTTCGGTTTCGCTTCGGCAGCTAAATTTGGTTTGCGATGTTTTAGTTTTTTTTCCTGGTCAGCACAAACGCAATATCGTGGCAAAGAACACGGAACGTAACGCAGCTATTTTTCCGCTAACGCTCATGGTTGATGGCTTACGCTTTGGGCGTCATAGCGTGAAAGTTAGCCATTCGTAACGTATCTATCAATTCGAGAGTAAGTGGCGTCAGGTTGCGTCCTGTAGCAGTAATATAACGACTTCAGTTGAATTCAAGTGTTACCAAAGAAACTGATTTACTGCCGTTCTTCTCAAGTTAGGTTAAGGCTTAGCGTTATTACGCTTCAAGCATCAAAGTGTATAATAGCTATATATGCGGAAACTGTCGCGCTGTGCGAAGAGTGTAATAACGTCTGCTTACGCCTACTGCCTCAACAAGTACCGGATATAGACAGAGTATACTACGTTTACTACTGAAAAGATCGTTTATATAACCATACCTGTGGCGTTATGGCATGGTGTGCCAGAATATCGCAAGGCGAAACGCAAAATATGGACAAAATTCAAACTAAAGGCGTGGATTATTCGGTAAGACCCTACTACCATCGCTTTGAGTATGTAAAATAGAATAAGTGACGTCGATAATAAGTCCCTTATGGGTAACAAAGGCAGGCGTAATTATATCGTCATATATAACGCCAGTTGTTAATGGCGCCATGGTCGTGAGTTACATAGAAGTTGTATGATTTTTCTTTGAAAGGGGTTCGCTTATTGTAGGTGACCAAAAGAAAGTTGTTCGTAGGGTTCATTTAGTTACTATTGTAGCAAAGTCTCTTCACGCAAGAGTATACTGCTCTTGTGAACGTGTAAGCCTTTATTCAGCTCGTACTAAATCGGCGGTAATTGCCATTGTTCAATGGCCTGTGTACTTAGTTACGTTTTGTTGGAATCCCTTCACCAGCGGTTGCACTAGACTTCGTGCTATATGATCGAAATGTACCAAAAGTGGTTTATGGTAGGAGGTTAGATAATAATTTAGCCATTATGCTAAGGCAGGACTTTTTCTCAAATGATAAGTGGGTGACTGCTGACGGTTTCACTCAGGTTTTGTAGTTTAGTTTGGCTCGGCTGTTCGTAATGTAAGGCTATTTCCTTTTCATTGCTAAGGCGATCGAGGTTCAGAGATGTGCAGATGGACTTTATAGAGTGTCGGGGGCATCTTTGTTGGTGTTCTTTGTCTCTTGAGTATTAAGACAAGTAGAAAATGGGGAATATCTTGATTAGCACATCTGTTTGTTACATTATCGTGGATCGTACCTCTCCGTGTTTCAATTACATTCAGCTGCTTAGTTCAATTATGTGTCGACGCCACGTGTTAGCTGTGATATGGGCAGAGTTTCCCTGCAATATAGTAGGATTGGTTGTTGTTGTAAGGTTTGGTTAGATTTCTTAGACCTGTAAGAGGTGTGAATTTGTGCGTTTTCGTAGGCGAGGTTGTCAGTTTGACAGACCTATTTTGTCAAACTGCAGAAATATGAGATATCTAGAGGTAAAGATATACCAGGACTGGTATTAAAGGCGGAGACTATTTCTGTGCGCCCACCCATTGACATGATAGAACTTAGTGAACTACAGATGCAGACACGCGAATCCTCATTGGTATGACAACCTTGTTTCCGCTGGTTGAACTGTTTCTTATTCCTTACTGAGTGGAGACTTGTTATGGTGTTTTCTGGTAGTATATGTTACTCCCAACGAATGAAGTTTTATGTGGTTCTCTATCTCTTGTGTATCTCTCGGTTGAGTGATGGTGGGAGTTAATGCAGATGCGGGAAACAAACTTGATTTTCTCACGAGAATATATTTATTCCTGTTGTAGTACCAACTTGTATTTCTGTAATGGAGTGCCAATGTTTACCTCTGTGGCACTTTTTAGATAAGAAGCTTACGATTTCTTATTGTCTGTTAAAGTCTTAAATTCGTGCCTTCGGGCGCTTTATCTCCTATTGCAAATACTATATTACGTCAACGATTATTCTTATCGCTCGCAATGGAACGGTAATCTTTAATACAGTAAATATATCCATGACACTTGGCAAATTCCAAACACGCTTCGTTGTAATTGAGCCTAATCATGTCTGCTCGATCATTCGTGAAATAATTTATCGTGCCTAGTGAAGTAGATCTCTTTAAACTTAGCGTTCGAATGTGTGAACATTTTCAGTTGGTTAAACTCGAGTTCATCCTGCAGTAGCATCTTGCACTGAGTCACTAGCTGCTCACCTTCACAGTTCCTATATAGTTTCTTATCACATCTGATTATATTTTGTATTCGCCACGTTTTTACGCAGTGCAATGTGGGGAGACAAAGCGTAATTTCCGCTGCAGGTCCCTTTGCGAGTTGCGAGTAGCCCATATATGAGATTATCTTCCTATAGTCTATGGTGTCGTTCCCTCGATCGAGACACTTGGCGCAGTTTTGCATCTAATAAATGGCGTGGCTATATACGCCTATATACGAGTCGCAGGGTGGAGCAGAGTAACCTTTTGCTTCGTAACAGGCCTAATGTAGTTTCGGAAAGCTAATTTGTTTAGATGGATTTAAATGGGATTGCGTTTCAGTGCAGATGTCAACAGTTTGGTGTAGGACGGGATTAATAATGACTACCGCAAACATTTTCTCACTTCATGAAGCTGAAGTGTGTGCCGCTGTTGTGATTACTATTATTATTATGTCGGGCGAGTAGGTTCCCTCTTGTACGATTTTAAGGATATATATCGCCTCAGGGTTAAAACTTGGATGATCTTCAATTAACGTTTCGTACACTGGCGATAAGTGGGCTTACCAATGTTATGGGCATCTTGTAATGTGTTGTGTGTCATGCTACCGCACTTATGCGTTTTGTGATAATATTTCTTGTCATCAAGACTCAGATTTAGATAATTCCGACGACTATTTTATATATATGAACCTTCGATAACACTTGAAAGCTTGAAATAACCGTGTTATCATGGCTGTACTGAAAAACCCGACCTCGTCAATAATTCAAATCTCTGTATTAATCCAAAACATTTGGGTATTGAAATAGAGAAAAGCGCCTGATTGAACGAAACAATTTTCTCTAGGACATAGGGCTGCTGTAAAGAAAATGTGATAAGACAACGTAGGGTGCATTTCTGCAGTTGTTATCACTTTTCAGATCAGTCTTTGTCAATCTTACTACGGCATACGCCATCACCTATTCCTCCGTACGATCATGAGCAGATGTGGACTAGGCCTATAATATAGGTTTAAGATTTATGCTTCGCTGTTTTTGAAATTTGAAGTCTGCAGTTTGGCAGCGTCGGTTTGAGCGCGTGCGAAACGCCACCCCGTGGATTCTCTGTATTTATTCTCTACTTTTACACACAGTCAGTTTTGTTAATGTTTAACGGTACAAAAGAATGCGTATATTAAAGCAGCTTATTTTGCACTCTTCGTAAAGTGGCGAACATCGTAGTACAGCAAGTTTGAACGGTCTCGATGGTATACATGTTTCGGGATGTTGCCTTTTCGTACGTTACATCGTTGGGTTGGTTTTCGATCCGTGGTTTGTCGTGTGTTTTATTCATGCATCTTAGTAGTATTTGGCGGCGATGTGAATAAACATTTGTGTTATTTTATGCTTTTCGAGAAGAAATTAAGGATATTAAGGCGCCAGTTGCCGAGTAGTAAAGGGGATTAGTGCAGGCCGTTTCATTTCTGCATACATTCTTGGACTATGAAAAGGTTGTTATCTTTCAACGGCAATAGACAGTTGACTGCACATTGTAGAGGGTGAAGTTTTGTGGCGGTGCACACCCAGTTTTTTTAGTCGACTTGAGTAGGGCGTACTATGTGAATGGCAACGGTTATTCAAGTATCCGCGTCGACCTTCGACCATGACCCATTAGTAACAGCCATGACGATCGTGATGTTACAGTTTCTCAATGTCGTGAGCAGAGACCTACAGCTCTCAAGTCTATCTATGATTGTTTTATTGCTTGCTGGACCCTAATTGGTTTCGAGAATCCGTGGTTCTGTGCCATATGTCAACTTGGGATGTGATGATGGTATGGTACTGGTAACCATGGACTTACTGTCCTCGTATACTGTATTCTACGCTGTTTACAGTGCATGTATAGGATGAGCGACGTCTGTTACGAAATCTATTCAAAAGTAGTGTCTGTGAAAACTTTAAGCTTGGACGTTGTATGCTTTTCGCTCACGACTTGAATGTATAGTGACGTATAGGTTTTAGTGGCGTTATGATCAGGATCGAATTGTTTACACCCTTTTCATGATTTGAGTTATCCCCTATATCCTATAGAGTAATCATTGTCGACTTTAGTATGTAAGTATGTAAGAGTAAGTTCTTTGACGTTAGCTCTTTCTTGCCTATTCACAGCGAAGTTCTTGGACCAAAATAAGGCGAATGGTAATCTGGTCGCCATTTATGCAGTCCTTCAAGAAAAAGTATCCCTGGGTGCAACTTGCTGGACATGCAGGTAAGAAAATATCCTCTCATGCCTTGGTCCAAGCTTGCCAAAAGCCGGCAGTATTACCTGCCTTTGTTTTGTAGGTAACTTTCAACCAGGAGAGGAAGGGTGCATATTGAAGAAGTATTGCCAACGAGAAGCTGAATGCCTGAGTCAGCTTGATAAAGACGAACATTTGGGACCTTACGCTCCTGATTACCACGGCGTCGTGAACAAAGAAGGCGAACGGTACACGAGAATGCAGGATCTACTTTTAGCATTCGACTGCCCAAGCGTAATGGACTGCAAAATGGGACTCAGGTAATCTTGCACATCTTTTTTTACTCATACCCGCAATGGCGCAGCGTTGATTACATATTACGATGCCTAAAGAAGCTGCCGCATCGTCAGGGACTGACTAATCTGTATCTCCTTAAGATGTTACTTTCTGCAGTCATTAGTAGTAATTATTAGAGACAATGTAACAGGGCCCTACAAGTTTTGTAGGCCGCGCGAGATCAGGGTTATAAATTAACGTCGTAGTACTCGCTTTCGTTCGTTATCGGTCGATTCTTGATTGGTCCGCATTAAATGTGTGTCAGCAATGCCAGTTAGCAAACGTCGATCCTCAATGTAGAAGAATATATTGATATCGATCTTTCAGCATCTATGTGCCTTGTCTTTGTGGTAACTCAACTATCCCGCACCCGCTTTTGTTATTCATTTGACCGGGACAGCCCTTTAGGCTCTGTTTTATTGGCGATAACCATCAAGAGCGTATCGGTAATAAGATGTTCTGCACCGTCCAATATTTTGCTTGGATAAGATGTATTTTTGACACAAAGGTCTAATAGCGTGGTATTACACACATGAATATGTAGGCAATCAATAAATGAATGGCTTGTACAATTTCATTATAACACCGGGGATGTTACTCGTCTACTGGCTAATACGATAGCTGGAAAATAACAATAATTTCTATCGACCCACAAGGGTCGCACGTTTCGCTAATAATCTTGTTACACATCTTGTGATGAAATTGAGAACTGAAAATTATGTCATGACCGGGTTAACGTCGGCCTGCGACCTAGTCTGTGGTGTTGAGAATTGACCGTACGGAGAAATTCCAGGCAGGTACTTGAAAAGGTGCCTATTTCAAGGTTTCCGCAACTCTGGTACAAGTGTTTGCGCGCTCAGTAAGGCAATAATTTGCGTTGCATTTTTGTAGGTGATACAGGGCTTAAGTTAGAAAGGACAACCTAACCGTAACGTAACGTTTGTGAATTGTGTTTTTCCGTTCCTTAGTTGAGATTGCTGCCACCAGCCGCCTGTGTGCGGCATATTTGATTTGATCCACTTAGATAATATTGACATTGTCGTCATCGCTTAACTCGCTATTTACGATGTTATTTTCGGACTCCTTCTCCGTTTGTACAACGCAAAATCATTCATTTGCGTGCGTCACCGAACTCGAACAATCCGAGCGACCGAGATTTGCGCGTGACCCCCGAACTTACGATGTTTACTCAACGCTTCAATTCGCAGCGCGTTTTATTGTGACCGGACACCGATGGTTTGTTTGATGTACCAACTTCTCTGTAAATTTCGGTGGGAACCTACCTCTAAAGGTCTTCCAAAACCTGTTGGTCCACCAAAAAATGCGTTCTTTCCGGCTTTCTCCAAACGGAGACGTAAATGCCGTATTTCCATTTCCCATGCGTCATTAGTTAGTAACTATTTGACTGGCATGAAACTTGCGTGTAATTTCGTTCCATGATATAACTGTGACATGTGACGTAGCACATGACGTTATCGAATTGCTGGAACTAAAGTCACCTCCGCGCCACGTTAGGACGTTACTCAGACTTTCCGTGGTAGATGAATTATGCCCCATGCGCCAAAAACATTCTTCACAATCATTGTGATTCGCTCGCGCCTGTAGTAGTTCATGTCTAGTATGACTTAGGTACATATTTTTAAATCGTACCCTCACCATAGCCAACAAAATTATACTAATTACGTCATAGCTGTCGATGTCAGACGGCCACTATATATGGAATAATATGAAACATAACAGTTGTGCAGCCAAATATATTTGTAACTAAATTAAAAATGTTGAAACAGTGGAGGTGGGCCGTTTATCTCCCGTGCTAAAATCACATCACGATTCACGACGTCCATTACCATGTCCATTTGTAAAGGTTAGCCTCGCCGTTCTAGCCCTAGCCGCACGATTACGACGTATGACGTGATAGTGCGTCACTTTTTAATACGGCTTCGTCGTACTAAGAGTTATGTTAAATCGTCGCTTACTGTTGTAAATAATGTTAGGAAAACAAAGATGTGGCTTTGCTAGTCATTTGGCGTCCATGACGATATTTTGTGAGTAGTTATACTCGGAAAAACAGGAAAACACAACATATGACGAATCGCGACGTAGTGTTATCAGACGTTGTATCTCCCCGACCCCCATCTGCCCGTTATAGGGTAACGTATTGATCTCTCATCAGTGATTTTGATGATTTCTCAAGGGACAAGATCAATGGTGTTCTAAAATCAGTGCAGTGTATTTAACGTGCGTGATTGTCGCGTATTTTGGTTTGTGCAGCTCCTAACAACATTTCGTATTTCCAGTCTTACGAACAAGCCTTGCGGAAGAAAGTCCTACTGCGTAGTCTACATCATACGCTATTCCTGTTGATGTAAGGTCGTATAGTGAGAGTGTTATATTCGTATCAGTAGCGCCACGATTTCTGCTTAATGATGCTATAAATAACGATTCAAAGCCCTCCAGATTTAATTTATGATGTCTTATGGCTGTTTAATACGATACAATCGATATTCTGTTCAGTGCCGTGGCAGAACCCTCCGCAACGTAACTTTTATTATGCATAATTTGAAAGGCATTAACTGCCATATCCGTAGGCCATGCGACATACCGCAACGCTACGTTGTTGAGTAGCACAAAGGAAATGACACATAGCAGCTTGCTGTATTGTGTTGGTGACGTTGGTATTGTGAGCTTTACACCAAGGTTAATAAGGTATTTGTGCTCTAAATATAAAAAGATTAGAATAGCGAGTGTCACCATGGTTTTTAATATCCATCCAAATTTATTGAAAGACTCATCTCTCAAGTTTGAGCTTCTATTCGATCTATCGTGATGGTACGCCTTGAGCTGCTATAAATATGCATTGTATGTTAAAATTGCGGTGATGGAGTCGCACCTTTCAAGAATATTATACTGAAAAAATTGTAACGCTTCGAATTTTAATCGTTCGGTACCGGAACTTATGCACGATACAGTCTTTCGAATATTCACTCGTCGCTTATGTAAATACGACTTACCATTGTTGTGAGGACTCGAGTCTCGTTTTCCCCTTGACTTGACTTGGCGCTCAGAAAATGAAAGTGAAAACTTGAAAGTTCAGGAGTATATTTTGGCAAAGTCAGTTTTTTATTCAATATTTCTTACTATTTCTAGTCAGTCTTCAATCCCAGTGGGCTAACACTGATGGCAAATCATTAATTTAATTTGGTTGGCGGAGCTCGTTGCTGTTTTTTCCCCAAAATGACTCGATTGGGACTCGAATTTGTAAAGTTTTGAATCGGACTCGACTCGGACTTTAGGTCTCGATGACTCGGCTGGACTTGGGACTCGGCATCAATTTGAATTAGTCACAACACTTTCTTCATATCTTACCCGGTAATCTGTTATGCACGTGCTCATCATCCTGATCCCGTGATTTTCATTTTAATGATAAACCTGATGAATAATGCGCTATCGTAATTTTCTGACGTTTCTTTTGCGTAGAGTTTCGGTAGTTACTGTGTTTGTTGCTGTGTAGACTTCGCGATCTCGACTTTATGCCGTCAGAATGCTGTTTCGAGATTTTTTTTTTATTTGAAATGTCTGCGATCGCAATCTTGCAACTGTTGACGGAGGTCCAATTCTCCAAAATCGACGCGACTGCATAATTGCAAGGTGGCGAAGTCTGTTCTAACCTAACAACGCATCATACCGCAAACAATCGTTGACTTTTACTTTTGCCTTGCTTAGTAGAACGAGAGAAATTCTCCTGCATTTTTTTCTAGACAATACAGCTTACTTTCGTGTATCTTGCATTAGAATTTTTGAAGTCTATTTCTTGCCCACGAACTCGCAACACGATGCTCCTTGAGGAGATTAAAAAATTTTCCGTACATATTAATAGCTTATGTCTATAATAACATATGGCGTGGTGTTGACGTTAAAAGCAATTATTGTTTTCAGGACCTATCTTGAAGATGAATTAGTCAAAGCTAAAATAAAGCCAAGACTACGTCATGTGAGTTGACTTTATGTTGCAAGCATAACCAAGCCACACTAGTTGAAATTGTACGAAGCTTATACTTTGTATGCCTATATACACTCATGTCTTTCATAATGGCATTGCACCCCTCGTTTTTTGGTAGCATTTGCTACTTATCATGAAAAGATATCTTTGGGAGTCGTATGTGTAAGCCACTGCGTAGCTAGTCTCGTCTGGTGGAAATGGCGAGCAGATATTATGCCTTCGTCAAGTATTCATGGGGGTACACAAAGAAGAAATCCTCAAACATAGCTTTCATAATCCCACGGCGAGATTTAGACCCTAGCCTAGTGCATTTATGAGGCCCCCACTCCCAACCCAACTCCATCCGATTCTGGACTCACAAAAATCAAAATCTACAGTAAAATATTCCTTTTTTCGACTGCCTAAGCCTGGGTAAACGTGGAAAGCCGCGGCAGTTACGGCGTCCAATCGGAAATTTTGGTTTGATCCAACGTGGCTACCCAAGACATGACCCAAGTCCATGAGCCCAGGGAGAAGTATAGTTGAGACTCTTTAGAGTATACGTGCTTCGGTACTCAATAAAGCACATCTTGAAATTTGGCACAGGATATGTACAAGAAAATGACCGAAATATCCCCCGGCGAGCCAACGCCTGAAGAACATGAGCAAAAAGCTGTCACGAAACCTCGGTATATGCAATGGAGGGAACACGTCAGTTCGTCATCCAATCTTGGATTCCGTATAGAAGGGATCAAGGTACCTTACACAACTCTGTTTATATTCTGTCCTACAACAGTTAATGTATTATGAAGGCGCAATTTACCGCATGACCGCAAGCACTTTATACACTTGTGAAGTAGCTATTACTGGCTGCGACTATCGTAGACGTTTGAAATCTGTGAATAGAAATTGTAAGTTAGTGTTCCCGCCGTACTGTCACGAAATGCGAGAGATCTGGGCATGGTCTTATTTTGCCTATCCAAATTACTGGCTTCAGTTCATTAGGAATTGCCGCGTCAGTATATTTTACAGGTGCAGTCATGATCTGTGACGCTAACAATAGTGTAATAGATCGTTAAAGCTCACTCGTAATGAATAATGTAAAGGCAAAAGCGGCGAAATGTACTGCATACGCATACGGTGTAGAAATACAGAGCTTGAAATTCTATGCACTAAATTGGTCAAACCACGGAGGTCACAAGTGGCTCATGGTCACGTAATTTGCATGTTTTTGAGTAAATCGTCCCATACCGAACGTGACCGAACGAAATCCGCGTCAAGGATGTTGAATCACAGAACTAACGGCCCATAATGAGCCATGAGGCACCTACTTAAATACAAAGCTAGCGACTTCCAAGCGCGAACCATCGATGGCGCTTCCGCATGCACATTTGCACAAATGTGTGGGTCTAGTACGTGGAACGCTCCACACTCTGAAGACTACTCATTTCTCCGTGAGTTATTGTTGCCAAAATGTGTATGGGTAAGCGATAGTTGACCGTTGTCCCGTTCACTACTACGATATGAATGACGAATTTAACAAACTTAAGTCATACCCGGAGCGTTTGTGTGGAGTGATGTAGCCGTAGAATAAGCTGCGGTTACTGTTGAACAAGCCGTTCGTGTCTGCTATGTCGGTATGTTGAATTGGAAAAATGAATTTTTCTCAGAAAGGAAACAAAGAGCCGAGCAAGGATTACAAGCTCACGAAGACGAAAGAACAAGTCAAAAACGCGTTCAAATATTTTATAGACGACAAGCAGGAGGTTTTGGTGAGTGATTTACGTCATATTCAAGACTATTACTCGAAATCTTAACCTTTGCGTATAATGTTCAGGAAAAATACATAGCCCGGTTGAAGGATATTCGAGACGCGGCGGAAAAATCAGACTTCTTCATGTCGCACGAGGTAACGCGCATTTTCTTTTTCCTTATTTTAGTGACTTGTCATCAAGGTTAAATGATTTTTTTGTAGGTCATCGGGAGTTCGTTGTTATTCGTTCACGATCACACCGGCCATGCTTCTTCGTGGATGATCGATTTTGGGAAAACGACAAAGCTGCGTGGTGACAATAGATTGACTCATCGTAATAATTGGGTAGAAGGAAACAGGTAATTTTCATATATATGCCTGTATCGGCCATACCCGTATTTTTGTAGCAAAACGTTCCGCGAGCAGTTTGGTGACGCATTTGTATTCTGTCAATAGTGTCAGCCAAACTCAGTTGTTGATTTGTGATAAGGGTGTGTAACACACACCGTTAGCAGGGATTTTACACCGGACGTGAAATACTATGACTCTCGGACTATTGTGCTCTGATCGGGTTCTCCCAGTTCGATATCCAATCCCGACCGAGTCGAAAATCAAATACTCTAAAATTGGTATCCATTCCTCCGTTCTTCTTGACAGTCAGTATTGGGGAAGTGCGTAGGGCTGTGGTTGTGATAGTGATCCGGCCAATATGCCGGAAATATCGATATCGCGTGCTCTGGACAGACCTGGCGTACATGACCTGAGCTGTTGACAGCGCACCTAACACAAACAACCGCAGTCGATTTTGCATTGGTACTGCATGTGTTGAGTATGAGTCACAAATATTTATGTACTGGAGCATGTTGACTACAAGCCTGTATTCTTTAGCCCTCCTATACGGCATGCTTCGTTGGTACCATATTTTATCGTATTCACCGTAAGTCATATGCTAGCTCCTAAGTTGTTGTTTTGTGAATTACAGGGAGGATGGTTACCTTCTCGGTTTGGACAACCTTATCTCAATATTTGAGGAAATATCAATTGAACTACAAGAACAACCCATCACAAAGCCAACAACAACATCAACAACAACACCTTCAAATACCACAGACAGTTACGCAATAGCGTCGTGGGCATTGTCGAGTCAATCTTCAGGCGAAAGTTTTGAACAATACGCGTTAGATAGCCCGCCTTTAACCGTATCAGACTGTTCTTATGACTACACTGCCACTACTCAAAAGCCTCAGCTGAAGCGACAGGTTGCGACTTCAGAGTCCAAAGAAGACACAACCCTTAATAGAGAGTTAAATAAAGGAGACGAGCGATTAAAATCTGTACACGTAACAGATTCTCATGATACGAACTCGCAAGAGACATCATGACAAGGTACCCACTATCTTCACTGCATACAGGTCTAGGAGGTTTGCGGTAGGATTGCCCAGCTTTCTTCTGTTTATTGCAGATCTTCTCGTCGATATGCGATAGAGTTGACTCAAGGCAGTGATACCCCGATACCCTACATAACAGTACAACAGATGCTTTCTCATGGGCGATTCAGTTAAGGGAAGCCAGTATTGCCCGGTTTCATCCAGTTTAAAAACATATTTACTGTTAGCCAATCCAGTGGGTCGAATGTAATGTAACCGTGCTCAGAGCAGCATGCAACAGATCCCGATCTCACAGTCCATTTGCAGTTTCCTAACGACTTTTGGCGTATCAAGCCATTACTGTTTCGGCGACGTATTTCTTTGTTTTGTCCCGTGGGTTTTCGGTTCTTTACTGTAGAGATAATTTCAGTGGGCCATGTCTTCTATTCAACGCGACGTCGTGATTTCATCTTTCGATGCGTCTGGTATCACGAAAGTACTTTTTGGAACAATCTAAGCCACCATGCTGCTTCGTCGCTGCTGCGAAGCTCCCATTCAAAACTGATCATTGTACTCTTCATTTTGATATGTAAAGCTCATAATAGACTCCAACTGGCAACTTCAACATTAGTGGTACGCTAAAAAGTACGGTACGTCGGGCTTAGGCGTACATCGCCGATTTCGGTCTGGTTTTGGATTGTCACCGACGATTAGCCCGACTAAATCGCAATTGAGTCTATTTAAAAACGCTAATAAACACAAATCTACAAACACCTCAGGACTATTCTCGTCATTTCACGTTTTCGATTAAAACGACCCGCGAATGCACCGTTAGCTTGGTGTTATGATTGCGTCAATACCGATTAACGGTGAGGTGATTGAAGCGATACTAACCCTGTTACGGAAAAACTATCAAATGTTCCACTATTATCTCAACGAAATCAAATATAATTCGGAACGAGCATCGGTATATTTAGATCATAAACCAACCGTTACTTCCCTCGAAGCCGCACGCTATGGCGCATGAGTCGCATGGCGATTTTATGTTAGTTAACGAACAAAATAATTAACCGATAACTACCACGTTATGCGCCACCAAATTCTGGTTATGTGACCGCACCATACAAAGTATTGTGCATATAGATCATATTCTATAAAGGGAATTATGCAATAACTGGACGAATTTACAGTTGATCGTCGTATTTTGAAATACTGGAACGGTGCCGCATTTGCCCGATACCGGCCCGCCTCTTAAAAAAGTCGTGCCGGCACGCCATTTTTTGTCACGTTACGATGCTGACTCGTTTCAAACTTCAACTGTAATTTTGCGTGCATATAATCGTATTCGAGTCGAGGAGAAATTGCCCTGGTCTTCTTCAAATATCTAGTATTAGTTTCTTTTGCTTTATCTTGCTACTATTGCTAGTAGTATGGACGATGTTGTTGATGGTATGGCTTTGCTTCTCTGTGTGTGTCGTAATGTATATTTTATCTTCACCAGTTATATTTCTAGTAGCGCACGCAGATCAGCCGCTGTTGTCATATTTTATTGTGTTGACTTTTTGATGATAGTTGTATTTGTTGATTTTATTATCATTGACAGTTCTTCTTTCTCTTGCACTGGAAATTGTGTTTAGTGACACATTTAGAATTTTGTTTTCTCATGAAAACCGCTCGTAAATGTAGTAGAAATACTATTTGTCTCACCGATGATCGTGCTTGAATTGATGCGAATTCTGCTAGGGACCAGGTCAGCGCGAGTCTAATTTGGTCCCGTGGTCAGTGCTGGATGTTCCATTTGGCGAGGTAGGCAGAAGCCTAGTGACGTCGACGTTCAGATAGCCTTGATATTTATATAAGGTTTCTAACTTCAAAGTGTCGAAAAAGATTCTGAATTTCGAGTCCAGAATAGGCCGGGATGGTGTGGGAGTGAGGACCTCAAAATGGATTTGCTTATATGGGCATCTGACGGCCTAAATCCGGGCCTGTCGCCCTCGATTACCGCGATAGAACATCCAATTATGCACCATTTATTTCGAAACTTTGAACACATGCTTTTCAAGGATAGGTACGGACATTTTTGTTACGTCCATGACAATTAGTCTCATTCAATCGCATCCTCTTCTTGCGCACAATTTCAGTGCATGATGCGCCGCTTCAACTCCTTTATCAGCTGCGAATCTCAGAAGTTTCTCGGATTCTCTGCCAAACAAGTATCTCTGGTGAACCAGAAGTCTTGTACTATACGATATCCTATCGCTTATTTTTACCCTTTTCTCAAGTCTGTTTTTGACCCGTGCATGTGCCCAACTGCCAAGTTAAAACTGGCCTCGGGGTGTCCTTGGTCGGCGGCAGCTCTGAAAGAAAGTGTGATTTAGTCTTGGTGTGTAGTCGCAGGAATTGTAGCAGTAACGACGTTAGTCAATTCAGTTATATTGAGGCCTATATGTATAGGCCTGGGACCTACTACAGTTTACCAAAGCATGAAATCACAACCTGAACCATTTCATGGCCACCGTGTCGTTCCTTTCCGTGCCTTTCCCCACAAGGTATCGTTGTCCGACGACGTGTTGAGCTGACGGATATCCCAAGTGGGCGTAACCATGTGACACGTGAAAATGTAGGTGGTCGAAGTAGTAATAGGAATAATACGTTAGCGAAAACGCCGCAACTAATCCAATTACCTGTGGTAAATTCACAATTATTCACCCGTCTCCCCCTGACAGTGTAGTGGTAATGAGGGATTTATGGCCCCCCTCGCAAATGTGAGCTTAGGCTACATCACTACGTTTAGTCTGCACGTGTTAATAGCTTACCTCTAGTACTGTTACCCACACCGGATCTTTGCGAGGAGAGTGAAGCTGGAACACCGACTGTCCCAATTTAACGTATCGGTCCGTGTCAGAATTCGATTGTGTCGCATGGATTGCAAACTCGTCATCCGAGGCGTCCACCTTCTCTAAAAGATTTGCGCTTCGTCTCCGGCGAAGGTTTTTTCGTTGTCGTTTCATTCGGATTAACAACTCTGTCTAATGAGGCTCATAAACAAAACATGCATAGGCTGAGACTAAAGCGCTATGCAAAACAGATAACGAGCGTATTTTAATTCAGGAGCAGGCCTATTGGCTATAGGCAGCGTATAGTGACACTTTGTATAATGACGGATCGACTAATAAAGATTTCGCTCGGGCCTACAGTAAGCCAGTCATCTGCGAATATAATGTTAGGATACCAAAAGATAGATAGAAGATAGAAAAACTTCTTCTACATCATATGAATTGAAATTTATGAATAATTTAAGCATGAAATAATCATTTCCTAAGCCTACTGTATCAACAAATTGGATGTGGCGTTCTAGCGTTAGGAAGCTGACTTTCAATAATTTAACGACGCCTTTTTATAGACGTCTTTTGACAGCTTGCGTAAGATCTATTCGTGTTATAGATGCCTACACTAAATGCCATATACGGGGCATTTAGCCTATGACAAATTGTTGGTAAAATCTTTTTTACAAAGGCTATATGTTGCATCAGTGCTCCAGTCTCCGTGCTTTATCTTCGACGGACAGGCGGCTGCGAAGCCCTTATTCACCCCAACCTACAGTGGATTATAACTCACATAATTTGGCTGTGGTTTGTTTCAGATGATCGACCCTGCCCTTTCAGAATTTGCTTGAACTTGGGACAGGCCGTGACTGAAATTAGCAATTTTGCCTTTTCTCTATCGTATACGCTCGTCAGATGCGCGTATATGGTATGAAATTGCAGATCGGACAAGTTCCCAAATATGAGAATTAATGCTTTGTTCGTCGGCCTTTCAGGACTCGCTCGAGATCCACCACCACCACCCTCCACCATCGGCGCTACATTTGGGATTTCGATGCAAAATTCCTGAAGGTAGAGCTAACGAGTCATTATGCGCTGACTGGTTTCTTACGACAAATCTAGAAGATTGTGCCGAGAGTGATGAGTGACGTAATCTTGTTTCCGCTTGGCATGCGTTGACTCTATGCCTTGTGATAATCTGTCTTAGAAAGTTAGGATAGCATTACGAGTACGCAGATTTCATGTTTCCCTCGTATATCAGACAAGGGACAAGAGACACGTGGTACGAAATTAGTTATTGTGTTCTTCCTTGGCTGTAGGGTCACGCCAACGGGTAAAGTATTGTGTTGTAAGGATTTCGCTTCGATGGTGATTTAGTGAAACCCCTCATATGTCGACTATGAATTGATGGATTGTGCGTGTTAGGTGATCGGTCAGGTTACGTAACGCATGCGAATTTCTTGGTTTCATAAGAAATATATCGTTTAGGTCGACTTACCATCAGGCATTTTCTTCAATATTTTGAGCAAGCGTAGGAATTATGTCTTCTACTGTATGTAAGCTTCTAGCGAGATACTAGGTCTGGATGCGTAGATGTCAGGGATATCTACCGTAATATCGCCCGGTAACTTATATACTGCGTAGGATTCTATTTAACGACTTTGTGTCAATTCGGTTATGGCCATAACAATTTATCACAATTTGATACAATCGCAAATGGATTGGATAGTGTACTGTCATGGCAGCCTTGTGCAATGAAACTGTCAACTGTCAGTCATTCATTTCAGATAGCGGTGCGTAGATATCCGCAGTTCTAATTCGTTTGAAAAGACAGTCCGATGTATTTCTTCAGAAGGAAATATCACTCCTTAGAATCATCCTATGCTATTATGTCATAGTGAGTTGTAGGCTACGCACAGCAAAGCAAAGCGGGTGATTTAGTTGTCAACATTTGGAAACATGATTGCTGTGTCGTACGGAGAGGAACTTTATCGGTTTTATTGCATTTGCTCGACCGCTTTTCACATTGCGGACTCTACCTCGTTACTTTTGCCAACACAAATCGTTGTAGTTGTAAAAAGTGAATGGAACGGCGCATCTTCAATTCGATGATGCGTTTCCTTCTAGCAATACTGATCCTGATCATAACGGCATTGTTTTAGTTGGTCTGAGTCAAGGCGATCTTCAATCGCCTTGATCTGAGTGGATGAGGATTGTATCAAACGTGAAATGAAAGAGCTAGGTTTCATTGTGATGGTGGACTACGCAACGATCCAAACGAGTAGCATAGCCTAACACGGAAGAAAATAGTAGAAGGCGATAGCAATTACACGCAACAGCGATCGATGAAAGTAATGTGTATCAGCAAATTCATAATCGCCGTTTTTAGTCCTTGGTTTGTTTAGTCAGTCCAACGGTACGCAGGGACGGTCGGGAATTACGGTAAGGCCTGATGAAAGTGAAGTCTAGGACAATCGACTATGTGAGTGCTGGGTGCAACTCGACAGTGCCTTATTGTACCTTATACCAAAACGATGGTTTAGCCATAATTCATAATCGGAAGTCAGTGAACATTAGCTTTTCGTTGGCCAACGTGTTGTCGAAAAAGTCGGTGAGTCATAGCATCTAACCAGCTACCATAAACCAGCTACATTCTGAGAAAAGTGTCGAATTTGGCTGTCATTAACGTTCTTGGTATGAAGCAACCAATCAATGAAGCATTTCGCAATTTGTTCACGTGAGCCCGTTGTAGTCTTACGTACAGTGTGAATGGTCTTCAAGGGGTTCTTAGCTGCTTTGGATGACTCAGTCCATTATCGCGATAATTTTTAGGTTTTATAATCAGGCCCTTGATTTACACCGAGTTCTCTGAAGCTGACCTCCACCTGTTTTCAACGCAGCGGTGGATACAAACGCCAAAAAATGTTAGCGAAGGCATTGAAAATACGGCCATATAGTTTTAGGCAATTTAAATCAATTTATGGCAAAATTCGACTAACTGTGATGTAGTAATAAGCACCGAACAGTTAAAAACGGACGATATTTTGTTGGGAAATGGAGCGGAAAATTTCCGAGTGACCCTTTTGATCCCAAACAATTTTAACCAGTTATCGCGAAAATTTTACTCCGTAAATTGATTGATTCCCTACACCTCGCTAACGTATCGATGGCAATGATAAGGAGATAAAAAAAATACCCAGCGTTTGCTATAATGAGTCAAGCAATAACTATGAATAACTCAGTAGCCCTATATAGTGGTGAGATGGTAATATCAATTTCCATAAAAATTACCGACTGAACTACATGGACATTCCAATCAAATGAATCTTGATAGTCCTGATGGCTATAGCCAATACCATTTGGCCGACTACTCTACATTATATGCCATACCAATACATATATGATGCTTATTTTTAACCCAGATCGGCTAATTTCAGCATTCTCATCTACTGCAGGTGCTTTAGGATTTTATATATGTGTATTGAAATGTTAGTCTACCTGCCTTGTCTGATGGAATACTGTGCCGATTCTTGGTGACAGTCCTCTGATACTGGGACGAACAACCATCGAAAATGCTCAACGGCGGTTCTGGTTGGAGAGCAGAGCCCATGCTGAGGGCGAATTCCCTTTATGTAAGTGCTATGATTTATTTTCTATACTGATTGACAACGCGCTGTACTGAAATTTATCTCTGCATCGATGAAGGAGGAGTCCTAGATGCTAGAGAGAGAGGCAATAGACTAGAGGGTACGATTTGAAAATTTGTCGCGTCAACACCCTGATCATTACAAACCATGTTGCCATAATCTAGTTTTACCTAACTATGCTTATTACGACTACTGGATGATGGTCATTATAACAGTCAGCTCTTTCTATATTTGATAGGAAGTTACCCTTCTGGTAGTCCGTAAGGGATACCAGCCAAGCTATGATTTACCGCGAATGCAGCTGGTTCTATTTGTTTGTGCGAATGAGACACCCGCGAACTGTTACGGAATGTGCATCGGGGAAGTGATGCATCCGTATCAGTTACCAGCAGCCTTTCGTTTCAAGTATGCTGCATACCATTGATACTTGCTAAGAAACCTGATTAAGTCAGAGAAAATTTGATCTAACTACAACAGTCCTTTCGTAGCTAGATAGTTATATCGATTATGCCAATGAATATGCTAAAATGCGTTTTGTTACCAACGGATGATATTGGGCTGGTATCATAAATACGCTCAGAACGTGACGTAAAATTTGTTTTTAATCGCTTGTACCTAATCATCCTTGACGATCTGTTGACAATTTATTGACTGAGAGCCGAGTCGGGCGACTGTCGATTTCCCGATTTTATTGCTTGAATCGATTGATAAAACGTTATGATGGTAACATCGCAAGTCGCAACTTCATCATACAAAAAAAAATGAAGCAACTATTCACAACGCCAACGATTTGTTATGGTTCAGTAGTTATGATCCTTTTGATGCTTGGAGATTACTGCAGTCGCTTTAGTTGCGGCCGCAAGTTAGGTTTACGACTTTCTTTGTACTAGGCTGGATATTGGCGATATCGCTGTTCATCGTTCACTGTTCATAGCTGACAGAAGGCTGATTCGTTACAAATCATTTTGAACTCTGTTGGTTGTATGTAATACGTTTCCGGAAATCAGTGTGACGTGACTGTGATGTCGCATTCTTTTAGTAGGACGTGTATCCAACGTTATTTTAATGAGGGTAATGTGTTGATATAACGCTGAGGCAGCATAAATTCATCATGCAGTGTATGGTAAGTTTCTTATAGTAACTGCAATAGCATCTGGTCGATGGCAACGCGCACATCGTCTTATGACGATCTCACAAGTTTTATTCAATCCCCGCCACCAGAATATCAAACTTAGAAGCCTACGCGTACCGTTTCTAAACACAAACAAAATTACGTGATCAAGGAAACGAGGTGGTGTGACTGTGTGACTGTAGATACTCAGCAGGCCAAAAGAATTTCTCAGTAATGTGGTGGGAATATTTTTGCGGCTCTTGTCGAGTTCCTATTATACCCGACCATTTGCTTGATTCATAGACGGAAGTTGAGATAACGCGTCCAGTATAGGCCGTATCTACATGCGATGTATTAGGATGTGGAGCGTCGTTGTTGTAGGACGATCTCTATTGAAGAATTGGGTTTTCTAGCTATAAAGCTTGCACACAAGAATTTTTTCTAAAGCAACTAAAGGAGAATGGAAGGTCGCGAGGCATCGATCAGGGATATCTAGATATCCCTAGTATCGATGTTGAATATGGTAACTTGCACAAAAGTCAAGGGAAACGCTTTCATAGGTTTTGAAAGAGATGTATGATACCGTGCACTGCATAACCGCGTTGGCCTTTGGTATTTATATATATCGAGATTTATATATCGACTTTGAATTATTGGTTTATAGTCCGCTATTTGATAGGCAGTCTTTCCCTCGATCTGGACACTTCCCCTGCGTTTTCACCCGATTGAATGGTACATTGCAGACGTTGAAGATTGGAGTATAGTTGTAGCAGACCTAGATAGGCTATTCCGGTCGACTTTGGCTCAGCTGTATCAGGTTCAATATCAATTTGGTCTAACAACGTTTGCCTCTATAGTAGTAGAAAGTAGTAGTAGTCGTAGAAAGTGAACGGCCGAGATCAGAAGCAACTTCGAGAAAGTTAGCTGAGTATGGAGGCGAGAGACTGTGGCACTTGGGCAACCAGTAGCTACCGAAATTCCCCATGGGATAGGAACAGCAATAGTCACACCAGACTCATTGCATAAGCATATCTAAATCTTGTGCTCCTGATAATCGATCGGGCGATTTCGGTGTCCGATTTGATGATTGTGAATGACTTGTCGAATGCACAGAATGTTTCTGAGCCCAAGGTTCTTGATTCGGTTGTCGGCGAGTCGAATCGTAATTAGATGTTAAGAATAGTATGCATGGGTGTGCTTCTTGGGACTTAGCATCGGGTTAGTGTGGGCGTCGAAGTGTCGCATAACATCTGAAGATGGAAAGGTCTGTTATTCATGTTATAATTGGCCTATTGCGAACGAACTCTGTACTTGTATCTGTATCTATTGGAAATGTCTATTATGATTCTACAGCTCATGTCGTGTTGTTAGCAGGTTTTGAACACTTCTTAGTGAGTCACGCCATGACTTATATTTGATATTGACGTTCGGCACCAAATTCGCTTAGTTTTATTGGAATATTAGAACAGGCCTCTACTACATAAATCATTACTGATTCGTTGGTACGACCGACTGCACGGGTCGCCAAACCGCCGAATTTCGCGTCAGCAACCAACGTTGTTCGCCAACCAAGATCTAGCAATGTATCTTTGAAGCCTTCCGTATACATCTTTTGCAGAAACCTGTTTTTTAAACGAGCCGTTTATAGAAATATAATTACAATTTGGGAGGTCGACCTGTTATTCGATCAAAGTTTCTACAGCGCTAAAATGCTTGTCATATGAATTATCATGCAGGCTCCAGTACCAATAGCAAGAAGCGGTTCCATGCGACTACATGGTTTCCATCAAAACCGCGCTCTTTGCGGCGGAGGTCTACGAAATGCCGAAATGAAATATCTGAAACTCGCTGCAGAAGGAAACGTTGAGGTATGTACGCTGTACATTATGTGTCTATAGACCTGTCTTTCTTTTGCGCAAAATTGTCATTGACAATAATCCGATGATAGCAATTAGTGGACGGTGTAGAATGGTGGAGATGACTTAAAAAAAACTTGCTGGGTGTGTTGACAACAATAAGCTGAAGTCATCCGCCACGTTTTCTTAACCGAATCTGATGCTAGAGATATCCGTAGTGGTTCGATACGATTCGTCGAATATGTCATTCGTCTTGCCTAATAAAGTGGCTTGAACTTGTGAATGATTGTATAAATTCAGTCTAGTGACCGTTGTACCCATCAAAAAGCGATAGCATGGATCAGTAAATGAGAATTGTTTCGCGTATTCCTTGGAAATTGAAAGCCGATTAGATGAAGCCAACCAATCTAAATATACAAACCCTAATAATCCTGGAAAGAATGTTGCAATTCGCAAAGGTCCGACTAGGTCAATAATTGCGATTAGAACACGACGGCGTGGTCTGATAGAGTATATTCCAAATGATCATCTCCTACAAATTTGCGTAGGTTAGCTCGTCGCGACTATCAAAAGGCTCGGTACTTCTGTCCCTGTCACAACAACCATTGATGCTGCAACGTGAAGAATATGATCGAGTCATCGAAGCTTGTTTTTAAAATCGCCCAAGCCAACTTGCTGAGATCGTGTTTTTTAAATTTTAGCCTATAAATTGAATGGTCTATCGCGTGCGCATATTATTCCTGCTGTTGCAGATGGCCGCTTTCGCATCCTTCATATTCACCTTTCAAGGCGATGTCATGTAGTTGGTCTATATTTAGACGAACTCATTCGACGATGGTTTGCCAGACCGCAGTGCGACTTTCTCCAAATTTTATAGAATGTATATAGACAATAACAAAACAGATTTCCAGTGGTATATCCAATTTGACAAATTTAGCAATACTATGCTATAGGTCGATGACGTCGAAGTCCACGGCATAGCTGAAGGTTGGTGGTTGACGCCGGGAATTTATGTCCCACCACATCAACGCATTACAGTAGATTCTGAACCTTTTGGGAACAAAGCATATATAGTCTAACGCTTAGTGGTTTCATGCAAAATAATGTCATCGTCTAGTTTCGTAGAAATCACGGGACGTACATTCCTAATGATTTTAGTAACGCCGTAATGCGGCCCTGCTATTGATATTGTGCAATATAATTACGATTATGCATTGAAACTGCATGATCAATTGAATAATAATGGTCTGACGAAATGACAACGGCGCTATTCGATTTGGCAACGCTTTATATAACGATGTCGCTATGACACTGGGACATGATCGTCTGAAAATTTGATATGGCATAAGAAATTAACCATTACTAGACAGAGAATAAGAATAAAGCTTGCACTTATAAATTCAGATGGTGGATAGAATGTTCAAAAAATATCCCAACGACAACCTGAATCAAAACTGCACAGATTACTTCGACAGAACGGCCCTCACCTTAGCAATCACTAACAAGCGGGAGAGAATGATCAAATATTTACTCGATGCTGGGGTAAGTTGCATGAATAAGGCATATTGCAGATTCGGAGTGCATAGCCTGAGATTCCAAACCCATGTTGAGCATGCTGTGGCGGAGTAGGTGAGCAGTAAGCTTCTGTACACGCGTGGTAACGACTTCACAAACCAGCAGCGAAATCTCTTGTCCCAGTTGCTTTGAGCTGTGTTCAAAGAATACATTCCAACAACTCGCGTGGTTTTCAATAGGTGGAGTTGACCGAGTCACTGTTCTACGCGATCGACAACGAATACACAGAAGCTGTCGAATACATTCTAAAGAGCGTAGAATCGCGCGGCAAGCTTCACGAAGACATGCTTATCACCAGCGAAGAGTCAATTTTTCCTCGGTTCCTAAGCCCAATCATGTTAGCGGCACACAAAAATAACTATGAGATATTGGAAATTTTATACAAGTGAGTCATACGATTAGAATACTTTCGATATTGCACATCATGTAGGCTACTTGTACACGTGATGTGATGTGTATTATTCAATTTACATAATATTATGTTTGTTCCACAGCTTCGTTTGTCTGGATATCATGCGTATATGCTATTATACGCACATAGACTATTATAGTCCGCGGTAGATCACAAGTTGGAGTTGAGCCCATGTAACTCCGGCAATGTATGAACGACAAAATATTTTCAAATCTTTTCATTTGCCGAGCATCCACGGTGTACGTTTTGGCTAAGCGACTTTGCATGAGTTACCGGATGTTCTGAGATAACCAGCACGCCAAGATATTTATGTGGGCTGTAGGAAGAATACGAGACCATACCGTTACCATTTCCATTTCTATTAGTTATAAATATAGGTCTGATGTTCTGATGCCGAATTCGATTTACTGTGAATTTCGCAACATGAGGCTTAAGACCTTCTTATGTCTAATGTTGTGGTAAGGAGCTAAGCAATTGTGTGGTCTCTTGTATACCTTAGAATACGCCTCCTAATGAAATTTGCGCGATGAAACAGTTGTCCTATACATTCAAAACGTACGTAGAATAATAATGACGATCTCGAAAGTAGCGCGTTTCTTTATGAATGATCTCTAGTTTTTCATCCGTTCGGTTGGCCGAGTGGGTTAGACCATGGCCATGGTTAGACTGTCCGCCTTCTGATCGGGAGGTTGCTGGTTCTATTCTTGACCGAGTCAAATTAAAGACTTCAAAATTGGTATTGGTTCCTTCCTTGATATTGACACGTATAACGTGAACATCGATCCGACCTTAGTAGATGAAAAACGCCATAAATTCCAAATAAAAATAAAAAAGAGTCATCCGAAATGGAGCTAAAGCGGTCACTTGGTCGCTCGACTGATGCCGCTTGAAAACTGGATTATGGTATTAGCGTAGTAGATGCAAATCTCAGAATATCTCCAACAAATTTTGCGGGTCATCCTGCTGTTTTTCTTATCAAATTTTGACAACGTAGAGTCATTGCACTTTTATTGCTGGCTTGGAACTGCAAACAAATTGTATGGTAAGCTCTTTTATTACTGGTAAACGTGAAGCAGCTCAAAAATTGATTGTTTGTTCGAGGCCATTACATGACTAACCGTTAGCGGCGTTATTCAATAGGCAACGTGTAATATATTTTAAATGGTTAGTAATCAAAATATCCTATTAGGTATTGAATTTTCTCAGAGCTGTCCCAAGTAAAAAATTGACACAACCCGCTCCATAGTACAGAATGCACGGTACATTGTCTGTAGTGTGATGACGCGGCTCTCGTCAAATTTCCTGATCGTCCGGGCAGTTTCGACATCGAGCTATATGTGTAGTGTAAGTCTAAACTTGTAAAAATTCCACCCATGAAGTCGACTCTGTTTTATAATGTATATATATAGTTGATCAAATTTCTTTGAGCATGATTAATTGCGTCATCGAGGTCTAAGCGCGCGCGTCACAGTTTTTAGCACACGCTATTGTGCAACTGGTTTAGTATATACTTATCAAGTATGCGCATGCTCAATGCGCGCTATATACTGTAGGCTACAATAAATACGAAGCAAAATATTGTCAGGACAAAAACTCTTTCAAAGGTAGACGAAAGCCTGATGAAAGTCTGTCCGCGAGAACATATAGACACTTAAACAGCCGTTTTGCGCTTCGAATCCCCGAGGATATTGTCATTCGACGTCGTATTTAAATCCATGTTGCCAGGGTATGCATATCGCATTTGCTTGTGCCCGGAGTAGACCTATCACTTAAACAATGTCTTACAACGACATGACCAGCCGTGGCCTACACTGAATAACGTTTTCTGTTACATGTAAGATGTAATTAATCAGTCGTTACATTTCTGTCATGTTTTCTCCAAGATCAACTGGCTGTGAAAATCATCCAAAATCCATTTGGTACGTGACTGTGCAGGTGTAGTGAGTATCACAAGAAATTGTCAAACATAAAATATATCATGTGTCGTCATGTAGCTTCATAAGGGTACAGGGAGTTGAGAAATATTCTGCCGTTGTAACAAAGCTGACAAGAATACAGTATATGCTGAGACGGTGATCGTATCATTTTCCTTTACCTGCCGCGTTGGTAGCTATATACAATTGCCGAATTGCCGCGTCTAGACCGACTGGCATCGTGATTGACAGTATCTATTCATAAAGATTGTACGCAGAATGCTACTTCCTGATGCTTCGTACATACAGTACAGTATATGTTGAAACCTTCCAACGGTATTCATGCGTTGTTGAACACTGTGGAGTTTCGGCGTATTTCGCCACCCCACCACTCATATCTTTTGTGAATCCCAAAGTGCGCATTTAGCGCTTCGTCCGGTTAGGAAAGTCATTCTTTCGAATGAATAGCTACAGTAAACTTGCCCCCAACACATTAGCATGCATTGTTCGGTACGCGTTATTCTGGAGGTCAGTAATCTAAGGATTTATCTAATTTGTGATAGCCCGTTGCGTGTGACGTTAGATTGAGTAATATTTTTACGTGATTTCTTATATTCAGACCATTAGTCCGTCGTTGTGATCGTGCAGGATGACTAGTGACGGATACAATGTTGTCCACAATAACGGAAACAGCTAACTTACTGAAAGGCATATTAGTCATTATCCAATATCCGTCATTCAACGCTTCGTACGATCATTTCAAGATGTACAAACCAATCGCCTTGAGATAACTAGAAAATGAACAAAATAATCGCCTGCCTAATCTGCTTTATGATGGCATCGTGCACTTTACCACGTATGCAATAGCCTTATTACGAACTATTTTGCAGTTACAGCCATCGTTTAAAAGACTTTTCTATCAACGCAGCTAATAAATGGGACGAAATGAGATTGAAATGGCTCTACTATAAAGGTAATGAAAACTTAGTTTTCCCAAAGGGATCATTTGATTCTCGTTCTTCTTGAAATAGCCAGAGCAAGTCAAGCTTTCATGATACTGATGTGGAATAAGGAGAAAGTGGATCCTCTTAATGAAGCAATTGATTTTTATGGAATCTTGATGGAAGAAGGTGTAAGGACCAGGGAGGTTAGATTAAAATGTAAACGTCTTGAATGTAGATTTATCATTCAATTGACTAAACTGACGTCATTACACTGTATATGCTCCTGGTCGCAGTGACCGCAATTGCGCCAAGGCAGCAGGTGTGCACTGCGCAGACACCATTTTATTGACATATACGAAAAAACTGGAAATCTGCACATCATTTATCTCGGAACTAGCATCACCTTGCGTCAACATCCCGATTGACTAGGCTATATTCTACTTCTTGTTTCGTTCGGCTTTTTCTCTTTTTTTTCAGACTAGACCGTCAAGGCAGCCGCACGGCTGGTAGACTAGATTTATTGTGTGCTTCCGCTTTGAACCTTATAGTAAAGTAATTAGGAATGGCAGAATACTTGTGCTAAAAGAATAATATTTAAGAGATCTTCAAAACACTGCAGCTTGGCTGCAGTTGCTCTGTGTCAGGTTAAATATGCTCGTTATCGTATCAATGATCTTTTTAGATGAGAGAAAATTTGAAACAACTCGCTATTCAATGCGAAGATTTTGCGATTGCACTACTTGATCAAGTGAGCACCAACAATTTAACATTTAGAAGAATATAGTATTCCGAGTACATTCAGACTCACGGTATCTGTTGTGTGGGTTGATTACGAATTTGGCCTACGCGTAATTATGACACAGCGATATCTCACGTCACAACGTGACCAACATTATTTCTCTTGACTTTTCAGCTGCGTACTGCGCAAGAACTTGCGGACATACTGCGATTCAGTCTTGTGGGAAGAGAGCATGGCAATACCAACCAGCTAGTTTTGCACACTTTACCCGACATTCCCGAGTCAAGTTGGCGTCAGGATAGTGATCGAAAAAGCGTACATAGCATGCAGAACTCGCACGAAATATCGCCCACCGTCGATGACCCGTTGAGTAACATGGCGGCAACTGCAATCCCACTGAGTGAGGTTAAGAAAAATGGAACGTTAGGTCGTCGAGGAGATTCGTCGTCCATCACAGCTCAAAACGCTTCCGTAGACCAACATGGTGTGGCACAATACATCCGTTCCGTCACAGATGCGCAAGTCACAACCGCTAAAATAGAAACATTAAAAAGAATAGCGTCACCGGGAGACGCTGTTTTCCGCACGCCTGAACATAACATCAGTAGAGCATCGGCCGTCAACGGCGTACCCGACGAAAGACGAAGAACGCTGGGAATTCGACGGTCACATCCAGACGCGATCAATACCGAATACGCCAGACCTATCCATTTTTTAAAGCCAATTGAAAAGGCTGTAGACAACGGGATGATTCGACTTGTTACGTGTGAGAACTCGCAGCTTGCGTTAACATACCTGAAAGACGGTCTTCTGTTTCGAGACACATCACCATCGATGCAGCTATTTAAGAAATTTTTGATTGCGTTTCTTTTCCCATTAGTTAGCCTCGCATTTTATTTTAAACCGAACAGTAAAATCGGTCTGATCGCTCGCAACCCAACCGCAAAATTATGGATGGAGGTAATGTTTGTGAGAACTTAACCAACTCTGAGCGAATGCACAATTTTCTCTCCATTTTCATCCAGGTCGCTTCCGACATCTGCCTCATCGGTTTGTTGGTGATGAATTTAATTCTATCCGAAATCGGGGTTATCAAGCCGCAAGACTTTTCATGGGTGTTGATTGTTGCATATCTTTGGATGCCTGGGAAATTTCTCAATTTGTGCTTCCTCGCTTATCATCAAAGAAAAAGAGTCTTGTATTCCATATGGAACTGGAATGACTTTGCGACAAGTCTGTTGTACACGGGATTCATGATTTTGAGGATAATGCATGTGTATGTGAGTATTCCAGAATTGGTGTCGTTTTCCTCGATGCTGTGCTGATATATGAATGTATTTACAGACTCAAGATGAATCTGGACATCAATGGTCACCCGTTCCATTTTCGGATATGATGATCAGTGTTGTTTACGTTCTCGTGTTTTTAAGACCTCTCGAAATTCTCAGGGTGAATAGGACATTTGGACCGCTTCAGGTACGTAACTGTAAGCGCGTGCAGAATCGACAATATCGAATTGGCCTATACCTGCGGCCTTCTGCAAAAAAGTCTAGCGAGACGCTATATCTTTGTTAATCTACCTGCCCTTAGAAACCTTACTGAAGCGATCACGCTATAGCAGTGGGGGTTTCAGCGGTGTAACTCTCAGAGACCATCTGGCCAGGGAGGGGCCTAGGAATAAAGAGGGTGGTGGAAAGGATATTGGGTGACAAGATTCAGGCGAACGCCCCCACCCCCCCCACCCCTACTGCATTTATCGACTGAATATTCGGTGAATAGATGAAGCCCGTGGCATCGATGGTCGATACACCCTGGAGCGTGACCGTTTGTGAGAAGTAGCAGTTTCGAAGAAGATAATTTGCCACCCTTTTCACAACCGCCAATGCACAAACGGTCAAAACATTTTTTGAAAGGCTGCATAATTTACTGATTAATTGTCTTTTGACAGGTTTCAGTCGACAGAATGATGAAAGACGTGTCAAAGTTCTTTCTATTGTTCTTAGTTGTTTGGTTTGCGTTTTCGAGTGGGGTCAACACCCTATTTTGGAGGTACAAAGGACTTTGGAATAAGCATTACAAACGATGTGATCCTAACGGTTCTGTCCATGCGTCGAATATTAGCGACAGCTCGGTATGCAGGCAATTCACGTTTGACGTCGCCTTTCATGATTTTATCTCCGTTCACCTGTTTCTTTCAGTTAAAGAGCGGCCCGACTTGTTGCTTTGAACATGAGGGCAATGCCAAGTTTACAACATTCGTGCAATCGTTGCGAGTACATTTCTGGTCAGTCTTCGGATACAGCGACGATTATGCAAACTGGTTCGAACTTGACTGTGCTGACGGGCAAGATAGGTCAACAACTGAAGCATTTGGTGAAATTATTTTCGCACTGTATCACGTCGGAACGGTACTTGTTTTGATTAACATGCTGATTGCCATCATGAGTGGAACGTTGCAAAAGACAACGGGCGAAAGTGACATACAGTGGCAATTCCACCGTACCAGAGTAAGCCGTCTAGGAAATGTTTTAGACGCGCTGATTGCGAATTCTGAAAACCTTTTTTTTGCAGCTCTGGATTCGTTTTATACGTACGGGATTTTATCGACCGCCTCCTATGAACATCGTACCAAGACCGAAAGATATGGCGTTTATCGGAAAAATTTCGGCAAAAGCATTTGCCAGCATCTTCAGGTAATGATTCAGCCAGTTGAATTTTAGGAGATCCGGCCAAGTACAGATTATTATATATATCGTGAAGCGTCACACTATAGGTCCCCCCTAACATTTATACACCTAGCCAGTCCACTTCGCTCTTTAGGCCGTTCATCTTTGAACCACATAGCGGTGAACCGACTATTTTGGGGGGCTAGGAAATTCTCGCGTATCAGGCCATAGCCCGGTCGGCAACCTACCCGGTTCAATACGCTATTAGTGCGTATAGGGGAGGGAGGGTTATAGGTCGGTCTATATGCAACCCTTTTTCTTCAATATTTCAACGTGTACATTAATTAATCAAGGCGTCGACGACAAAACTTCAATGTCGAAGAACAGCAGCCTTCTCCCACGGTTGTTAGATCGTCGGTAAACCCATGCTCGACAGAACGGATCGAAGATAAGAGGACAGCAAATGCTTTGGAAACAACTCGCTTCAGAGAAAAGTATTCGCGGTCGAGTATCGATTCATCCATGGGAAGTATTGATGAGGAATCTGGATCTCGTTATGATTTTACGTTAAGCAAATGTGTTAAGCGTTACTTAAAAGCTCGGGTTATTCAAGGTGAAGATCTCTGCGATTCGACGTGATATTGGCTATAGTGACAAATTCGCATATTTCGCGGCCTCTATGACATTGGACAGTCGTGGTATTGTAGCACGGGCATGCACTGCTTCTAGCCGTGACGATATTATATTATGACTGAGTAAGGGCGTCATCGTATGCGTTAGCTATGGTTGCGTCATCATTTTTAACGCCTTTTAGTGCCTCATTCGTTAGGATCGCTCAACAGAAAGTCTGCACGCGAATTTTCAATTGAGTATAATTATATAAACCTTCCCGCCTTTCAACGTATTCCGTCAAACTCTTAAAATTTAATTAGTCCCGGGAAGGCCTAAAAACCTTAGTGCGCCACATCGCCTCATATTTCTTGTCGAATTTCCCGAAGTATTGTTATTTTGGACGTAACTTAGGACACACGTCGTTTTCTATGGCAGATCTATAGTCCTGTAGGTTATCCCCTAGGATACCGGGCCTTGTGCCTAACACAGTTTTGCAGTAAGCGCCGTGACAATGTTATGAATGCGTAATGGCTCATGCGTAGGCCGTTACGCGACAGACACAATTAGTGCAGTGCTTGTCAACCACTCATGCCTGTCTTCATGAAAGTGATATGTTATTATCGTTGCATGCATAGCCTACTACCTCGCTTTCCGTTAGGCTATATTGTTGTGTTGATATATATATATACATATATAATAGCCTATCATCTAACCATCTCCACCCTCTCTGATTTATATATGGGCTATATAGCTGAAGCTCTTGGCACGCATTGACGTGTAGCCCATAATGGCTTTGACCCAGGTTCGCACCGCACCTTTGCTTCCCTAGCGTGATTAGATGATGGGCGAGAGTCAGTGCAGCCAAGACGAAGGAACGGGGGAGTTACGCCTATTGGGTCACGACCCGCGATAAAGATTAGGCCCCATCTATAAATGTTCAAGACTTCAAGACTGTTGGTGCGCATTTGTAACTCCGATATCTGCTGCCTGTTTATATATCTATTGGTAACTGTAGGTTAACTGTCTTCGAGACTTTTCAATGCGTTTAACCAGCCCTTATTTGTTTAATCCGTTTTATCACCTTTCCTTCAATTTCAAATCGTCTGCCTTGTCTCTTGTCTTCTATTATATTCTATAGGCTATGCCATAATTGCCTTACACATATAGGTTATAGCCTATATAATATTTTCGCCAGATTGTAGGCCTATATAGTCCGCACTGTTCTTTCTAAGTGAAGCACGATCAAGTTTAGATACCCATGCAAGCAATTCAAGACGCTTAGCCTATATATATATATATATATATATATTTGCATCGATGCAAGCATGCAACTTTTGTTTATGATGATATATAATCAGATTTCGTATTTTGTGCGCAAAAATAAATAAATCTGAAACCACAAAGAATTATCTCGTTTCAAGCGAAAGGCAAGACAAAAGGCACATCCTTTCTCGCAACCGGGAGACACAGGACATTTGCCCACCCGCCTGTGTCACATGAGCGGAGACTAGCCTTACCGTAGTGTTCTTGAGATTCCGAGTAGTTTATCATGTTGCAATGATTTTATCCGAGTTTTAAAGTCGTGGGTTACCAACAGAAATCCCTGGTTACCAAAAACTGACGTCGGCGGGCAATAACTATTTCATCATTTTCGTAAAGGATAGTGATGATGATGATATGTTGACGTCTTGCTCCGACGATAGCTCGTGGCGTCATTGTTCCCCCTCCGGAATTGAAATCTCGTCGCGGTACCGGCCTGGGACGCATAGGCGGATCATTCGGACGCAAAGAAGTTTAGAAGTTTCAGCCCAAGGACTATTACAACGTAATTTTCACCGTGTTTACCAAATAATTTCGATGTGCATCGTGCTCCCCGCGTCCTGAAATAGTGTTTCCTAGTGCTCAGAGTGACTAAAAAACGAGAGACTTTGCTTGTGCTAGTGGCTGTATAACGCAGCCTGTTCATTTGTGGGAGTGCCGTTCCTGAGCATATATGCCTATGGTTTTGTCCGGTTTGGGATCGGAACCGCGGATATAAACTTTGAAATGGCCGTTGCTGGTGGATATGGAGTCGAGCAAGACACTCAACAACATTATATTCGAATAGCAGATGACGAAAATGATGAAGCAATTGAGGTGCCTGCTGAAGAAGATGGAACCGTTCTGCTATCCACCATAACAGGTACATAAACGGCCTGATTATGTGTACATTGCATCACACAAGTTAGAGTTACGTGACTGGTATTCTCAGACCATTATTATTTCATCGTTACCATACGGTGTAGGCGTCTGCGGTATTTCATACCATTCGTATATAGCTACAACTACCAGACCGTCAGAGGAGAGGTCAGACTTGGTCATGGTAAATTAGGCCTTTGATGAAATTAGAATTCTTACCTTTAAATATTTTTTGTTGCATTGGTAAGATATAATAGTCAATTTCAAGAATTCGCTTGATTGCTCCCGGCCGCGTTATACTAAGGACGTGAATAAGGATAACAAAAAGCATAGCAATAGCAGTGTGTCTGTGCTTTCGCAGGTAGACAATGCAGCAGTGAAAATTTGACTCTTGACATCATAATACACAAAAAGCATGTTATGCTACATTAAAAATTTCTGTGCATTTACAAATACTTTTACTGTAACCATACTTTTTTGCAGCACAGTTCCCCGGAGCATGCGGCCTCAAGTATAGAAATCCATCAACTCAGACAATGAGAGGAGTTCGCCTCTCCGATGGAAGCTTACATCCTCCTGATGGAGATTGGGGTGACTCTCTGTATATCGTGGTGTACCCAAAAGGTGAGTGCAATGTACAGCTTCAGTAACGTGAATCAGTATGGTCTGGAGTTAGGCGTATAACTCCATTTTTGATACTTTTACTGCAAATGCCAATGCTGGACTAGTCATGCACCATTAACTGGTTGCATCAATGTCAAATGCGCTTCAATTTTTCAGATTCTGCAAACAAACTTCATTCTAATGACTTTGTCTTATGTATACCTAGATAATAAGCGTAAGATGGATGACTCTGACAGTCAAGGGACTAGAAGCAAAAGACCCGCACAGAAATGCTCCGATCTTATTGTAATGGGCTTGCCCTGGGAAACTACCGAAGCACAGATCACTCAGTATTTCAGCCAATTTGGAGAACTTGTTCTTTCACAGGTGGTTATAAAAATTGAGTTTGTGGGATTTTTGTTTCTACATCCCTTACAAAAAATGACCTGACATCCCTCAGTCAGTTATGAAATTAGCTGATTAGCTGGCTACCGGTACTTATAACTACTCTTTGTCCATATACTGAATCGGATAGGAATTTTGCAGCTGTTGATCATTGATAGGTATACATCACTTGCTTGTTATCAGTCTGACTGACTGACCTAATATCGGTGCCGCCTTGTTCAGCCTCTGAGTACTGATACTTTATACAGGTATACACCAATGAGTTGCATTGACTCTCAGTTCCCCAAGTAGTAGGTACTGTAGGTGGTAGGTGTACTCCATGGGCACTTGACTGTTGACAATGGCTCCTGTTCTGTGTAATGTGCAGTTTATTGCTTTTGGTTGACTGCAGTATGTTTAATCTGATGCCATGAACTGCATTTTGCCTTCTGGATGAAGTGTGAACCCTTCTGTTTTGAGATATTTAGGCTTTAACAAGAATGTACAGTATACTTATGATGACGGTGGGATCATTCTGTGACGTAGATCTAAATATGTTTGTCTGTGAGTGACATCAAGTGAGATTATGTTGGGTAGCCATAACAAACTGAAATTGAATTGGCAAAGTTACTGACAGTGATATGATATGTATGCTGGTGAAGCTTTACCATGGAATGTCTGGAAATTGATATCACCGTATGCTGATTTCATAATCTGTCTGAAGATGTGATTGTTGGATGATGATGATGGTGCTTCAAACGGCAGTAGAAGGTTTGTGTTTTTTGGTTCTTAACTGACAACTTAACAGCTTGTTTGATGAAGATATTTGGTATAAATGTATAATGTATTGGCAGTGAGATATTTTAAAGTAAATATAAAAATAAAAAATGAATTGAAATTCGAAATTGAGTTATGGTGGTTGGTGTTTTGAAGTGTAGAGTTAATGATTGATTGGCAGTAAAGCATGTAACTTCTTCTGAAATTTCATCTGTATTTTTGTTTTTCAGGTTATAAAAGTGAAGACGAGATCACTCGCTGTCGAAGAGCCGAATCCTCGCACATTTATTCTTGGTCCATAGTGTAATGACACAATATTTATCACTTTGGTCTTCATCTGTGGATTATCCGACGGCTAAATGTTCACATATCAATATTTCAAAGTGATTCATTTTTCCAGCTTAAAACACATCCTGATACGGGTAAATCAAAAGGTTATGGCTTCATCAAGTTTGCTGATTATGAAGTGCAAAAACGCGTCACAAGTAAAAAACACCAGATAGGTGGAAGATGGTGTGATGTTAAAATACCATATTCTAAGGTGTGTAGTGACAATTCAACTGCAATAAAAAATTATGTAATATGCATGGGCTGCTGCTCTTAATGCCCAAGCTATGAGTGAAAATCCAAAACTTTCTTATTTAGCAACAACATGGCCAGTCCCAAGTAAGTAATAGAGTTTTTGTTGGAAGAGCAACTGAAGATATGACCGACCAAGATTTTCGTGAATATTTCCAACAATTCGGAGAAGTCACCGATATATTCATACCCAAACCTTTTCGTCCCTTTGCGTTTATCACTTTTGAAGATGCAGGTAGAATTTTCAAGTTTCAATGTTTAGTACCAACCTCAAAGCCTGTATTTTCTTGTCAGATGTTGCCGCCAGTCTATGCGGAGAGGACCACATAATCAAAGGGATTAGTGTGTTTACGAGCTCTGCTGATCCAAAGACAAAACAGTTACCATCGAGTCAGGGTTACAGTGGTGCTGGTCCATCGGGCAATGCAAGTGGATACTTCTATAACAATCGGTCATCTATGTCTGGCACTGACAGGGGTCCAAGTGGCAATGGATGGAACAGACCTGGAAATAACAGTTATCCAGGTATTACACTTTTAAGATGATGTGGTAGGCCATATGTAGTTTTTTTATGGTAAATCACAGCCCAGCTAAGCCATGGAAGTACTTCACCTACATGGTTTTTACTGTTGCTTATATAAACTATTTGTTGCTCAGTCTATGTAAATGAGCCATGCTAAAAGGACAGTATCTAACTATTTTTTACTGAATGAACCTAGTACCTAGCCTAATTGTAGTAAAAAACTTTCCAGATGACGACAGTCGGCATTTCGGAAACGGCCAAGGTCTTTTAGGCCCGGGACAGAATTACGGTGGGATGGGACCAAGTCCGAATCAATTCAATATGGGTATTATGAACCCAGCTATGTTTGCCGCCGCACTTGGTTCTTGGAACCAAATGCTTACTGGGATGATGGCGAATGGACAAATGCCACCTGGTGGATCTAAGAATGGAGGAGGACGGGGACAGGATAGTGGAAAGCATATTGGATGGAATAACAGTAGAGAAGGGATGCAGAAGGGATCTGGTTGGCAGTATAACCCGCCATACGATCCTTGAAGCTGTATTTTAAAACCAGGGATTTCTTTTTAGAAATCCCTGTTTAAAACGTATAACATTTATGGAACAGAATGGCCCTTAAATCAGATGTACTTTGCAGTAGTAACAACGAATTTTCAGTGTAAATGTTCAGCCGATGCGTCTTCTATTTGGTAGTAGCCTACAGTTTTGTTTGTGTAATGTAACTGTCAAAATTTGCTTTTTCTGTGATCGTTTTTTCGATTCTCGCGACACAAAACCTGGTCTTCTTGAAAATGAGATGCACTGGATAAGCCTACCGTCGCCGCTTCTGACTCGCCAGGCCCTAGACTGAGCACTCAGTTCAGGTATAGACATAGATTAGAGATTTATAGTTTAGGAATCGACGCAAACAGTGCAGTTTGAGTTTAGGGCAAGACGCGATCTTAGCGCCTGAGGCTCGGTCATGTGGGACGGAGTCGCAGGACAACCCGATCAACGACGTTGGTGAGTGCATGTCTCTGATCGAGCACGGTGGATAAGCGTACAGCATACGATACTGGGACGCTTCTGAAGAATGCAGCACCAGTTCCGCGTCCGTGAGTAGCCCACGCGGTGCGTCATGGTTGGATGACCCCAACGAAGTTGTAGCTCGTAAAGCGTAAACAACAGAAGCAGAGAGCTTGTAGGAGACCGACTGGAGCATCTATAGATAACTAAACTACTACTAACTATAGAGCATCCGTCCGTGGCGGTATAGAGACTCTACCAGTAGTGGCAGACAGACCGAACAGTTCCGTGTTCTAAATCGTTCATACTCTGCACGCAGCTAAGAGATTTTTAGGAACCTGCGAACGTCTGATCTACCTTAGACTATAATGTGTATATGTGCTGTGAGTATGGGCAGCCAGGGCAGGGAATATGTAGGCCAAAAGAAGTATACCGTACACCGGCGGAAAATGAGTTTTGCGTAAATAGCTCATCTTGCGTTTCAAGGTCAAAATAAATATGCAGTGTTTTGTCTTCAATTCCATATAACATTACCAACAGTTTTGCTAGTGGGGTTGACAGGTATTGCCCACGTCTTGCACACAATTTTGCCATAGAGTCATCAATACCAACCATATGGCGACCGAAGAAGAAAAACTCACAAAGCGTATTGAGTTTCTGAGAAGAAAGAATGAGCTTCTGGTACAACGTCATAAAGAAGTTCAGGCTGACATGATATCTGCAGAACAATCCGGACAGTCTATGCCACATGGGTCTTCACGCTATGGCTCTCCCAGACAGAAAAGCAATGTTGGAAACAAGCAGGTATAAGGCTAGGCCTACTGTCATGTGATTTTGTTGCGAACATTGTGTTTTGCTCCCTATGTGAATTTTCCATGTCTTTCAAAGTAATGGTCAAGTTTGCTTACAATTGTACGAACCTCATTTGTCCTCACAGACTTACCTGAAGACACCAATCTGAACATAATTTAATTGAAGCATCGGTGCTTCTAGTTGACTATGATAACGAGACGTCTCCAAAATCAGTGCTATGGATGTTGGTGTCAAGTCAATGGATAACTCATCATAACTTTCGTATTTAATTACAAGTTGTCTCTTACCTCCTAGGGAAGCCCACATTTTCGTGCTCATATGGATGATGCAGAAGAGACTACTGACCAACAAACTCATTACCGAAGTCGTAAGAGTCAGCAAAGAGGATGGGGTCAATCAAATATGAATCCAGTACCGGTAACATCAAAGAGGGATAGAGGGGAACGTCATAATCAGGTATCCCATTGAATATAAGGACAGCAATTCCCATGTAAAGTCGAATTTGTTATTTTATTTTAGGGTTATGATGCAAAAAGGCTGGAAAATTTTCGCATGATGGAAGCAGAAATGGCTCAGACCGACGATGACAAATTAAAGGTATAATGAGATTTTTCACCAATGTATGAACCAAAAAATTTAAGCGCCCATCCAGGCACAGGTTTCTAAAACAGGGCTGGACACTATCTGATAATAGTTCTATTGGCTTGAGGACGGCATGTGTCGGAATTCCGATATTGGTATGTGGGCCTGACTGGTGTACAGACCATAAAATTGATAGACCTATCTGATTATTCTCTGCTTTACACTAAGGGGGGGGGTGGGTGGACAGTGGCCTATGCTGTAACTATCAATTAATGAGATAGCATAGCATGCAATAAAATTGATTCTTAAATATTCAGCAACACTCTTACCTCATGATTGTAATCTAGGATGAGGTTGAAATGTCCCCTGGTATATCAAGACTGCTTGATGACCCACGACGAAAAGGTGACTTGGATCCAGACAACAGATGGAAGTCTACTCGACATAAAGGGAATTATGGGGGACTGCATTTTGAGAATGTCAAAACTGGTAATCAGTGGGGTGGAAGAACCCATGTAAGTGTTATTTATATTGATTTTCATAATCCATCGTTATCTGGAATATACTGTAAGTTTTTAAATTTCTAGAGGGGTAGAGGCAGAGGTAGAGCGATGTCAAAATTACAAGTAACTGCGGAATATACTGGCAGAGAGAGACAAGATCAAGAACGGTGGCAGGTTATGAGAGAAGCAGCAGATCGGTATGTCTTGCCGGAAACACTTTATGGTACCACATAAACTGATGTGCTGTGTTTCTAGTGAGATCATGGCAAGATCGAGGAATGCTGAAGGCGGTTGGAGACGGGAATGGGATGCTGAAAAGGGTGGAGGTGATGGACCACATCAGCACGATAGGTGAGGATTTTGTTAACATTTATAGAAATATATATTATTTCAAACTTATTTTTGCCTAGGCATCCTAAGCAATACATGGAACCTCGTCCGAGAGGACGTGGCCGACATGGATTTTCACAAGGATCGCGCCGAAGCGGCGGCAGCAGTGCCAGGGACAATTCAACGAAACACAATATAGACTTGCATGGTCCTGAAGATAAGGTTGAAATAGGTAATGTTGTTGCTATTATATAGTGGTAGTTGTGGCCTGTGGAGTCCTTGCATGTTTTGCTTATCCTGTTATAGACACTGATAAAATCGTTCGGCAAGAGGATCCAAGCGCAGTGTCTGATTCAAAACCTCAACGTGTTCGTAAGAAACAAGTTAAGAACCAAGGACATTTGTTGCCACAAAGGGCTCGAACTCCATCAAGTAAAGATGGCACTGAGGTTTGGGCTCAAAATAGTCACCACAGCGATGAAGCACGTGGGGATTGGAAAAATGGAGCAAACCAAAGGTATTATGACATCAATTTCCTTTGGAATATTGACTCAATAGGCGATACTTCACAGTACACCATTAATTTTGCCACTGACTTTTATTAGTCTAAGTATCCTTGCCACTAACCGCAAGCTAAGAAACAACAAAGGAATGAAGTACTATTCCATATGTTATTATTTCAGTGGTGATCAGTGGCTGCCATCGCTGGAAGGCAATAGCAATCCTGCCATTGACGAGAGACTTCTGGAACAGCAGGAAGATGGAGCTACTGTATATTCACGGCAGCTAGGACGAGGTTGGGGCAGCGAAAAAAACATCAAGGCTACCAAAGCATGGGTCATTGACACGGAAGAGGCTGGTGCTACGCAATGTGATGGAAATGATATGAAAGTTGCAGAAAAGAATGTTGAACATGTTTTAAAGGAGGATGACAAATACAGCACATCCCACACAGCATCACCCCGATTAAAAAAGAAGAGTATGGGGTTGACTGTTGAAATTGATACAACTGGTCGGCGTGTTAGGGCTCAGCCAGATGTGCATCCAACTGCCGAAAAACAGGACACTGTAGTTGAAGATACACAACATTCTGGGGCATTGGAAGTGCAATCACCAGACTTCCTGAAAACACCAGAAGATATGAAACATGTTACAGATTGGGCGGCTGAAATGGATATGCAGAGTCCTACGTACGAGGCAAGGCAGCTCGAACTATTGGCAAATTTAACGAGCAATGAACCAGACTCCACACCTAGTAAACATCATGATGATGATCATCTTCCACCTAGTGAAGAGCTGTCAAATCCGATGAGCAATGAATCAAATTTTACACCTGATCTGCTGAAGCAAATAGATTCGGTCGTTGCGAGCACTGGTAAACCAGCTGCAGAGATTACACAAATGCAGCAATTGACTACCACAAACTCTGAAAATTATGATAGTCATAGAAATTATCCCCGTTCTACAGATGTTGGTAGGACCACAGAAACCACTCCTGCTGAGGAAGTTCATGAACAGTTGCCAGATAAGTATGGCTGTGAGGAACTGGCAAAAGCCCAGAACGCTAATAACGTGCTCGCCCATGGCACAGCTGTAGATGCACCAGGTGATAGTGACCCGCAGCATCAGCAGGCTGACAGTTCTGAGGAGTTAGTGCTCCTCAGACCTGATGGTGAGTCGCATTGTAATAATACGACTGATCAGGCTGCACGAGACACAGGTGAAGTGTCTTCAAATTTGCTAGAACCCGAACAGGTTCCGCAACACGTTTTGCATGTTGCAAGTGAGATACCAACAAGTGAGCAGCTTGCAGAAACTCTTGATACATCAATCGAGCGGTTGGATGTGAAAAGCAAAAATGTTGATACTGAAAAGGGTGATACTGACGGCCCTGAGATCGAACTGGCCGAAACAGAGTATGAGGCGTCTCTCGTGCAGGGAGCAGGCACTGTTGAAGCATGTGGTGTCGAAGAACACATCACTGAGCCTGACCACTCAGATATTGCTGGTGAGGAGGTTGTCACTGGTGCTGTAGTACATGAAAATTTCAAAATCGAACCTACAGACACTACTTCACCGCAAGAAATGGGTAATGAAGTGGAAGATGAATTTTTCGAATGTGATGAAGATAGGAAAACAGACGAGGGAACCGATGAAAGGTGACTTTTTCCCCGAAGCTGTCCTGCATGAGAATGAGCAAGTGGACTGGATCAAAATTAATCACGAATGTCCAACTCTTCATCCAAGTTCGGAAAGAATGTGAATAGTTTCACCGCAAACAGAAGCCTCATAGAACTTGAATGCTTCCAGCATGTTGTGTGTGTACAGACTATCATAGTACTTTGTATAATTGTATTAAGACGGCTGGTTTGGCTAGGGTATTTGCTTGAAATTAAGTGGTCAGTAGCTCATCGTAATATATTTTTAGCAGCGTCCAGCCACATCCCAACTGATTCCACAGCCCAGATGAACAATCGAGAAGAAAAAAAAACAGCCGTGTCTCTCGTTCATGACAGAAGACAGACTATGCCACCATTGGCTATAACGTGTCAAGTGCACTGACTATCACAGAATCGTGCAACATATCCGGCGGCTTCGATTTTACGTACCACTCAAAGCTTGATGTTGTTTTTTAAACTTTACTAATGTAATAATAAATAAAGATTTTGGTCCTTGACAGGGCCATCCAAGAAGAGGGTAGATTCGTTTGCAACACTGAACAAAATCTGATATACGCAACTCACAAATCGAGTGCTCATTTCTCCATCAGTCATCCGAGACTGCAATAATGCAGCAGTACGCGACGTAAGCTAGTCACCGCTGTTATTGTTGTTGGCCGGGGTTCGCTGCATTTGCGGCGTTAGCCCTCTTCTGCATGCTGGCGAGTGAAGGCTTTGGTGTTTCATCAAATCCATCTGATTCAACAATCAGTGCTCTCTCAAGGATAATTCGGCCTTCCTTGTACCTTCAAATAATGTGAAGAAGTGTTGGCTACTACCACAAACTTATTTGTTAGTATGGCCTTCTCAAATTAGGCCACTATATTTTTGTCATACCTCTGTGCCTCTTCTGTGGCGTATTCATACATCCATCCCAGTTTTGTTTTGCAATTCAGACAGGAGACATCTCTCACCATGTGACGGCCAGTCAGCATAACTCGGTCTTGCACCTCGCTGTACGTTAGGTTTACAACCTGAAAGGAACACATTGCTGTCGGCGACCACTCTTGAAAATGTACACTTTTTCTGTGGTTCAACAGGATGAACGGGAAAACGGCAGAAGTAGGGCTTTCGGTTCTTGATCTTTGGTGGAAGGTACACACAAATCTCAGATGAGTTCAGCTTGCAGTGTTGCCATATTTTCCCACATTGGCCGGTGTAGGAAAGATGGAAAGAATCGAAAGAAAAACTTGAAGGTATTGAATAGATTTACAGATAACATAACACATTTGCGACAATTTGTAGCAACAGTAGACTCAATGCAAGCAACGTTGCACTGTATTATGTGATTAAATCAGATTAACGAAAAAAATAGGATCATTTTGGTATGAAATGAGATGCAAGACGAGCACAAGAAACCTGCTTGACCTGGGTGAAATATCTTGGTTTTTTACCTTGCTGAATAGAAACGCTCTTCCAGTGGCTCCAGTAAATCTCGTCGAAATCAGCTCAACTCGGTTTGTGAGAGGCGTATCACATGATGCACAAGCAAAAAGCCGAGAACCGCCGATGTGTTCGAGAAAGGTTCGACCCATTGCTTGAAAGAAGAATGTCGTATAAGCAAAATGAAAAAGAAAGGTTAGTTCTAACAATGACTAGGCTGCAACGAAGTGATCGGGTGATAATCAAGTCAGCTATGGAGCATTGATAAAAAAAAACAAGATAATGTAGCCTACATTAATTGAACATTTTCTGTGTAAAGTCAAGAACCAGTGAAAGCAAAAGAAAGAAGAAACTTACACCACACAACACTGCTATATATACTAGAGCATATTATACAGGCCTACTAATCTTTCAGACATTTGTCAAGAAGCTAACTGTGAAACTTCTTGCTAAAATAGGTGCAATTTCTGATATGACAGGTATAGAGTTTCAGAGTAGGGGCCCTTTACCCTTGGTAGAAAATGCAAATTTTACATAAAACTACTTGTGGTATGAAAAGATTGAAATCGGAGTCTCTGGTTATGTTGAGTTGAAGATTTGACTAAGTAATCCTTAAATGTTGAGGGGGCACTTCGAAGAATTTATACATTAGCTTCCCAGACTCAGGAAACTCATATTTATATAAATTCTCAATTTTTAGGATACCTAATCTTAGGTATAGAGAGGCAGAATGAGCGCTGGTGGAGGCATTGCATAATATTCTAATTGCCCCATTTGTACAATTTTTAATTAATTAAGATGTGTCCTGCAGGCTGTGCCCCAGGCGACTACTGTAAAATAGGTGGCAGTGGATAAGGGAATTTGAAGGTTATCATCGGCTTGAACATAAATTATATCTCGCACCTAAATGCATATATAAGAACATAAAAATCATCTATCGAAAGTCACTAATATTCAGACAACACAGCCCCACCACAAGCTCACTTTTGCAACAGGAGCGGATTCTTTCATGAAAAGGGTAGACTACTGTTTTGTTTTGTCAATCAGCTGGCCGCCACTACTAGCGCTAACGAACTAGCAAATTTGCTTCTCCGGATCCGGAGTTCCGACCAGATATGTCTGCGAGTTCTCTCTCCATGCACTGCTGGATGCCGCGAATCCCACGGCCCTAAATGCGGTGGTGTGGGTTTCTAAGTATCTGTAATAGTAATTCAATATTTTAGCCGGTGTAGGAAACTCGTATTTCTTGTATGCGAAAACTTTGTTGTTAAGGGCACTAGAGTTGCTAAGCAGTCATCGTTAAGGACTTGTAGTTAAGCACTCGTCGCTAAGGCGATTGTTCATTCTATGTGACGTCACAGTAGACAATGGAAAATCGCAAGTACATTTCTCCAGAAATTGTGTCTCATCTCATTTCCCTTTGACTGCTATTGCGTCAGCATGGAGACTTGTTTGTCAAACTATAACAGGCTGCTAGCCAACAATGTGGTGTTAACGGAGGTTAGAAATAACGTGTTTGTGGTTTCTGGGAAGTTGTTAAAGAATCCCGACCATGATTTCGCCAATATTGTCATTATTTATACGTGCGATAATTGGAAGACCGCTCACATCTTTAAAGCTTATGAAATGCGACCGATTATCAATGGTTACAAGCAATATGGATTTCATGTGAAGTGGCCAACTACGAAGAGGCACATGAAATTTGTAATTGCATATACCTTCGAAGGAGAGGCGCGTTTTGAAGACAACGGGGGAGATTTTTATAAACTGCGCAGAGGCAAGTGTCAATTCGCAGATATACAACGCCGATATCGAGACATGAGCCAATCATGGAAATGTGGACATACGAAAAATATTATTGAAAGTCTCCTGGACCAAGAAGGATGCGAACAGAAACAATCCACGTGGCATAGAGACGACGGCAGTTACAACCGTGGCGAACCAATTTCTGTGGATGGCCAACGTGATCGTGATCTACTGTGTTCTCCTTCTAAAAAACGAAAGTTGGACATTGACGGCAGGTGGACGGATAACTGCTCAGCTTCTCCGACCGAATTCGACGGTCAGGAGGGAAACGACCTTGAAAGCCTCAGGTCAGAATCGACTTATGACAGCGATGAGACGTGCAGCGTCTCGTCGTATGATTCTGACCTTGACACTTGCAGTATTTCGACGGCTGAATTGTCTTTTGATTCGGAACAATCGATAGAAGATCACCTTGAATACAACCAACCTATGTCGAAACCAAGATATTACTTTAGAATCGACTTACTTAACAAGGAAGGCCAAGCATTTTTACAAGACTGCTTGGATTCAAACAGACTTTCCTGTGAATCACTGGCGCCGCATCATGCTGAGCTCACTGGACAGTCAGAACAACAGCCTAGCGAAGTATCAACGACCAATTGCAGTGGATCTCATGATCAGCGTCAGGACAATGCCGGTTTGACAGAATACCAGCGACGGTTGAAAGAGGAGTGCCAGCCAATTGTTGAATACTTTCTTAGTGGAATACTAGACAAAGTCTGTGAAAATGAGGAAGAGTTCATTGATGATAAACGTGTAGAAAAGCTGCCTACAATAATAGAAGAGTCCACTACCCTTGGGACAGAAGAGATTGGTTGTACAAGTGCAAATAATTCTACTGCTATGGACGCCGAAAATGACGACTTGAGTAGTAACAACACTATCAAGTCGATACCAGCTACGGCCACGAGTCTTCCTGTCATGGACGAAGTGGTGCCTTTTGAGGTCGATGTCGCTGGTGCTGTTCTTGACGATATCATTACAAAAGCGTGCCGATTGGCGGAAAAATCCACCACAACCAACGTGGAAGTCAATTCGTCCCCGCCGATTAATCATCGGGATGATAAAGAAAACAAATTTGCTTCCGTGAATACGGCTAGTGCGGACGCCTGTGAATCTACAGATGCGGACACTATCGGAACGTCAAACAGCTCAATCATCGAGATAGCTAATAGCGATGACTTTCTGTCGCAGATGGAGAAACTGCATAATGAACTTCATAACGGCGAGGCTTCAAAAGGTGCTGCACTAATATATATAACACCTGTCTCGGCGCATAACGAGAAAGAATGCATGAAGCCCGCTTCACAAACATTTTATAAAATCAAGCGTTCAAAATTGAAAAAGTTTCTGTACATCATTTATCGCCCGTTTAGAAAATTTACTAAGTGCTTTAGATGAAATTACAGTATTTCTTTATCAAACTACTTTTTCCTACTAGGCCTACATAATTTCTACTGCTTTACTGTGCACTTTGTCGTCATTTTTATGCTTTTTTAATTTATTAAATTACATCCTTGATTCCTAATTTGTGTTTTTGTTGAACGAACATGGCATCTCCGACTTTAGTTCTACTCCTGCACATAATAGACGCAATGAGCCGAATTCGCGGGTACCTATCAAGAAGACCTGGGAAATTCGTGTATGGTCGGATACAACGCCTTACAAAGTAGTCAATATAGGTAGCGAATAGGTAACACGTATCGTTCAGCTTGGGGCGCATTTGAGAGGCACCTTCAAGACAAGTCAGGGTAAAACGCCATAGGTCACGAGTTCCTTGAAAGAAGCGGTGTCAATATCATGGATTTAAGGATTTCCGCGAGGTGCCGCTGTGGAGTCTCTCAATTGATGTTGAGCTCAGATACGAAGCTGTGATCCTTAACTCGGTCAATCAGATATAGGCATATGCTATACGTAGACACAGTCAACCCCGACGCCCTCTTTCAAATCTTTGAGATGTCAGATTTATCTGAGTCAACGCGAATTACGGGTAGACCCGACTCTGGCATGCACCGCCTCCACGCCTTACTAGGATTGTCGCTGTCGGAGTGTGATAGCGACCATATCAAGCGACAGTCGACATGTCAAATAGCGTGTAGTCCTGTGAGAAGCGGTTTCGATTAAAATGAGCATCTTTCTCAAATTTTGAGTTGATGAGCGAACACAGTGAGTTTACTGTCGAGAATACAACTCTGCGCTTCCTTCTTCCCTGACTTGACGCTTACAGATAATGTCAGAAGGTGTTGCGTTCAAAGGAAACGGGTCAAATCGCTAACACAGAACTTCACAGAAAGGGAGCACAACAGAAGTTGCATAAATGTCTCTTCTCCCAACCAGCAAGCATTTGTTAGTTAGACCGATACGTCAAATTCAGAAAGGAAATTGTTAAACGTCGTCTTAGGATGTATTTGACATGAACAAGGCGTAGGCCTATAGCGAAATACGCTTTAGAAACTGAATTTCATCGTGCTTGTCTTCCTCATTTCTAACTAAATTAAAGTCCTTCCTGCGTTGTTTAGCTGACAATAGGTATAGATATGCCCAATGGGCCATGTTTATCATAGGCTTTACAGATAATTCAATATTGAGTTTGAATATAGCTATGGCCTACTAAAATAAAATACTAAAATATTTTAGTAGGCCATGATATAGCCTAGTAGTCCTATATCCCGGTACCAGAGTGGGAATCCCGGCCCGAGTGCCCGTGAGTGCCTGAAGGAGGAGCGGTTATCATATCATTGCAAATCTTTCTTTTCCTGTGTTGTGTAAAGCTGGCTATAGTTACTTGTCCTAACACCGCTCAGTAAGCCGATTGGATTGATAATTTGACTGTCCGCATTCTGATCGGGAGGCCCCGCGGGTTTGATTCCCAGCATTGGCGAAGTGCGGAGGGTTGTGGTTGTGATAGTAGAACTATCGACAAGCGTATAAGCATTTGACTATAGGCGTTCACGACCTCAGTAGTTTTAAAAACGCCAGTTGGCCGAGTGGTTTAGACTGTGCGCCTATACTGATCGGGAGGTTACGGGTTCTATTCCCGACCGAGTCAAATCGAAAACTTTAAATTGTTAACCGTTTCTTCCCTACTTGGCAGTCGGTTTCGGGGGAAGTGCGGAGAGTCGTGGTTGTAATAGTGATCCGGGCTATAAACTGGGAGTATCGACACGTATACCGTTAGCATTGACCTGGCTAAAATGGCCTTAGTAGTTGGAAACGCAAATAAACAAACTAGAAAACAACAACAACCTGTCTGAATCAATGTGCTATTATCGGTAACAGCTATCCAGAATTTAAGCGTCAGCGTCAAAACGTTGAAATTCTCAAGATTTCTTTACTTCACATTGACATAAAAATTGCACTACCGTAACAGCGGAGCTTGGTTAGATGGAGAAAATAGGCATCATCATGAAAGATTGGACAAAACCTTGATTCGGCAGTTGAAGCTATAAGCCTATACGTCGTGTTGAGCACGACTATTATAGTTCACATATATATATTTACAAAGTTGTCGATATTATTGGTCTCGAATATCATGTAATCGATCCAGAACATTTGGAGATTTGAATAACTCGGGGATTTCTGAATCAAGCTTGCAGATGACTTTGTAGATGACCTTTTTCCAAGCCGGATCGGTGTCTTTTCCTGCTTTAACAGCGATGTAAAATTCTCGCTGACTTGCCTCTGCAGCGTTCAAGAAAGTGCTTGGCACCTATGAATTAACATTAAAATTAGCCTGAAAGCTAAAACTAAATGTCAAGATGAGTAGGGCTAGGTATCAGATTTAGGTTGGGTCGTATAGATAGCGTATTCTACTTGCCAAAAGCCGATTGATTGATGCTAGCTAGATTCACGTCCGGGATATTCGTACGAGTCATTACTTGTTTCTAAGTTTAGTTTCTGTTTCCACGTTCTTCTCTACAACTCTCTCAACATATGCAGACATATATCAAATACTTCTTCTCATAGATTTCCGTTGGAAACAATATATTACATTGACTCTACCAAGTACTCTTCAAGTGTTGCGAGATATGAGTTCGAGTACTTCCAGGCTACGTAGTGAACAAGCCAAGAGCAGGTGGCTGAATCTCTTGAGCATACCAATCGATATTCCAGTAAACGTTCTTAGCAATTACATTGTACTTCTAGGTTTGGCTACCTTGGTATGGCACCGCTCCAATGCAACGCAGGATACAGGAAACTCACTTTCATTCCTCTCCTCCCCGCACGGACACGCGTGCAGTGTTTATTGTTATTACCAAGCTGTAATTAGTAGGTTGCCCTCCCTGGAACGGACTCGTTTCGAAATTCAATGCGAGCAAACCCCATCCCCACCCCATGAATAGCACAATTTCTTATTTTACTTCCCAGCACAAAGGGAATCGAGGCGAGGAAGTCACGAAACCTGCTGAGTCATCTTTGACCAGACTTACTCTAAATTCGTTGCATTTGTTGTAGTGAAGATTCAATACTCTGAACAATTCGCAATCTCTCGTCACTCGAAGCATGGAAGCGTCGTGCGCTCCGTCAGTGATTGCTTGTCTGGCGAACTTTTCCATTTGGATGTAAAAGAATTCACGGAAGTTGCTAAACCATTTGATCAACTGAGATGTGATTGCCCTCGTAAACTGTAAAAGAGTTCATCTCACTGTTTGGTCTGGTTGAGGTATTAATGCCGGTAAGATGTTATCCCTGTATAGGCCTACGCTGCGACAATTAGTTTATGAGTTTTTGTATTCTTCAGATTATATTGGAAAATGTACAGCATTTCAATGAATGTAGAAAGTTCAATTGATTGTGGGAACATCATTTCCGTTGTGAATTTATCAACTCCTCTATAGAGTATATGTTAATATAGGCTACTGCCACATACCGGCCTAGGGGTTAACTATCGTGAGGTAGCTTGAAGCCTGCTTGAAGCTTGACGTTCACACTGAAACCAATAGGTCAGATTCAGACTTGGCTCGTGATTAGCAGGCTTAAATATCGTTGACTGACCCATACCTGCATCACTACTCAACATAACCCCCACCAAAACCCAAATAGGCCGGCCCCAGACGCTTACATGTTACCGAAAAGCATTCAGCACCAGGTCGGTGAAAATTCAAAAGTTAGTACAATGACCTGTGTGGTGCACCGTGAAGCTTACGCAAAACAGTAAAAAAATTTAGCAAAAATATGCTTAACAATTTACCTTGACATCAGGAAAGTAAGTTTTCAACGTGTTAGCATTTGGATATCTCGTGTAGAAGAACATCAACTTGGCTTTTTTCAGATGCTGTGGTGTCAAGCCTTCTTGTATGTAAGTTTTAGTCAAGGTGAAACATACAACTGCACGATGCAATAAATATCCAATAAGCTACAGCGTGATACGTAGCCTACCCGGCAAAACCTCATGTTATCAATTATACATTGCAAATTACTCTACCCAACTACGCATACGAAACTAGATGTCACAAGTGTAAAACGATATTGTTGTGTATGTTCTTATTCCTTTGGTTGATTATCTTGTGTTAATCCTGCAATGTGTGGTGTAATCAATTAATCGCATAATTATTTACTTGCGTGTCGTACTGGTTAATATTTCTTTGGTCCTACGAGTGTTGGATATGCTGCGAATGCAAGGCGTATTGCGGGATAAACTCGCGATTCCTACACAAAAGTATTCATCATTATTTCTGTATTACACTTCTCTTACTTAGTTGAACATATGCTACTGCATAGAAATTGTTACGAGACCTCGTCAAACAGGGTGCTATATTAATTGATTGAGAATCCATTTCACGGTATGAAGACGTAATGCTCTGTATCAAATTCTATGATATGTAGAACAATATTATCCTATTGTCATTTCCTCAAATCCATAAGTCATTAGAAAGAGATTTCATATCAGAATCAGAATAGAGTGATATTTCATGATTGCTTTTAGCGACATTAATATATCCGTTACGCGGGGTGAGGTATCAAAAATCTGATTGACTACCACGGAATCAATGGACGTGCTGATGATCACACACTGTTGTGAAGGTATATTACTTTAACACAAGTGCAGGAAGCAAATTTATCTATACGCGTAGACTACTTTAGCTAACGGAAATATACCCTGCGCTGGGCTGACTTCGGACGCATTGTTGCGAATGTGAAATACAAACAATGCGCCACTGGGAAGGAAGGACAGAAAAACGTGACTGACATCAAGGCAAGCATATACAGTAATTCATCTACCCCAAGAGTTCTTCTCAAACCACAGCTTTCCTTTATACCATAGGCCTATTCATGCCTCTAGTTCCGCATTTATGCTACTAACGGCCATTTTAATAATATACGAGATAAGCCTACGTTGAAGTAAGTGAAATATTTCGTAAAAGGATATATTATTCGGAAAAGCGTAGCTGCTTGGATCCACTTCATAGCCATGATGATCTCCTGTATAATAAAAAATATTAGTTGCATCATCAATGCTTGGCATTCATAAGGAATAACTTCTACCAGTTTTCTCTGGTCCACAACTCTAATTAAGGGTCAGTACGTATGTATAGGCCTATAAATAAACAGCTCTAAATATAAGACCAGTAGGCTGTAGAGAAAATAGCAACTAACAACTGACCCGATTTGGAATCGTAATTATAAACCAAATGTGAGTCTTGCATGACGAAGGCATTCATTAGGCGTAAATGCTCACGTTGTGAATTGTCGAAGATTCACTCATTGGCCTAATGTATGTCGATGGATTCAAGGGGCACGATTTATCCTGCCATCGTACGTAAAGGATATAAATAGAAAGCCAAAGCTTGATGTGACGTCACGAAAGAGGTTACAAACTGCCTGATGAAATGCAACCGCATAATGAGTTATACTCACCCAAATACGATCCATTCGGGTGACCTCTGAGAGATGGATGCACTGGGATCCGTTCCGACGCCAAAGTGCTCTGATTGGTTCTCATATTTCTGTAGTCATTTTGATTCTGCCTTTGATTGAACGAAGCAAGAAGAGATACGGCGGCTAGATGAGGAGATTGCGGAACACCCAACGGGAATGGAAGATTTGCGAATGGATTGTACATCATGCTGAATGGACCGGGATGTGGAAATGGCTTGCTTTCTGGGCTGGCATTGCTCCGCAAGGATCGCATGCCGCCCGACACTGGAGACCGTCGCATTTGATGCTTCCTGAATGCGCTGCCGCTTGGAACCCCGTGCAATGCTAATGACGATGGTGGTATATTCATTTCAGACTGCGTTTTTTCTTCTCTTAAATTGAGTGATCGCTTTTTTTCTTCTTTGTACGAATCTGCTCCCCGCGACTTCATGCTGTTTTTAGTTTTAGGGGAAATCGGTAAGCCAAGAGGGTAACTCGAATAGTCCATTACTTTTCCGCTCGCCAAACTTTCACTCATACCGTACTTTCGCCGTTCGGAGGACATTTCTGCGCTCGATCCGTCACGCAGAAATTTGTCAGAAGTAGCGGAATAATCTACTTGTTTCGACGATGGTGATGATGTTTCATACCCAGCAAATGAAGTACCGTATTGACGAGACTTTGACGGGGCGTGAGGACTTCTTACGAATGGTCGCACTGCAGACTCATGCGCAGTGAGTGAGGATGATTTTGCTTGCTGGCGCGATGCTTTTGAACTCGGAACTGTTGAGTCTGAATCGATTGTTGAAGATCGTGATGCTCTGTTCTGTGTAGTGACCAACGATAGTGCGTGAGTTTGTTCTTTGGTGTGATCGGCGTCCATGTGTCTACAAATGTCACAAAGCACATTATAGCCTACTCATGTTTAGCCGTAAACCTTAATAAGCTCACCTGCTATTTTCGAATGAGATGTCTTTTTTCATTGCGTCGGTGGGTGTCCGGTGTCTACAGAGATCCAAGCCTTCTTTATTTGCTACTCCGCGTTCTTCAATGCGGCCGTGATTTCGGTTAGATGGTGCTGATGGTAGGTCTTCTTTTTCTGAAGAGAACGTTCAATTGACAGAGCGCGAAGTTGGCGTGAAATAGGATGTAGCTGAAGCCTAAAGACGAGGGGGTCCTATTTTTTGGCTCGGATGATGATAAATCACAGGCAGTGACATACGTCATTAGGACAAAGATCTCATGAAGGAGAAGGACTCGCAGTGGCGATGGGAAGAGGCCAAGCGATGAAGAAGATGAACGAGCCCGGCCCGGCGCGACTTATATATTTCCTATTGCTATGATTAGAGGTAATCCTTCCGGCGTGTTCTAACTTAGATTTAGATAGAATATCTCACCACTGGTATAATGTCCTTTCAATGTAGGTATCAAAACGTCTTCGTGCGTTTGCAAATCGTCGCTATCATGTCGGTCATCCCTAGATATTGCACAAAGGTTATACATACATAAAGATTTTGTTTCAAAGCCGAAGATACGTATAACAATACTCACAATGTCGGGCTTGACGTGTGAATCGGATCCAATTTTCCAATTGGATATTTCGATGTGCTCTCTGGTAAGGACCGACTTTCGAATCGAGACTTTCCAACGAAACGACTGAAGCAGATACCTTGCCCATCTAATATTTGAAGCACTCGAAGAGCAGATGCTTCTGCGACTTGTTCGGCAGCGCTAGCCAATTCATTTATAAATGTCTCCACAAAGAACTTCTGATCTGGACTCAAGGAATGTAAGGAACTTTTACGGTGTTCACGCCGTACTGGATTATAGAAAAGTTTTGCTTTTGTATCATAACGACCATACGGATGTGTTCTGCTGGAATCACTTTTGTCGTACGTAGATTTATGACGCAGAGTACTTTTCGTTTGTGACTGACACATCGAAAATTCGTCGTCATACGTCGCACTGGTTTTAACCCGCTTTGACCGCGGGGTATCTGTTTCCTCATCTCTTAGCCTGCTTCTACGAAGATCACCGGAAGTCCATTGATGACGGTTTTCTTTTTCGCGGCCGTTTATGAATTCTAAAGCATGATCAAAGAATTCTCCAGGCGATGAAGCACCTGAAAGTACAACGGAGTGACATTTTAATGCCGGATTGGGGTTGACACAAAAGGTACAAAAGCCTATTGGAAAGGTGCGAAGTCTTGGGATCCAAATCAAGTCGATATGCCCGTGCAGTCCCGATTTATACTCACGCCACAGCCTTATCCAACATAACCCAGCAGATGACATATCAAAAACGCTGAATTTCGTCAGTTTGTGATTATGTGTGTCGCGACAGAAGTGGGTGGCCATTAGCAGCCAGTGTAAATTCACTGATATCGGACCATCGACACATACTCACGCGACTCTAATGCCTAACCGTGTAACGACGAATATTTGTACAGTTTTTACCTCCAACGATATCAACCATCTGTTTTTGATCTGAGTTCGCTTCAGGACCCATTCTGTCAGAATCATCAACATTTACGGCACCAACAGTTTTAGACTAAAAAGATAAAAAATTGTTTAGTAACCTATAATGCATCATCGGATATTTATAGAAAAAGAACACGAACCTTACGATTCAATCCGCTAAAATCTCTCGGCTCACCCGCATCTTCCTCGTCAATATCTAAAGCGAACGGTGTAATCAGTGCTAAATCGAACCCACTATGTTGTAAGCTGCCACATTACATCCCTATAAACTGAGGTGGTTTGAAGGACACTCTCGCAGTAAAATATAGCGATACCTTATGATCTCCTTAGCAGGATAAGTATCGTATAGTATGAAAATTCCTTTATATACAGACAGGCAGCAATATTACATGCAGTAGGTATACAGAAGAACATTAGGCAGTGGATATATTTGTAAATTCGTTGTTTAAAACCCATTGATTAGCTTTGCTCGCTACCGTATGCTGGACCATGACTGTTTCAAGCCTGGGGTACACCTTACAAGGTGCATATGCGTCTTTAGACTGATATAGTCAAGTGTTGCAATAATTGCATAGCACTTTGTATTTATAATCGATCTCTCGACGTTAGATTAGTCTCACGCAAAAACAAAATGGCAGAAATAAATCACTTGAGACGACGCGTGAGCTCATATCGTATAATCGTGACCGATGACACTCGTGCCTAAATTTCTTAAAGTACTAGTTTTAAAGCTTACTTGATGCAGTGATATAGTGTATATGCATGAAAGATCATAACAATGAAAGCCAGAAATTTAGTAGCGCTTCAAGTCTCACCTGCGTTGCTTTCTAGAGGGGTTTTGTTCGAGATAGCAGATGGAGGAGTGCGCGGGGAATCGCTTGACGGGATCATATCAGGTTCTAAAAATCCCTCGTCCTTATCAACCGGACTAGGACAGCCGTCACTGATATCGCTGTGATTTCTTAACGACCCTGACGGTGACAATATTCTGAATAAAAACATTATCAAGTGAATTTATTGCCACTAACCGTCTCTTATTCGACTCATAAAATCATCTAACTGACTTACTTTTCTGATGATGCCGATGAATCCACTGACATCGGTGAATGTAACTCGCTTCCGCAATAAACGCCAGATATATCGCTTGAGTTATGGTTAGAATATTCGCCCAGGCCGCGACCGGAACGATCTGCCAATTTCAACGTGCTTGAAGCACCGCGTCGCAACTCAATTGCTGTCGAGTCGACAGCAGTATTCATATCGTAAACAATGTAACGGGATATTGAAGGCAGGTTGGAGATAAACTAATATTCGTAACCTTTTTATTAATTATCTTTGAACACAAGAAAATATACAAAAAAATTATAAGTCTAATGAGCCTCTTGTAAAGTTGTCTAGTTTCTAAGTGCCTGCTATAATATCAGCCGCGGTAAATAGTAGAAAGCTCACATATCTTTGAACTTTCGTTCAACACTAGAAAACACAGCAATACCTGGTCTGATAACGTAGTTTCACCAAACGTTACAGCGGATCTTTGAAAGCTTAAGAACGAAGTGTCAAATAAGTTTGGCTGGACGTGATAACATTATTCTATACTCTTAATTCTTACCGAAGAATACAGTGTGGGGCGTGCGGACGATCAATAAATATCGAAGATATCGTTCCATCTACACCTGATGAAGGAGCGAAACTCCGAAAAATTGTAAATGTTACAGTTCTCAATAAACCAAGGCTAGAAGTTAAATCTGTGGTGAATCTTCTTTACGATATCTAAAATTCCAAATATTACAAAATACGATGGGGGACGATAATTTCACTTTTGAAGTTGGAAGTCTCTGAATGCTTGTGAACTTATTTCTATAAAATCCCTCTAACTGACTGATAAATAAAAATTTAGTTTTTGTATACAACTTTTGATTGAATTCTTGCCGTTCCGAAAGTTCTATCGACACTGCTACTTGCTGTCTAGTCGCTTGGTAGAATCAGTTCATTTTCAAAGCGATGCAAAATGAAATGATGTAGTTTTTGCTGCTTGAATGCGTATTAATATGTTGCATGATACATGCGAGAGATTGCTGTGACAGATCTAACCATCTTTTTCACACATTACTTGGAAAAGAGTGACGCTCTTCGAAATTATCATACTTCCTGAAGATGACTTGAATAACGAACAACGAGAGAATAAGAGAGAACAAAAAAATCTCTCGCACTACTCGCAGTCGGGGAGACTATCTCTGACGCATCATACGAGGTTGTGATGCCAACGAATAGTGTCACAGCGCGTAATCTGTAACTTGGGAACAGGGATTCAGACATTTTTATGTAACGGGATTTTCAGATTATTCAAGATGGATAAAAACAAAAATGCGAGACCCAGAATTTAACGAAAACGCGCTGAGCATCATATTCGACATGGACTTGCGAAATCCATATCACGGACCTTAAAACATACAATTTATCGACTCAGAGCGTTCCACACAATCCCCCCGCGGACTTACGTATATTTAAAAGTGCATCTGCATACGAGCAGGTAAAGATGCAAATATAGTTAAAGGCAGAGGCTGTACTAACATACAGGACTATAGGTGGAAATTTTGAGATGCTGATATTCATAAGGCTGATTTCTATTTGATAAGAGTTGAAAGCAGTAACCGTTGCAAGGCTAATCCGCAACCGTAACGACATAAAATTACACATACGGCTCACAGTTACCTGTTTCATTAGGACGTACCGTGTATAGGCACAGTTAAATTGATTTTAACGCCATGTGTTTGTTTAAAAATGTTATATATTTATTACGCCGCGAAGTTAATGATAACGTTGCGTCGAAAAAGACTGACAAAACTATTATGAATTTTGAGTATACGCATTAGTATGTAACATCGTGATGTTCGAAACTCATTGCGGTTTGTGATTTATTGTATCTGGGTGTATGGATCTACTGCTGTTCGTTTATGAGAATAGACATAGCCCAATCTATACGGCCTATAACATGGAAGCATCTCTTCCACTACATTTGCTATATCTACAGTATCTGACAAAGCAAACGCGTCGGTTGAGAATGTTCCTCAGTCGTATATATTTCGCCTCAGTCACCAACTTCTTCCTTGTTTAATACGAGGAAGAGGGGTTGATCGAATCGCGCTAAACTCAGAGTGTCACATTATTTGAAATAAGGTACAATACACCAATTACGCGTTTCCTTCTTGCTAATGCCCTCTCATTTTTTACTTTATAGATAATAGGTGTGTTTATATTTTAGTAATAAATTTAGCGTGATGATCAGATCAATGTATTTGTTTATATCTGCAGCCTAGACGTATAGGCTTACACTAATATATAAATATCATGCAAAAAAGTCAAATTTGTTTGTTGCAACTTTATGTTGTGAAAACTTGCCTATTTCAGAAACAATTCCTAATCTGGAGCTTACATTGGACTTAATGTCCTTTTGCCTGTAACAATTTGGAGGCCCTAACATATTGCAAGTCTACTTTTGCGGCGCTGTCGACATTCAGTCAAAGCATTAACGTAGGGTTTTTCCTTTGTATGTCAGCGTTTTCTAAAGAACTCTGGTAGTCCTATACTGAATATGCAGTTCATCACAGGCCAGCTCAAATTAAACTCGTTTCGAGTAACTTCCATGAATATGGCCAAGAATATAGTCTTCCCTGTGACAATTTGTATGGTTACGAAAGCCTCTCTCGAAACCTTTACGTCGTCACAGTAGTAAGCTATCATGTTAAAACGGGCTGTCGAAACCTAATGCGATAAATGTTCAAATCGTGATCACCATATATCTCGCTAAACGTGTGAATCGTTTGATTAAGTCACAACAATTCATTCAGATCGATAACAATTCGATCATCCGACAATGAAAGATGAAGGATTACAATAAATGGAAGAATATATAGATCCGCCGTGAAGTTACCAGATCATTTGGCGAGGATTTACCGATTCCGTCAAGGACAAGTGAAATAAATCCCCCACCAGTTAAATTGCATAACATAAGAAAAAGGAATCGATTTGGATGTAAGCCGCTATAAGTTTGTGTTGCGTATAGTTTATTGATGTACTAGTCAGGTTTGCCACGTTTGAGATTCCGTGAACGATTTCACGGTGCCATGTTGAAAATTCATTGACTGTGTTGTCGATTACTCACGGTACATTGCTTGAACATGAAGTAATTACTGATATTGAAATTATCTAATCCGTTGTTCGTAGCACCGATAACGTCGATGCTTTTAACCGCTTTGAACTCTTCCTCTACCGTAGGCGAGCAATATTATAGCTTTTCTTGTGAGTGAAGTATAGCCTTTTTGGGTCCAAATAAACAATAAACACAAATGTTGTAACAATAGCCTGGGTCCGATATCCAGCCTTGCTAAATACGAGGCCGCAGGGGAGGTTTTACATGATTATGGGTTGGCCCGAAAGTACTCGTTATAGCTTGACATCACTGGCTGGATTTGAAGTCTAACGACTCCCGAGACGCAACATGGCCTAGTACTACTCCATGGGCGGGATAATTGACTGCAACAATGCCTAAGCCAACAAGCCGTGCAAAATAATTTCTCGCGCTCTTTCCCAATTTCGCTGATTACAACAATTCTTTTATAGTATAAGTTCGCGGCAAAAAAGCAATCGACGCAACAGTCAGTCAATCAGCCGCTTCGGTATCGGTTTAGCTCACTGATATCTCTCTACACAATTTTCAGATCAAGGTTTTGGTCGTGACGTATTTCCAATCACTGCACAAAGAAAATTGTGATTCTTTCTAAGTCTCGACACGTGATCTTGACACATGTTGTATTTCTCACGGTGTATATTTCACGACATGTATAGTAATAAATATGCCGATGTCACTGTCACCGATTTGTATCCAATTGAAATATAGGCATTCCTTTGTTGATGAATCTTACACGAACTTCGTCGGTATTATTTCTATTCATCTGATTCCGTTTATTCACTCTCGAAATGAATCATTTTCATTACGTCATGAAGGTCTGTCTGTAGCAGCTCAAATGATGAAGATATGAGCTCTGATTAGGAAAGGAACTGCGATGTTCCGTGAAACGCTTTCGAAGACACCTTCCGTCCTACATTTGCGTATATCCTTGTCCGACCAAGAAATATTTCGTGGAATGTAGCTTCTTGTGACTGTACGGGAAAATGGGTGTGTTTCGAAGTATATAGCTTTGTACTTCCAATAGCGTTTTATGATGCAAATTGAAATTTTGACCACAAAGTATATACACTAAACAAATACGCGATATTCATTCTCAAAGACACGAGGGATACGGCAAAGTGAAGGAATTGAACTGCAACTTTTGTTGGATTCAGCACAAGACTATGCAATCGTGCAAAATCGGAAACGTACTGGCGCTCAGTTTAATTATGCGAAATTTGCGATGAATATGCCTGGTATGTAAAGGTCATAAAGTGGAATAAATTACCTCAAACATGCAGCACCATGCACAGCTCGACACTCTCGTGTTTACATTCATATAGTCGCAAGAACAGCACATTGAATCTTTATAGAGTATGCGTACTCGTTCGAGGAGAATGATTAACCTCTGTCTTGTTCTTGAATTGGCAATGGGTTTTTGATTCGAAGATGTGAGAACATTACAGTTATTGTTGGTACATCGTCACTGTTGTGTGCACTTTACGCAACTTAGTCAAACAGTAAAACTGTCAAAGTTTATACCTAAGGGTCTTGTTTTCTTATCTAAAGTGCATGCCTTCAGAGGAGCTTTCCCCGCGTTGCACGTGTTGTATATTCTCGAACACAAACATCTTCACCTATACGTTTCGCAAACTTGTTATCCAGCAAGTGTTTCTGTAAAACTCTGTGCATATTGACTTTTCGTGATCATAATTGACTCCTCATTGAGCATCATAACATGCGAAGTAAACACAGAACGGGCCGAGACTCTTGTTAGGAATATGACTAATGAATGTAATGATCACACAATCATGTTTCTTCAGTGGCAAGGGTGTGTAACAAAACACAACACGCGGGTTCTTTCAAATTACTGTGCGCTGTATCAATATCCAACAACAGGACAAACGGTAAGAATTCAAAATTTGAACTTGCTGAAGACACTTTGTGTTGCATTGTACTGTACCGTATAATTATTCTTTACGGTGATGCTTATCATCCGGTCGGTGTTTTGCGTCACGGCCATTCTAGATGCTTCTCAAGGAAGAAAGAATCCTGTTCTGTTTATTCCGATCTCATCTCTCTGCCTCTTGCTCCCGTGTACGTGACTATACATTCATCCTTCATTGTAGGTAGATGAAGAATGAGCGCTTAAAATCGCGGGGAGGGTAATAGGTAATGAACAGCGGAGACTTTGATTGCTAGATGACACCGCTAATCATATCACCACAAATCGAAGTCTATGGTGTTTCTTGCCCCGCATGCGAGGTAGCGTTACGCATATTGCGAGGGTGTTCGAAAGCACGTGCGAGTGAACGCGCGAAGAGCGTAGGATAGCCGTCAATCTTTACCCATGGCCTGCACACCGTGCTCTACCCGTTTACACTTCGTGCTGAAACAATATCGCGGTCACGTGCATCGGCACATCAAATCTATACCTATATTCACTTTTGAAAATATTTCATCCGATTGGGATCGAATGTTCCATTCTTCCATTGCAAGAATAGCACAGGCTTTTTTAAATATTTTATGCTTAATTGCTGTCGTCAGGGTTTTAGCGATTTCGACCAGGTCAAATTTCTTAATCGAATATTTCCGGTTCCGGTCATAAGTCCCGTAGTAGGCTACACTTACACCTCAACCCCTTGTCAATTTCCCCCATGATGAGATTCAAGCATGGCGAGAAAGGGATACCGATTTTAGAGTCTTATTAGGTTTGACTCATATAGAGGTTCTGGTCAGATCCCGTTGGGAATCGTGTATAGAATATATTTAATGCACGTCGGGTGATTCCAAATACTTCCTGACAGAGATACAGAGATAAAAAAAATGAACGATGCTCGGTGGGAGACCCAAAAACGGCCAAGTCATGGTGATCACGTCAATGTCGGTATGAAGTTTTGGAGGTAGCCCCCTACAACACGTGCCAGAATAAAATACCTGACTTAAACAACACGACGATAAATTTTATGAGCAATAGATCTGTCGCCTGTATGAAACATTACAACCTTCAGTGGTGCGAAGATTTTTATATGGTTAAATAATGTCAGTTTTACGAGGTACGAATCTACTCAAACTCGCCTGCCAGAATCAACATTCTAACCTGGTACTTATTGTTCTACCTCCCCACACAAATTTGGGGAGCATGTTTAGGTAGTATGCACCCATTCAGGTAACGACTTTACTCGTACCTATGAATGCCTTCCACCAATACTTAAGTGTACATAGCGTGGCTTTTAGAACCATTTATACAAACATGCTGCTGATAACTTGTCAAGTTTGACGTTCGTGTTTTGTAAAAGGATGTCGTAAGTGCTGCCGATAGCTTGGTACGGCTATCATAAAATTGCTTGCAGACTTTTCAATGCGCTGCGATTTATGACTTGCATGTACCTTGCATCGCGAAGAGAGAAGTCTTTGTTGTCCCATGCCGAAAACAAATTGCAGGAGCGACGAGATGGATTGGAACTAGTCGTTTCTCGCGAGTTCACATCAAACCTTTCGCTGCGCAAATATTTCGTAATGGGCATGGCAAACATTTTGCTAATTCCATTGCGAAGACATTTTATCCCTTGTCTTAGCGAGGTTCATATACTTCTTTTATCACTGCATTCAGAGATGTAAGCGTACTAGGTTCTGCAAAACCTGAGGCCGGCTAGAGATAAAACCGAATGTCAAGTCGAAGCCCCGACCCATCATTTCCATTTGCACCGGTTAGTTAGGCAATTATGTCAGGAAATTTGGTGCGACTTTTTCTCCGCCATTGATGGCGCTGCAGTACACGCAGTTGAAGGACAAAGCAATCACAATAATATCACCCAGCAGATGTTAATAAACCAAACTTACCTAGTAATCATTACTTCTCGCGACGGATGAGGACATGCCTCCTTATTTACAATGTTAAGGACAGGGTTACTTGTACTAGGAAACAGCACTCAGCTTATACATGTCTCCCCGATACCAAATGCAACCCAGCACTCGCCATCTTCAGGTCAATAGCAACACACATGTTTACAACAGCAACTTCAAAAACAACATCAAAGCACCGATTTCAATAATGTTCGGAAACGCTTGGTCTCGTTTGATCGTCCGTCGGATAATGTGCGAAACAAAATATCGACTTGCACGCAACTTTTCAACGTTGTGACTTGCATGTTTTCTTATGTCATGGGCAAGTCATCTATGGTGCAGTACCTTATCCCGGAAACGAATACAAGTCAATTTGAATGTTAGGTAGATTAACCCTTACCAAAGTATTTGCGTCGTATCCAATAAAATCATGTCAGATGTCCAATGACAGGGTATATAATTAATGGAAACAATCGAATCAAACGGCGTACCTTTTCACGTATTGCTTAATTGCCCATGTAGCCCATTTCCAGATTCACAAGCAAAAATGTCAGCGACATCTCATTGTATCGGCCATACTGCGACTTTCGGGCGTACGGTCTCCGGTCAAGAAAGCGGTATGGGCTACGACTAGCGCAGTTGCGTTAGTGTGGATCTTGCCATATTTGATATGAACGCTCCGTCACGGTCAGGAGGGAAAACCCACACCCACAGCCGGCTTGAATACCAGGCAAAAGGGGTGAAATTGCGGTAGGTCGTCCAGCGCAAAGTCAAAACCCTATCGTACACGTACATAAGCAAAGCGAAGGACTGAATGAGGTAAAAGACGGTCTCATTGCATTCACACAAGAGAATAGACCCATTTGTACAAACATAGCAACTGCTCACGGAATCTAGAGCAATGTGATACTTGCGAGATGGGTAGATGAAGGGATGCGAATCAATCAATCAAACGACAAGAAGAGGCTTGCCGAGGTACTTTTGTATCATTATGACATCGACGTCGGTTAGATCGGTTATATGCAATACGATACGTCATGCGTGTGCAGATCCAATACACGTCAAGCGTATAGTTGCGTTTATGGCGCAGGCGATGGGGATAAAACGATTCGCTATAATCGAAATCTGAAATCGAGTATTTTTGAACAATACTTCGAAAGTACGAACAGGATATTTCTTCCTAAAATAGTATATTTACAGTATTTGTTGGTAGCAGTGTGAAAGTGTAATATCGCCGCATTCTTAGAACAACAGCACCCATTTCCATTGTATTTGAAAACATTAGACATGTGTCGCAGTATTAGAATTTCGAATGTCCGACGTAAAGGTTAGAATTTCGGCGGACGGTGGCGTTATGATTGAAAACGTCACATATAAATAGCTCCGTGATTTAAATTTTGGTTTTGATTGCAGAAAGAAAGAGCTTGTCAACAACAAGACAGACAGTATCGACAACTGATCCTAGCAACAACTTTTGTTGTTATGCACTTTAGAAGGCGCAAACATGCGGGATACGCCCAACCTACTTTGCAGTGAATTCGAATATTTTCAAAACAACGCCTGAATCACACGTCGCTTAGGAAAATGAAATCAGCGCCGATTGCCTATAAAATGGTAATGTTATCAAAATCAAAAGTTGAGGAAAAGTTTAGATCGTTCAATAAGTCTTGTAGTTCTGCGTAAAAGCGGACAATACGGCATCCACCATCAAATAGTCTTGGCGAATACTTGATTGGTAAATCTTTTTCGCCATATTCCGTGCCAAATGACGCGATGTATTAGAGTAATCACCAACTTCATTTATCATATTACGAATTGATGACAACATACGGCCATTGTAATAATTACAGCATACGCTGTTTATTATATTCCCGCAAATAATCTTGAAGCGTGTGTTGGACTTCGCTCTACGTCTACATGCATCAGAAACATCGAGTGATAGCGCACGAGTTTCGAGTTGGCTTGTTGCATACACTACCACTATACGATCTCTTTGTAATGTTACCTTCAGAAAATACAAAGTACACACAAAATGCAGATCTGTACGGTTAATGCAACTTGGCTTATTTATTTTCCTTTCATTCGGCCTACAAAGAAAAGCTTTAATGTAGAACGTTACGTATAGATGTATAACGTGTGTCAAATGCGGAACGTCAGACATCTTTTTGGTCAGGACAAACCAATCTGGCAATGAGTTCATGAATGAATCAGTCGTAACCTCTACATATCCACGTTATACATCGCCAAGGACTAAGAAACCGAAATAATTGCGCCGAAGTTGCCGTGGTGTGTGTGTGTGTGTGTATATACCAATTTATGCGACGTAGGCTTGTATGAATGACCGACGTTTCAGTAACGCTACCGTATACTGTCGAAATTCCGCCGAAATTCTGTAATCACTACTTCTCGGTGCGACACATGTTTCTTGAAGTGTTGTTAGTGCTTCTCCGTTGCAGTTTGATGACTATATAGTGAGTTAAGCGTGATATTCTGAATCAACGCGCGAGTATATTGTACCTTACAGTATAGGACTCTTGTTGCCTTTCCCAGTTCACTGCGCGCGTAAGTCGAAGCAATATGGTCGAGGAAAATTTGCAATGAATTTCCTCAGAATTGTAAAATAATACAAATCAATGCATACTAAGGCGATCACGGTGGAGCAGCGACGATCCGTTTTATTTGTTCACGTCTCTCTTGAGATTTGCTACGTGACGTTGGCATTCACTTATGTTATTTGACTTGAAGGAAACTCAATGACGACTCGGCATCTTTTCATTTGCATTTACATGTGAAATATCTATTCCCTATTCCTGAAACAACACTCTATGCAAACACCAGCAGATTGCAGCGGTTACATTTGTCGCCGGTAATTTAATGAACGGCGGCTAAATAGTTGAAATTTCAAATTAGAAACAACAGTCAGATATTGTTACGACTGGAAGAACATATGTACGACATGATGAACGTAGGTCTACGAAGATACCCAGAATGAATTTCGGTTACACATTCTCCATTCTTTCACATGTTACAAGCGTGACCACCTTTCGGCGAGGTTTACGGCATTACCTATAGTGGTGAGACAATTTACACCGGGTCATTGTATATTTTAGATTCCGTGTTATCCAGTTTTGCGTGCTTGAATCAATGCAACAACCACAGCCACGACCATTACGATCGTTTTGATTCGCCCCGACACCAATTGCGAAACAAGTGACTGCGCAATGTGCATGAATGAAGATCTTTGGTTTGCTGAGGTCAGGAATTTAATCCCGACACCTTCCAAAAGCAGGCATAGTTGGCTCAGTCAGCGGGGTAAAGGTACCAATATTGCTTACCGCATTCTATGGCAAAAGATGTTAGGCCGATATATCGGATTTATAACAAAATCGTAGGCAGGTATGTCCGACCAATTCGTGACCTTCCCGAAAACCATATACTGTATGTTAAAGTTTCAACTATTTCTACGTCTTTTTTCTCTGACTTATAGATGCCGTGATTGGAGGCAAAGCAATTATATTTGTACTGATATCAAGATATTTTTAGCTAGATGACTTCGAAGAAAGGCATACTCGCAATCACGCAAAAAGTCTGCAGGCTGTCAAAATATATACGAAAAACGTGCATTGGCTTTTCGTTCTGACAAGCAGTTTAGTGATCCGAATAATAGCAAAGTCGCATCTGCACGGAAACGGAAACCGTGATACCATTCCATCAATGATATTTCTTAAGACATAGATAGATTTAGCCAGAGAAATTATTACATTCCTGCCTCTGCATGAAGCATGACAATATTAATTTCCCAAATTGACTTAAATGAAATAATCAGCCCGTTGATTATTACTTCGATAATGAGATTAGTAGATGATGTCAGAAATGAAGGCTGCATCACGTAACATTGATGGACACGTTGCCAATGTCACTTGTCGTCATTGACGTTTTGATACTGGCATTGCTATATTGAAGGTAAACCCCCGAAATTGTGTCTGTTGCTATCGAATTCTGATGGATATAACTTATACTTTGCAGCATAGTGAAAAAGTAGTTAGCTAGAAGTATGTCATGGAATTCCTTGAAATTATCTTTTGACGTTGTTTCCCCGGAAGAAACATTTGAGACAACGTACAAGGCTGAACGTAGCAACCGAGGGTTCGATTTCCAGGAAGTATGTCTGCGCTAGAGCCTGATCAAGGCGATTATCGTGAAAACGCCGTTTCCAATCTATTCTTTCGACTCAGATATCAATCAAAATAATGGACAACATATTAAAAATTGCTTGTTCACACGAATGTTATGACTAGGAAGTTTCGTGTCTTAGCTAAGACCACTTTCGGTCTTGAAGTAATTTTAGATTGAAAGTGATCACAGATTGTAAACCACGCTAAGATAAAATTTATGACGTTCTAATTTGCAGGCATTTTAGCTACAATTTGTTATATCCACGGTTTTCTTCACTTTTTTGTAGAGGCCTATGATAACACAAGCACACAGCAGTACAACCCACGCCAATTCGCAATCAGAAACAATGTGACATTATAGGTATTGTTAGCTTGCTTATAAACCTCTACATCATTGGCGAAGAACTCGCCTAATTCGCTAGGCTTTCTAAGCAAGTTTAAGAGACCCGACTCCGTGATTCCTTTTGGGAATTTTTTCACGTAGTCGAATTGCCTTGGCCATTGACTTCAGACAGAGTTTATCACTCAATGTATAAAGTACATATCTTCCGAATTTGCCCGCAGAAACTCGCTATTCGTTTCGATATTTGTCGAAAAGAAATCACGAATATTTTATCTTCGAAGTACAACCCTCTAATAACAATAATTTGACAATGTTGTCAAAAACAGTTTTTATCTTGGTAAGGTATAGCCATGGAATACAGAAACTTGTAATTGTAAAGCATTAGCTTACATAGAATATGCAGGCGTAGGTCTGCACCTACAGAAAAGAACGCAAAAATATTATATCCGTCACGATCGGAACTCGACAGTTTCGACACAAGACACCACTCATTGTGTTCTTGCGAACGCAAACCCTTGCAATTTATATACAGAGTGACGAATTGGATGGCATATCCGCATACATTCAAGGAAACATACAAGAGTATCATATGCATCGCTAATTTTGGCGCAAAGAGAATGACGAAAAGATTAGATCGCGCATAATACATACATGTCATTTCACCACGATTTTGAAAAGTCAACTTATATGTTGATTACTGCTTTTCAAGAGGTGTATAGTGTCCGGTTGTTACGCTAGTACGACTGAGCTTCTCATTACACTTGAGAACCCGGATGACAAGTGTGGAGAGGTTTCATGTTATGATCTTCGTAATGTTTCCTTCAGCTAACGCGTGTGTGTATGTTGCCAGTTCTTGAGTGCCCTTCAAAAATATGGCAGTACATCGCTACATGACGCTGAGTACTCTTGAGGCATTGTGGGGCGTATGATCAAGTGCTGTCAGGCTGTATCGACAAGCCGTGGTGGAACAGGTGGCATTAAAACGATCGATGTCTGTAGAAATAGTGAAATCAAAACTTAAGAGAATAGAATGTTGGGTTGCGTAACTACGCGTGCATTTTGACATTGCTAAATTCTGCTTCGTGGCTGATTGCGAGCGCATTTACAAAAGAAGACATACCAATAAACGCCGCCTTGCTAATTGTCGACGTGAACCGACCCGCATGTATATCATTCATTACTCATTATTACATTTTAAAAACTTGCCTCTAACCCCCAGTGTACGGTTGCAGTTGTACTACCGCAAGTTTCACAGGTAAACTGATGTACAACCAGTGAAGGTTAGCTGGAGATCTCGGTCATTCCGGTGAGAAAAAGTGAGCTAGCATGAAGAGTGGGTACGACGCTGTTTTGGTCTCACTAGAGGTGGAACACAAACGGAGTGGCGCCAATGAAGGTGTGAGGAAGTAGCATGTCTCTTAGGGGCACAGCAAAGTTACCCTTAAGGATAAATCCACAGTGACACCCATGAAACGATTGTTGTGTGGCATTACGAATTGCTTTAAAGCATCGTTGCATACTGTTTCAATAAATAAGCTGTGTATGTGTATTTCGATCGGGCTCAATGAGTTAGAGTTAGCGAATAGCTTAAATCTTCTAATATCTATTTCACATATCTTGATGCTTGATGATAAAAATTATGAATACACTGAAACAGGAAAATAGTAACGGATAAACGGACCCAGTTACGAAATATATTTCCTCTGTGATTATCGTTCACGCTCCTTCCCTACCAAAGGGAAATCATCAAGGGGTTTGTATCTCTACATGGAAACAGAACAGACAAGTTATTTCCTGTAAATCCAGATGTTGGATCGCTTAGCAAGTGTTCATGAAACATTTATTTGAGCATGTCGTCCTGGCGTATGATGAGCAGTTGACATGCGCTTTTAATTACAAAACTCTATAAGAACGGATGTAACGCTATACACTTTAACGTGCTCGAGATATCTGATTATTTTTACAGATTCTAACGAGGGAAAATTTGATGCCACAGACGTTAGAGTGAAATCATACGAGGGTTACTTCCTGCTATCTTATCAGGTCAACCTATATTCTTTTGCCCGCCCAGTGCTTTACAAATTCGCATTTGCAAATGGGACTACGAACATCTCTCTACCACGTTTCGCTCTAGTGAGCAGAGCACAGGGCTTTGTGTGCAAGAGCCAATGTCAGGTGTTGCTTTGATACTCCTACTCGAGGTTGTCCCGTAAAGCATATGTCTGTATCATCAAAATGAAAAATCTCATTGCCAGGGCCATAGGCTATTTCAAAGTTATGCTGTACCACCTAAGGCTGGACAAAGCTGGGCTCCTATGCAAGTACCAATAAGTAAAATACATGAAATTTCGATGTATTTCGCGTTGGAACGAGATTCGGAATCCTTTCAAGAATTCATAAGGATTCAACAAAATGGCGGTGTTACTTCTTCTAGGAAAACGATAATCGTTACGTCACGGGAGATTAGCACCGCTTGGCAGAGAAATGCTACCACAGTAGAAAGTTGCATAAAGTTGCGATTGCAAACCCAGACTCGTACCTAAAATTCTCCTCGGTATGCGTTTAAATTCATACCATGAGCGGTTTTGTAAATGACGAGACGCAAGTGGCGATCATTCGCTGATTGATACTGGCTGTCTTATCGTCACCCGCACCGTTGCACGTGTCTTGACGATATAACTTCGAGGTTAGGCTCCGGTCAGTTCAGTGCCTAACCAGCCCGACCGAGTAACATCCTCGAATGCGAGTGTTTCACCATGAAGTTAGAAGTCAATGAGAAACTTTTATGGCGAATCAACGTGAAGAGCCACCGCTTGGTTAAAATGATGCAAAGGGGATTTATTTATGAAAAGAGCCATCAATGCTTAAATTCGATCACCAGAAAATACTAACTGCACGCATAGCGGAAGACATTATATACGGAAGAGATCATTCCAGCGTTAAACAGTTATTGTTTGTAGAGATGCTGTGGCACTCCAGACATGGGTAATTGTTTCCACGATTTACTAGGCCTAACGCAGAGGCATTATGATGTCTGTTATGAAAGTTTCGAGGGACGTATAAGTCATGAAAGGTATTTAGGGATGTTATTATGCAAACATATGACGGAGTCGGAGAGAATATCAGCCACGCGTCAAACGTTCGTGAAAATGCTAATACCATAGTCGTTTCCTCCCAAACACCCGACTCATACGCCTACGCTAAAAACCTTTCACAATGCAGTGCATGCACTAGTAAATATTGTATCATAGCAACACTGCTGTATAAATAATATAGTACGAAAATATTTGGTAACCCTACTCATTCTTTAACATCGCAAATCAGAAACGGAAATCTGGTGATTTTATGATATCGACTTTGGTGCATTTGCAGATCAACATCAGTGAAGCTTGTTAACGTACGCTACCTTGCGGCGAAGAAATATTAAGTATAGTGACGAACTGATGTCGCGCTCTCTGACGATGCACAGATAGGTTACGCCATGGCCTACTTTAGTTTACTTAGTTTACCTAGAGTAGGCCATGGTTACGCTACACTTTATTTATCAATAACTAACCCCCGACACCTTTTCGGTGAAGCCCTCATTACGTATGATCACAAAATTATTCATTTTTAGCAGAATTTGACTTTTCGTGGGCAAAAATCCCCTTTTTCCTTTGGAAAACTTGATTTAGGGATAGTTACAGTTAGAGTCGAAGTTGATTTTCCTAAATCAAGTCCAACATTTCGCTGCGAAGTTCTACGCGTTGACGCAGGGATATCTAGATATCTCTGGTTGACGTGCGTTGTTGCGCAGCGCCTCTCGCATGACGGGTGCGGCAGTTCCAAACTGGTTATTGTCAGCTGTATGTGACGTTCCTGATCGTCAATTTTCCACGTACAAGACTATAAATCATACCATTTCATTAGCTTAGAGATAAGATGTAATACTAAAGCTTTATTTCGCTATATTTTTATTATTATAGTAACTCATTTGCCATACAAGTCGAAACGTATGGACATCGTATGCTTATCCTTTCTGGTATACCGATTCCACCCTTCTCTCAATTCGAGACTGTCGCCTATAATGGGCGTATAATATGTAGTGTTGGGTTGTCCGACGCAGCGTATCGTAAAGTCGCAAAGGTTTGAAAACAGCGGGTCTTTCTCTAGTGTGCACGAAAGCCATTTCTTTAGTATGTAACCAGTTGCCCAACAATTGGGGTGGGAAGCGTACCGTAGAAGCAAAGATATCACGCAGTTTTTGGTAGGCGTTTCGTTGTTTTGAGGTTAAGCAAACGTAGCTATACCCAAATTTTCGTTTTATAGCAACTTGCATCTGAGAGCGCTATATAAGGTAGTAATATTAACGTTTTGATACATGTACATCTGTCTGGTTTGATGCTCGGTAGAGCTAACAGTCGAAAGTGTACTCTACGACTGTCTCATTTAGGCTACACAAGATAAATAGCGTATGGATCATCGTATGGAGCAAAGGTGGGTCAGTTTGCGCATATATCATATCAGTCACAGAACTTGCCTCGAGCTACCACAAAAGTGATTACTAAGTGCGCATCAGAGGAACAGATTTATATCATTTGGTAACGGGAATGCCTTCAGCAATCTAAGTGATTCTATCTAAACCTGCGTCATTTTGATGAATGAGAAGAGATCAGCTAGTTGTAATGTGAAAATAACATAAGCAGTCTGTATGATTCACGACTTAGATTATAAGAAGTGCGGGAACCAACCTGAACGATGCAGCTGACCTCGAACGCAAATCACCAGGCAATACACCACTATGCTATAAGTAGATGCCGCAGCAATTTCAAGTCGATTTTAGTGTAAGATCTAAACATGATGCAGCAGTTATATTTTGACAATATATCGCCTGCAAGCAAAATGGATTATCCATAAATTGTCGCATTGGTCAGTTTAAGCCGCATCTTGCCTCGAAGATTCAGCAGGAGAGGATAGAGTTTTTCGTTTTTCAAATTTTAATTATTGTCAGCGGTTTGCGTAGGCTACACTGAGTTCTGATACATGCTGTAAATGGTTCATAGAGATTAGATGCGGGGTATGCCATGATTGAACATTAGAGCGAATTATCACTATCGATGTATTCTCGATTACGAATAGCCATCAACAGCAATAAAACTTGTTTATGGCAGTAATAATAATAATACTTGATATCATTAACGTCGAGTGTCTGAGTAATTCAGATACAATATAATATTTTTTACTTGTGATATCATCGACAATACTTGCACCGCTCAGTTAACATTCCACGTATCATTCGGTATTGACTCCAACAAGAAATGCGACTTCCAAGCCTGAAGGCAGTCTGCTTCTTAGGTTACGGAATAATGATATGGACAGCGTTTGGTAAGTATCCGAATATCTTTACACACATACATTACCACATTGCTTACCTTACATACTGTATAAAGCAACACTTGCAGAGTAGGTTAAATACAAGTATAACTCATATATTGGCGAAATGACTGTATGTCACAATGAATGTTATAATTCTCAATAAACGAAGGCTGGACATGAAATCTGTGGTAGATCATCGTTGCAGTATCTTAGGCTATACGTCATGATTGAAACGTTAACGTAGACTATGCAATGGGCGTATCGTCCTGGAAAAGTTATATGAAATCTAAAAGACGTTAAGTCCTCTGCAAAAGCAACAAGAAGACTTGTACCTTCATCATACAGTATATTCGTTACCCCTTTCACCTATGAGATGGGAATGAGTTGAGTTCTGAAAACGCATTGTGAATTTACCCTCCATCAAATGTGACTGGGCGTGAACACGGCGGCGGCACTGTCAAATCTATTTTGAGATGTTCAAAGAAAGCCCTGTTACTGCTCACGTCTATTGTATAGGTTTCGGAAATTACCGACGACTTGAACACGTGCGCGGTTATCGTGTGATTGAAGGGTATAGGCTGTTTAACAAATGAAGTAGCAGTTATAGCTTGAAGGCAAATTGACTTCGTTTGACATTCAAGCGAAAATACAAGTCTAAGTACACATACGTTGAATCAACGGCATTGAAAGCGACAATTCTTAGCCTGCGGTCTCAATCTGAATATTTTCCGTTTCACACAATGATTGAAGGTGTCTTTTTCTTGTCTATTTCATGCTCGTCGTAAATGCATGCGTTTTGCTCTCGGGATCACGATGACTGAACTAACTAATCTTTAGCAACCTTTCATTTTTAGCCGAGTGCATGTGCCCTGAAGGCTTCCGACTGGGACGTGGATCATGTTTTGATATCGACGAATGCAGAGATCAGAACACTTGCAACCCAAATGCGATTTGCCGAAATCTCGCAGGCAGTTATTCTTGTGATTGCAAAGAGGGATTTCAAAGCGTCGGTATAGAAGGAAAGCAATGCGTTGATACCGATGAATGCCATCGAACGGAGCCAGTATGTGACAGAGGAGAGACTTGTCAAAACGAACAAGGTGGTTTCAGATGTTTCTGTCGAGGCGACGTTTGTCATCGGGATGCTTATTGTAATATGGACGATAAAGGAATACATTGCGTCTGTAAGAGTGGGTACGTCGGTAGCGGAATTTACTGCGAGGACGTGAATGAATGTGAAAATGGTAGACATGATTGCATGCCACCAACCAAATGCAATAATACCATCGGTGGCTTCGAATGCTATCGCAGTAGCGCGGTAAGCCTCGCGATGTCATACCCATTCATTATAGTAACCGTTTTTATTTTCGGGCACATCTGGATTTTTTGAATCGCACATCGAATCAGATCTGTCAATTTCATTTCTAACAAAAATTAACTTTTGTTGATAAAAGATCAACTTTTCTACCTGAACTATATATATATCTGCAGTAAAAGTCTGGAAGGCATCGCTCGCGGTGAGACGGCTGACGGATCAGCCGCCGTGACTGAATTCGGTTCAACAACTGCATTGAGTATATAGTCATATAAAAATGCATTAAAACGAACATTTTCTAAATTAACGCTGTTGGACGGAAGAAATGCTCAAAGAAGACTAGGAGGCTTACTGTGTGATCCGGCATCGCTGGTCAGCAGAAACATGGTATTGTTCCTTGTGGAGTAAGCCTATTATCATTACCGGGAGAAGTAGATCGATATATATTATACCGAGGTCTGTTGCATAAGGCCTATGTAACTGAGTAGCCTACTACATAACGGGTAAACTCACCTACTGCCTCTCGTAAGACACACGCTATTCTTCTTCAGCAAGATTACTCCATTTCATCCATTCTGGCGTGCCCACAACAACAGGGTATTTCGAAACAAAGAGTAAATTCTCATTCAAAGCGCAGCTACTGATAAAATATCGTGCAACGTCCTTCAACAACTTCACCAGAAAACCAGACTGACTGAAGATGCGCGCTGGAGCAAGACCTAGGAAATAATTACTATCGACACAATTAAGCTAATTACCCAGCGTTCGTTAAAAATAATAATTGGCGCTGTATAATGTATAGGGCCTATTGTGGTGTTAGTCCATTAACACCACACTATGCCTTGCGCAGATTTGTCCTTGATTTAGAAATGATGGGCCCATAGCCACCAAAAATTCGTTCCCGTTCAAATGCAACACGAAGGTATACGCAATTACGCATATAGAGAGACATCTAGTGGACGAATAATATAACACAGATTCTGATATTTGTAACTTTATTATTTACTAAAATCTTTATTCCCAAAGTTTCAGTTTAATTCATTGAGCTATCCAAGTAGATCAGTAAACTGTGGCCTACATTATATTTACAAGCCCAGCAAATGCAGAAGCCTGGTGTTCTTCACCTAATTGATGTAGTGACCAAACTTCCTAAATTATGTTGCATTTTTTGCCAGACGTGACGTTACATCCAAGTTTATTGTCTATAATCTTTGAAATATTAGCGACGAAAACGCTGAAATGAAGATAGCCAGGACGGAAATGGTGTGGAATTTGCTACTACTGCATTCGAAGCCATCTCCTTCAAAAAGATCATTGCAGACACATCTGTAGCTCCCTTCTGTATTCACGCACGACGCATGTTCGTTACAATCTGGGGATTCCTCACATTCGTTGATGTCCGAGCATTCGACACCTGTGCCTTCGTATCCAATGTTGCAAAAGCACGACGTGACATTTTCGACTTCTGCGCAATAAGCCATTTCGTCACAGAACCCGTCCATACCGCATACACAATTGTAGCCCCCAATAGTGTTGTTGCATGTTCTCGGCAGGACGCAGTCGTGAGTTTCTCTTTCACATTCGTCAATGTCTTCGCAAACGAACCCATCTCCTTCAAAACCGTGGAAACATTCACATGTATAGCTTCCTTCTGTATTTTCGCACAGTGCGTTGACGCTGCAGTTGTGCGTTCTAGATAAACACTCGTTGATATCGACGCAGTTGGTACCGTTCCCGGTGTAGCCATCATTACAAACACACTCAGCTATACCGGTGGATGCATTCACACATTCAGCTTTTTCGTGGCATATTATGTCAATGCGACCACAAGTGCAGTTATAGCTTCCGATGATATCGTTACATGTCTCAATCGCTGTGCATACCTCTGGGGTTTCGATGCATTCGTTAATGTTAATACACCCATTGTCACTACCTTTATATCCGGAGTTACAGGAACAGTTGAAGCCCCCGTAATACCCAGAACACTTCGCATTAGCAGAACAAGACTCTCGTGCTGTTCCACGGTGAGCTGAAATACAGAGATACACCCTATGTTTTAACGCGTGACGCAACCTTATCCTGAGGAACTCTGCGGGTCCTGGAGTTAGCTCGTTTCATTTGAGCCCGACGCGCCAATATAGATTGGTCTATACGGTTTATTACTACGTTTGCTTTTTCCTTCACCGCTGCCGCCTACGGGTGGTGAGGGCATCTGCGGTCGGAAACTTTGTTAAACAAATCTCTATGCATAGGCGTAATAACCTCTGCATCGAGATTTTAGACGACAGTAGATCCATTTATGAACATCTACCTAATACTGTAGGCAGAAAAAGCTCGTTTACCCACCTTGTTCAGAGAGCCCTGCTACCACAACTAAAATTACAACAACTATTGTTTTCATAATTGTAGAAATTCGTTCACCGTCCACCCCCTCTGATGCAGTAAATTGACCAGTGCTAAGAACCCTACGCAAATACTAACACTATACCCTCTGCTGTAAAGAAGAGGTGACGTCAGTATCCTCGATATCTTCTCCCATGGGGGAACGGCTGTATGTACGACTTGCTGGCAAGCCTATACAATTTCTAAGAACTCGTGCTATAGGGTTCAATGGCATGCATCGTAACTAATCCTTGGAGTTACAATGCCGATATCTCTAACTTAATCTACCTCCACCTGGTAATCGTTTCAGTTCAAATTTCTATCAATACGCCTTCTACGTAGTACGAACGCATAATTGTCTAGAAGGACACGTACGAGTGTTCGAATATAGGCTACAGCACAAACGACTTCTTGAAAGAAGTCGGCTATTACTTCGGTCACTGGAGCTGAGATAGCTATTAGTGTTGACCTCCACCAACCAAAATTCCGTCTAAAATGCAGACTGTTGTGTCAAATGCACCGTGCATATGTAACTGACGACCTTTATTCGTAATAGTTATCTCGTTGTCGATTAACACCATGCCTACGCACGTATTCCAAACGGCTTTCATCACCTCCGGTACTTTATTAAAGTAGCCTATACACGAAGTCAGATTAACTGTGAGTTGTAGGAAATGGTCTATGTCCAATTCAAATTACTCTTTTCGGGTAAATTGTTTTATCAATTTTGGACACCAACACACTATACTGTATATATATAATTTTCCGAATCGTACCAAAATGAGCTGTGTCGGCCAAACGGGTAGCCCTCTATGCCTATAACAATTATAGTTGCTTGGAATGATCGGCTGTCCAACGCACCAATCAGGCATATTCAGACAGTTATCCAGTGCGTACATTACACATCAGAGACAAGCCCGCAACTAAATATGGATTTGACTAAAAACCCTTCTATGGCGCATTTTCACTGTAAAAGAAAAATGACACCGGTATCAAGTTTCTGGTCTCGGGCATTACAATCGTTCGTTTAGCAAGAAAAAATTGGATTCGGATAGAAGTAAATCCAGTCATACTTAATTTCATACATCTCATAAATATTTACATATGAAACAAAAATTTCGTTGCTTTCATCATCTGCTCTTCATCTTTTTATGTTCTATTACCTCCATTTCTAGAATTATTTTCGCACCAGGCGGGATAGTATAACTTATTGAGGAAATATGCAAAGTCAATTGAAAGATCATCGATTATAACCTACCCAACGTTAGTATTGAAGGACACACCTTGTCTATTGACTGTATGTACAATACAGTCAAATCAAAAAATGCAGTCCAACGCAGCCTCAGTATTTGAAAATAAAGTCACAAGGTTTCAGAGACAAGCTCCTTTGTCAGAGATTTGTGATGATGACATTATAGACTTTGTCTATTTCTTATGTTATACAGTAAGGCTATTCGAAAAGGATATCCCCAAGCCTCGAAGCCAAACTTTCCGTACGCTTTTTTCGGCTCAATTTTGATCCTACTTCGTTCGTAAAGCATCATCGATAAAGCACCTTCATCCCATCCTGCAAGTTTCAATATAGTTATACAGCCACGCACATAAATAGTATAGTCTCACGAAATCGTATCAGGTTCATAGGCCCATATGGTAGTTGTGAGAGTCTTGCTATAAAGTAGACCTTACATAAATAAAATTCCCTAATGTCATCGCGCCATCACCGAGCCGTGATTCACATTCTAGCGCTTTTCAGCGACAGGTGTGCTGAGGAAATTGCGTTACAGAATAAACAAGCGCGAGCGTGTAATCAACGCTGATCAGATTGCTCGATCAGGACTCCGTATTAAGCCTCCTACCTTTTATGACCTGCCGCTTTCCAACAGCGAAAGTAAACGGTCTCTGAGAAGGATCTTTGGTGCTCCAAAACTTTTTAGGTGGGTCTTCATCCAGATATCCAATACAGTGGATCGTTATAATATCACCAGCGTCAATCTTTTCTCCCCTCCCAGCTTTAAGCATGCGTTTCCGCACGCCTTTCGAAATATCCATGTAACTAAACACAATGAATACGCAAGTTCACCATGATTCATGACATACTGTACATCTATGGCAAAAATGGAATATTAATATTATTAATATTATATACTGTATATAGAAGATTTTAGTGGCGCTTATCACCGGGAAGAGTGCGGAGGGTTCTTGTGGTTATTATAGTCACGGTCTTAAACCGGAAGTGACATAAATCTTCATCTGCGTAGCATATATAGGCCGCGACGCTTACCTTTCATCTGAATCGCTTGTATCGGTTTCAAGTGGCTGTGACAGAACTTCTTTAACGTTTTCGTTATTATCTATACTTGTGTCGTCTTCTGTTGGCGCAGAAATGTCGTCTTCTGCTTCGTCTTCATCTTCGTCCTCTTCATCATCAATATCTACCTCCTCTTCATCATCACTGTAGGTGTCTTCAATTTCCACCTCCACCGCTTCACCTCCGGTTTTCGTTTGTTGATGATCAGCAACCATCTCCTTCAAGTCGCTTTCCGTAGAACTGATGACAGTTTGTTCAGAGAGTGATGCCTGTGGTGAAGTCTCGCTTTCCTCAGTAAACTCTTTCTCCTCTGAATCGTGTGTTGTATCGTCATCTTTTTGTACATATTCCGCCAAATCACTGGCACTTTCCTCATCGGTGTCATCTGCGATCGTCGGAACGGCGTTGAGATCGATGTCATCAACATGTGTCGAGTCCTTTGTCTGCTCCAAGAGCTCATCATCACGCGAATCACTCGAAGTCTTGATATCCATGTCAGCATTATCGGTGAACACTGTCTTCGGAACGATCTCGGCAATTGTGTCATCGTTTTTAGCAATTTCGCCTGCATATTTATTTATCTGGGCCAATGAATCCTCATCACTCGTCCCCAGTTCATCGATCTGATTGGTAGGTATTTCGCTATCGATACGAGGCGTATCATGTAGGCCTATCTCATTACTGTCTTCCTCATCTTTGACTTCGTCAGAACTTGTCTCCTTATCGCCAAAATCATCATTTCTTTCGTCTTCGTCTTCTGTCGTACCACTCGGAATGTCTGTTGAAGTGTTTTCACTTGTTTCATCAACTGGTTGAGATTGCGCAACCTTCTCATTATCTACATCAGAAGCGTTCTCACCATTATCCGGTTCTGGTATACGCTCATGTTCTTCATATTCGAAGCTATCTTCAGGAATGTCAGGAATTGAAGAAACGTCTTCATTTTCAGGACGCTCGATCTCACTATCCTCTGACTCGCTTCCACTGACGGTGTCGCGAACCAGTACCATCTCGTGTTCGTCTTCAGTCGTTTCGTCATGAGAAATAGCTTCCTCTTGCATCACTTCATCAGAATTTGGACTAACGTCTAAATTTTCCTCTCCAGTATCTGTGATATGTATATCTGGTTGTTTCTTCTCTACTGAGTCACCGTCATCTGCTTCATGTAAAAAGTGTCTCTCATTGTCAGTAGCTTCTTCTTCGACTATTTTGGGCGGTTTAGATTCTTCACCTCTGTCACTGTCATTATCGTCGTGATCAAATGATTCGGAAACGTCCACAGATGAGTAAATAGCTTCATGTCCAGGGAGAAGTTCATTCGAATCGATTTGGACTTCCCCGTCACTGTTAGTGTCCTCAAAGCTTATCACTCCGGAATATTCATCCTCCTCTTGGGTTGCTCGATCATAATCTTCGGTCTGAAGTTTTCAATGATAATTTTAGTGTCAGGATTAGCAAACCTATCGGCTTCTATACGGGAAATTTTGTTATCAAGGTATATCTACACAAGAATATAAAAAACGATATGTACGCTTAATTCAATAACATCGTTACGGCTGAGTTGTTCTTATTTTGGAGTCGGAAGATTTCCGAAGGCTTGCAAGTTCATTTCTAAAATCATAAGTCCGGATAGGCCAGTATTGATATTGGCGATATTGAAGAGATCACATGAGTGCATCGACGGTATAAGGCGTATTCACTAACAAGCACTTGTATTGTCGACGTCATGGTTGCTGGCAAGAGGAACCCTCGCAAAAATTTGGTAGGCCAACTTACCGAGGGTGCATCACGTTTCTCATAATCGGAAGTCCCCTCCGTATGGTGACGAACGTCAATCCCTGGATCTACTTTTGCATATGTGGTTAACACACGGTACGACGGCCTGCAAATGCATGCAATATTAGGTGCTTGTAGTTTGAGTTTTTCGTTGTAGGCCTTCGCTCAGACAAATCCAAGATAGGAAAGCCGGCAAGAGGAAGCCGGTTGACCTATTAAAATATTTATATATAGCATTTCAATTATGACTACTTTGCACAAGCACGTCTCATAGACAATGCATTTAGTACTTAATTCAGCAACAGTGAGCGCAGGCCTACTATCGTATTCCAAGTGCCAGGCCAATCGGATTTGTATGCAAAAGATAGAACTGCGGCGTAGGACAAAGAATGATATAGCGCCCATAGAATGGTCATAGAGCATATAAGACTATCGTACCTTTCTGATGTTGAAATAAACATGGAAATATGCGGCATGGCCAAAAATATCGAAACGCTTATGATAGCGATAAACAAGGCATAATAATAGCTCTGACATCGTGGTAGTCGTTCCGAATCTTTTGTTCTGTAATATGGCGTGAATTAATAGTAAACGTCTACCTAAAGGGAACCCTTGGACTCTGAACCAACCTCTTTTGCTTAGTATTATTTTCTTTCTTAGCAGCTTTGCCATCAACTGTGGTGGGCTTTTTGCTGACAGCAATTTTGGCCTCCGTCACAGGCGCCTTTGCTTTCTTGTTCCGTTTACCCATTCTTGAATAACCCCGACCCCGAAGAAACGGATACACGCATGAAGTCGCGTCTCATATAAAACAGTCCAAAGACCTATATTTTCTAATTTCCATCAAAATATGTAGTCGCGCTGTCGCGGTCAAGCCTGACACGTCGTCTAAACAGGCAAATAGTTCCACCCGCACGTCTGGAGTGCTTTCATGTATTGTTCGAGCACTCTTGTCCAAAAGCCACGCAAAATATTGCGCAATGATGCCATAACATTTGAGAATACACGAGTTCTTCTTGAACTATACTTTGATATTTGCTGCTGCCACAAGAACAGAGAACAGGCTGACATATACTCATCCCTTTCTCCACAAGAAAGCACAAAAGGAAAAAAGGCAAATGAGACAACCAATGATATGACTCAACAAGATTCAATCAACTAAGAGTGAAAGGAACAAATCAAATGGTTGCAAGCACCCATGTCCGACACCTAAATAACTAATTGCAGTAATTGCGCGAGGCAACAATTAATTCAGCATCCACAACATTTCCGTGTTACTGGTAAGCAAATGGTGATAGGTCAACCGGATTCATTTGCGGGCTACATGGAAACCTACGCATTCTTTAAATCCGATAACCTGCGTGGAGAGTCCAGGCGACTAAACCAAGTCAAAATATCTTAGTTACGTAACCTCCGAAGGAGCTAAGCAGGCCATATCTTCTTTCCAGAAGACAAGTCCCAAGGCACGGTCACCTTCCTCGCGGGTTACTAGCGACAACTTTTTCCCCTTTGGCCGAGCGACGCAGTACAGACACCGTGATAAACGCATGTATTCGTGACAAAAGGATGCATTTCATTTTATCAAATTAATATACAATTATGCGACAGAACATCAAGCTGCCCCGGCTAGCATCTTCGTTCTTTCATACAGCATCAGAGCATTTCTGTAATCCGCGATCGCCATTTCTTTCTTTCCTAACTTGCCACGAACATCCGCCCGTTTTTTCAGCGATCCATAGTCGCTGGGATCAATGGTAAATGCTGGAAAAAGTAAAAGTAGGACGATATAAGATACGGCGGGGATATTGAAAACTGATATACACCGGAACTGCCATTACTACTGATTGTTCATGTGTTGAAAGAAACAAGGAATGCAGTCAAGGCTCAATGTAATAAGCAGAACTGACCCGATGAAAAACCCAGGCGTTAACACGGCTTACGAACTGTGACAACGATCGCCGTTTTACATTTGTCTGCGCCCGTTATACTGACAACACTAGCATTGAACATTACCTGTTGAGAAATCTAATTCCGCATCTTCATATCGTTTTAGCATTGCGAGTAGATTACCTCGGTTGTAGAACGTATGAGCATTCTTACTATTTAGTTGAATTGCGTTGTCAAAGTCTTGGAGAGCACGCTGAAATAAATACATGAAATGGCATGGTAACAATGACCTACATATGTCAAACCACTGTAGCTCTCGTTGATACTAGTCTACCGAAGTAGGGTGGGTAGGGTAGCCAACCAAGCTAATTAGCCACGACTTCTAAACATAATATCTTGTGCCTCAGGCGTTCAGCGTGATGTTATGCCAGGATTTGTCAACACAAAGCCAGGATCCGTTCCACCATAAAGTGTACCGGACATGACATGGCTCAATGTTCTATCTCGAATTGAATCCCCTTCTCAAGATCTGTCAACTTGTAAGAGCGAGGCCGTTTATGAGTTTGACATGCCTGATTTGAAGGATTAGGGACTGGCTAGGGTTAGGGTTATCACATCCTCATAAACCCTACATTGGTAAATGATTGTTTTTTCAGGCGCACAGAAACGGAAGTTGCTTATGGCCCTGGTTTTTATCACACAATATATTACAAACTTACATTGGATTCATTTAATAAGATGAGAGTGATTCCACGATTAGTCAGAGCTGCGTCGTCTTCAGGAGTTAGTTGAACAGCTCGATCAAGATAAGCGAGAGCTTCTCGGAAACGTCGATCTCTCAAGTATAAGGCGGCTGCATTGAAAACTGCTACAGAATAGTTCCCGTCTAGCTTGATGGCTCTCTGGAAGAAACACAAAATATAATGACATCTGCTGAGAATCTGAGAGTCCTTATTCATCTGATATCACTTAATGAATGCGTACAAGGTTGAAGAGCCTGTCACTAATAATCAAAGTATGACAGCATTTCATTAACCAAATAATCATGGCTAAAAATGATGCAATCGCGACTAAGGGCTTCATTCATCTCTAGCACGTGTCTCAAGTCTCGAACCTCAGTAAAAGATGTAATTGAGGCTCTATTCGTACTATTCAAATCACCTGATAATCAACCATTGCACTTTTCACATCTCCCATATACTGATGTACCACACCTCTTGCGGCATGTAGACGGGCCGTTGGTTTACCCACGCCAAAAGCCGAACTGATATCTTGAAAGGCAGCATCCATATTTCCAGCTCGCAAACAAGTAACTGCCCGGCCTTCATACGCTTGCTGTGACGTCGAGTCAAGTTCGATTGCCCGACTGAATTGGAGCCATGCTTGATGTAGCTTCCCTGTAGACTGACAACAGAAAAGTCTTTAGAATGAGGCAATTTGATATAGGAAATTAATGTAAGCATCCTGCAGTGATTTGTGTTTACCTGCAAGCTGTATCCCAAATTAATGCGAGCTGGCAAACATTTGGGATTCAATCGTAGAGCTTTTTGGTAATCCCGTCTGGCAAGAACAACGTTGCCGGCATCACCATGAGCTTCGCCACGACCAATGTAGCCGGTGAGAAAGTACGGATCAACCTCAAGACATCTTGAATAGTATTCGACAGATTCATTCAGCATTCGTAATCTGAAAATTGAACGTGCAAGAGGGAACAGCGCTCACTGGACTCAAACTCAATGAATTAACTCAGGCAAGGATCAAAGTGATTGTCAGCCAACTGAGATGCCAGATGCTCTACCAATACCTTTTCTCACCAAGCAAAAGGAGGAGAATGAAAAAATCTTGTTTTCAAGCCATAGAAATTGTGAAATCGGATTGTAGCCTACACTTACTTGTGGTAACAGAGAGCCATAGTATGCAAAACCTTTATGTTTTTCGGCTCATTTTCGACAACACTTTCAAAATCGAGGGCCGCATTGTACGGGTCTCCCAAATCCAATAAATACAATAAACCCCTGTTGACGCAAACACGAGTTTTCAAAGTCACTGGAGCTCGTGATGGTTTTCTTTGCTTGGTCGATTCTTTACTCTCATCTTTACACTGTTCCTGTGCTTCTTCCAACATCAAAACAACACTGTAGTCCTGAAAAAAATATATGAATCAGCCTACACACCTACACACCTACACACAGACGAACATCATCAGGAATGGATTACGCCGTTATGTACTGAGAGGGGGAGAGAGAGAGATTTTTTCGTCAATCAAAATTTATTATATACTGGACTAGGTATGGCATAAAGGACTAACTTCAGTGGGCCTACTCGACAACTTTGATATGAAAAAGTCTTCATGATGTAGCTAGTAGCCACCTTGGAATATAGGTTATAGATGACATGATAGTGGTCACGAGGGCCTGAATGAATATTGAACCACCTTGGTGGTCAGTGAGTGGCTTCAAATGCACTTTAAGGTCTAGATGTCAAAAATTTCCCTATTTTACCTTCAACGCTTCCTTGTACTTCTTCATTTTTTGATAACAGGCTGCTCTGTTAAAGAAAGCAAGAGAACATTTGTTCTCAAGCTTGATGGCACTTGTCAGATCATGGACAGCAAGGTGATAAGAACTGATGTGAAATTTCAACGCTCCTCTATACAGATAAGCACGGACGCTTTCAGGACGTAACCTCAATGCTTCATTACAATTCAAAATAGCCTGAAATAAAGCAATTGAGAAAATTTCGTAGTGATATAACAGGAAATTAAAATTTCAGTACGTGTGATACCTTGCTGTAACGCCCTTTGGTACCATAAAAAGCTGCTCTGCTCAAGAAAGCCTCAAATAGTGTAGGATCTGCTGCGAGGGCACGGTTGAGATCTTGCACACCTTTTGGATTGTCCATTTTTAACCGACAGAGTCCACGGCGGTAGAATGCGAGAGCATGGTCAGGATTTGCCTGCAGTGAATTAATGAGTCAGATGAAACATTTATGCAAAATTGAGCATGTTAAAATTAACGGTAGCATTTTAAAATCAGCCGAGGTCATTCAAGTGACCCGTGTCAAGCCAAGTCATCCAGAAAATGTGGCTTGATTCACAACACTGGCATTGTTACATTTGTAGCATATCCACTTGATAATTGACATATTGTTATAAACACTTTATATTCACCTTCAAAGCATTATTATAAGCATAGAGTGCTTTAGCATTCTGTTCCAGTTGAGTGTGGCATTGTCCGAGTAGAAAATGTATCTCTGATGTTTCTTCAGGCTGCGACTGTACACTTTGAGTCGACTCTGTCACAGATGAAGACATAGAAAATGGAGTCGACCCAAGCAGCTCGAGTGCGTTCTTGAAATTGAATATCGCATCCTATAACAAAATGATAAATTAGGGCAATGAAACTTTGTAAAAATTCATTAATTTTGTTTGCCTTGAATCTTTTCGCTTTCATAAGAGTCTTGCCCAAAAGTACATACATATGGGGGACTGGTTTCACACGGCAAGCTGCACCAAGACCTTCAATTGCGACGTCATGATTTTTCAAAAAGGATTGTACGACAGCTTGTTGCGTGGCTGACGTCGAAACGATACCCTACGTAAAACACAAAAGCAGATGAAAAATTTTGACATGTTGCAAAATGCATTACAGAGTTTTACCTCTCCGAAGGTTGAGATATGTCGAACACAGAATCCGGCTAAGTTCAAATCTCCGAGTTGGAGCAGCAACTGCCCGCGGCGAAGGTAAAGATGTCTATCATCTGGGCGAAGTACAATCGCCCGCGTCACGTCGTGCAAAGCTTTTTTGTAATCTCCGATTTCAGCATATGAATCAGCTCTGCACATATACGCTCTAAATAAACAGTACGAGAGCAGATTAACGACCGAATAAGTCCAGAACTCATTATAATGAGTCCTATGCATTTGTACTATGCAACGTATATATAGTACATATCATTTATAATACTGATATAATATTCAGATTCAACTACTAACCTTGTGTAGGTTGGATCAACTGTGATCGCATTGGTGAAGCGGCGAATTGCTTCTGTGTAGTTTCTAGTGATTTGATGAAACACCAAGCCAATGTTAACATGAGCACAAGCCAAACTATGATCGAGTCGTAACGCTTCTTCGAAATCAACCACAGCTTCCGGATACCGTTTGAGCTCCGTATACAGAATGGCGCGGTGCAAAAATGACTGCAAACGTGAAATGAATATCAAGATTGATAAAAATTTTGGAATAATTAAAATAAATAAGGCTTGCAACAAGTGACCACTTGTCAGTCGTTAGTCTACGGAAAATAGCAGAGCCGATAGTGGACGATCCAATAGTAATGGATAGAATAAGTCTCCACAGATTCTATGTATTACTACTTGCCATTTGCCACCATTGACTCAAATATATTTCATCAAATATTTTCTCTGATATTTTTTATATTTGGATTGATGCGATATTTTGATTTTACGATACCCTATATTATCAGCTTGTTGATTTGTGATTTTCAGTTTCACGGGAAGTCTTAAATTTCCTTGCTACGAGTCTAGTTCTATCTATATTTCTAGATACATATAAGCCCTAATCCACTCACCATAGCATTATCATATGTTTCGTTAATCATAAGAGAGCAACTGAAATCTTGAAGTGATTTTTCCGGGGCAAGAGTTCGGAGTAAACATGCTCTATGGTAAAATGCTCGCCAATTTGACGGATCAAGATGAATAGCAGCTGATAAATCAGACAATGCACTCTCGTATTGCTTCAACGAGGCATACGCCTGTCCACGAAATGTTCTAATGAAATGTACGCATTATGAAAAAAAAGACAAAGTCGTATTGATGTAGCTAGTATAGATGTGCAAGGTGGAAAATTCTAGGGTAAAAATTGCAGGCTTGGTCACAGGCCGAACCCCCAAGACATTACGCTTTACAAATGTGAAGAGATCGTTAGTTCATTACCTTGCTAAAGCATTCTGTGGTTCTCTTTGAATCATGAGCGTAAAATCGGCAATGGTACTATGCCAGTTCTGGTGGGTAAAATGAAACTTTCCACGTTTCAGCAAGGCATCAGTACGTGCTGGGTTGATGTTAACAACAGATCCATAATCTTCCAGCGCTAACAGCATGTCACCTGGATAATTTATGAAAACAATGAACTATAATTCAGAGATGATGGCCTCAGGGTGTCGATACTACTACTGAGCCGCCGTGAACCCAGATAATAGGCCTACACTTCAATAAATATAAGTTGAAGATAAAACTGAAAGGGTGCTATACATTCGAATATCTCAAAATACAAGACCTTTCTTTTCATAAAGCTGAGCTCGCTGAAAGTATGCGTTCTCATCGTCAGGATTGAGTTTAATGGCTTGAGAATAATTCACAATCGCCATCGTGAAATCTCCAAGCAAAGCAAAAATATCCGCACGAGACCTGCACACAAAAGGGTAGACTGTGCAGCATACTTGTTGAACAAAACACGTCAAAATGGTGAAGATAAAAAGCATTGTGCAAAGAGATTACCTGTATGCGTGGATGTGGGTTTTGTCCAGCTTAAGCAGAACATTCAAATCATCGAGAGCTTCATGGTATTTGTTTTCTAACAAATGAATCAAATGACGGTGCCAATACCCTGCGGAGAGCCGTGGTTCCAATGTCAAGGCCTCAGTCAAATCTTCCTTTGCTAATCTAGAAATTGTATGAAAAGAAGATTTAATTGAAGAAAGTAAATGGCAGTAAATTCCTCTGTCAAACATTTTTATGCAACCCCATCTCCTACTGCTTTATACTACAATGTGAATACTTACTTGATTTGCCCTAGCTTCCTATGCAGTGCGCCTTTTCTAGACAAAAATATCGCTTTGGTGGCAGTTTGGCTCGCAGGTAAATTCTCAATCATTGACTGAAGCTTATCCACCTCTTGCATAATGATTTCAACTGATACTTCCTCATCTGAAAACATATATAATAATCATAGAATGTGATTGACAATCCAATGCGAAATATTTTTTTTCTAACCAAGATATTCTCCATCAGCTCCAGTCAGCAAAACAACAGGGTTGAGGATGTCAGGGATTTTGTTTGGAACTTTTGGTTTTACCGCAGACGACGGAGAATCAGGCCGTGGTAAAAGTGAGTTTGTTTTTTGCGTATCGAGGTCTAAATACAACAAGATTTTGATATCGTTGTAACACCTTGACAACATGATATTTTGATTGACTCACCAGCCATTTCGTCCTCGCTTTCAAGTGACGATGACGACCATGATTCTTCGTCACTCACTGATGGAGGAATGACCTGCAAGAAGAAACCATATATTCGCAACAGGTACATTAGCAGTATTTTTGTAATTTTCATAACCACCCCATCATATCAATAAATTAAAATCACAATCATAACCAACGTGGTGGGTTGCAAGGCAATATCTATCGCTTATTGATTCCTTGCATACCCTATTTTCGATTTGTGAAACAATAAATGGAATACAATACCTCATCAAACCAGTCGTTCCAAATATCTCGAACCCATTCCCGCATGTCAGTGATTTCAGGGTCATTGTGTTGATTGAGAAATTCTTGAAAATTTACAACTCTCGGAAGACTGCAATGAAAAAATGTACCGATATTACACAAAGTTTTGCAGCCTTAATCATCCAGTCATTATAATTTTTTACAATTATAGCATAAGTCACTATTGGTGTCAAATTCAAGATATGTATTGATTGCTAGATGAAATCGTGACGGGAAGTACAACTTCTTTAAAACGGCTCATCTAACCTGCGACTTCTATTTCTCTTTAGAGGAACTGTAGATGTATTTGTCTTTTTGTGAACAATTTCCGTGTGTTCATCGTCGACGCAGAGCCCTGTTTCCACTGATTTACATCTTTTCAAAGGTGATGGGTCATAAGTTGAAAGTATCTTTCGTACTTCGTCCACTATTGCCAAGTTCTTTTTGGAACGTTGAGACTTCGAAATATGAAAAAATTCATCGACCTTAGACGTAGCGATGTAGGTATTAGCTACAAAAAAGTGGCAAAACTCTGGTCGCTTTAAAAGTATGGTATGTTACCAGCAGCTGCAAAGCATTAAAAAATTTACAAACCTTCTTTTTGCTCTTTCGTTTGTAAGGGGCATAAGCCTTGCCTCCTTGGCGAGAAATTTCAGCTTCACTAATCTTTTTTTCCGGTAGGAAAGGCTCAGCAATCATGATTGCCTTCATGACCTTATTAACACCACAATGCATAGTACAAAATAAATTTTCTATCAATTGCAACATGACTGTCTTGGTCTACCTTAGTCTCAGAATTGACTGGCGTTATGATCTGCAGCTTACTGTTCTCGTTTTTGGACGATGTGGTCTGTATGTTAACTGCAGAAAGCATTTGAGAAGCTTCTTGCTCCTTCTGCATGGCGTGGGCTCTTTGCTGGCCTAGCTCAGCCATTGCAGTTGAGTAACTAGTTGTAAGCTGAAATAAATTGGATCGTTACGTCCGTGTAAGCCAACTGACATGTGACACACACTCATTTCATCAACCAGTACGAGTAAATACAGGATTTAACCGGTATTGCCTATAAAAGATCAAATACACACATGCAAATTGCACAGATTACCTTTAGATTGAATTCTTCATCGAGATCATGACCTGGCATAGATGGTGCTGAATTAGTTCTGTTTACGGTGAGATATTCATCTGGAGTTTTCCGCTTGACTAATTGAGACAAATCCTGTAAATACATATACCATTAGAAGCACCAATAATCATCCACTACTAAGTTATTTCCATTGCTAGTTTGGTTACAATTATTTCTATAATTACGCTACTTGTCTGCTCTAGCAGTAGAGATGGGCACAAGTTGAAGTTACCCATACCCAATTACCCACGGGAAGCTAATGGATCGTCAAAATAGATTTTACAAATGTCAGGATGCTAACCTCCTCTGATTTGTGCTTCCTGTTAATTGTTAACGGATTGATTTCATATCTTTTGCTCTCCTCATCATCCTCCGACCCAGATTGACTCTCCTGCAATTCCAGATCCTAAACCACAAACAGACCGCTTGTGTTTATCCATGTTGTATCAGTATACAACTGTCGTTCAAAACAGGACAGCACCCTGATATTTGATGAAACAACCAATCAGTTCAGACTCAGACTGGGATGAATGATATAACGGAAGAAATAATTGTAGCTATACCAGGCCTATTCCAGTTGCTGTCGCTGAAGCGATCTGAGCACCGTGATATTTTGGAAATAATGCAGCCTTTACAGCGACCGGTGGAATGAGCATTTTTGGAGGAGCAGGATTCCATAATAACCTCCACATACTTGACTCTCTGCCATGAATTCTAAAGAAAACTTGACACTGAAACTCCGCTGCAGGCCTCCAAAACAACAACATACCGTTGTCCTTGTTGCGTCATATCTTTATATTCTAAAATGTTATCAGCAACTCTTCGCCATGCGTCAAGATCAAGTGGATCTATTTTGCTGGTGTCCCAATCCGTTTTAACAAGCTTTTTCACTTTAACTGGCTGGTCCTGTGTCACACCTGCCTCATAAAATCTTTGATATTCTTCAACTTGCTTCCTTTAAACAGCATAACAAGATTATGATAAAGATGGCAGGGATAGGGTGTCGTATTTCTGGTAGACCCACACGGCTGTTTCCGCGGCGATTCGAACCAATCACATAAAGAGAGTTGAATAATAGTCTACATAAGGTTTAAGAATAGTACTTACAATACAGCAGGCGGCTGTGGTGATCCAAGCTGACTATCCACTGCAACACTTTCACAATCTACGGCAGATAATGGAATTTCTGATGGAGGAGGAGCAGGAGGCGCACGATTTGTGTTTTTACAAAAGGCCCCAGAAGCTTGTAGCGCTTTGAATTTGTTGCCTGATGTATGGAGTAAACGTGATAGTGCCGCACTTTCGGGATCGACATTAAAATATGTTGCTTTATTTGCAGCAAGAAGGCACAGATGATGAATGCGTCCGGCGGTATTGACGGTTGTGTGTAAATCTGCAGGTTGCAATCTGTCACTTCCAGAGCCAGAATACGTCACATCGTAGTAACCTGTGAAATATTTTTAATGAAGTAACCGACATTAGACATAACCGACAGAATGGTACTGCCACCTTATAGACATGCACTGCTGTGCTGTCAACAGTTTGACAATACAGTACACACTGTTTACTATGCTCAGCTATTGAACATTCATTTTAAGATAGCATGTTCGTGACGAGGTTACAAGTGAACAAGCTATCGTCAATATGCAGGGCATATACAACTAGAGATCTCGGAGCATCGTGACCTAATTATTTCGAACCTTCATCTTCACTTCCTAACTCAATCTTTCCTAAGGGTGGAGGTTTGCCATCAACACGAATAATGTCTTCATTCTTTACGTCTAACGTTTCATTTAAATCTTTCAAGGCTTGAGCAGCATCAATGTAAGAGTCTAAAAATATGAAGCGTAAATTACAAAGGCCAATATTGCAATACGAATCGGGCTTATGTTATGGAACATACCTGGGTCACAAGCGCCAAACACGGGTGATGAGTAATCACTGTTTTCAGAATCAGGCCCTCGGTGGATTGCCTGGGAAGATTTTCTTTGTAGAATTGCAGCGACGTCAGGAATTCCTAAAATTTGAGTAAGCTTCATAATGAGAGATCCCAGCAAAGAAATGACTTGGTATGAGGGAGACTATGTCCTAAATATACCACACGGGTCAGTCCACAGTACGATAAAATATATGACACAGAAGCCTAAATTTCTTGTTGAGTTCAAAATCTCATGTCTGAAATATTTAGCATTCAAAACCGCAAGTAGTGAATGTAACTACAAAAAGCTACCTGTTGGTGCTGATATTTGACTTGCAAGAGTGGATACTGTGTCTGATACATCAACATCTTCATCCACTTGTACAATAACTGGCACATCTTCCTTTACTGTCTCATGAATATCGGTATCTTGGTCAACCAGCTCTTCTTTAATTTCCTGAAAACATCATTTTTTTTCAGAAGCTGGACCATTGCAGTACAGTTGTCTTAGATACATGATTCTATTGGGATTTGCAGCAAATTGAAATGAATTAAAAAATGTTCAATCAATCGATGAAAATCTCAACCTTTTTAGTCCATTCCTCTGAATGACAAAGCACTTGATGAAGCAATTCATCAATTCTTGCATCAGCTGATGATTTTATCTCTTGACCCTGTCTAGATGACCGGAGGGATTTGATGATATCATCAACAGATCTAAAACAAATCAATATGATATGATAATTAATAATATAATCTATCGATGAAATCTGGATGATTGACCTTGCTGATGTAGAGTCTCTCATATCTGAAGACGATAATTTGTCAACAACAGGCGTACTCGGAGGTGCAAGAGACGTTTTTCCTGTAAATCATTTGCTTTAGAGTCAGAACAAAGTACCGGTATCTTAGTATACATATATTATGATCATCATCATGCTTCAAGCCACAGTTAATAACTCATCCACCCTTGATTAGGCTGATTTAACAAGCTATTTAATTTACAGATATCTTAGCATGTTCTCAGTATTCCACAGGGTAGGTGTTGGAGTTCTCCTACTTCATTTCACCAAGATGCTCAAAAACTGCTCTGATTTAACCAGGCACTGAGCCACATTTCCTCATGATAAGAAAAGCCGTTGAGAAAGTTTCATGCTCACCTGTTCCACGAGATTGAGACCTTTCTGTATCAAGAACTGTTGAATGGGGGCTTGATGTTCTCTTACTCATTCTGCTGTTAGGTGGGGCAGGCAAAACAGGCTTGCTAATGACATGGCCCTTCAGCTTAGTCATCGGAGTCGGCCGTGGTTTCCGCCTTTTTGAAAATTGTATCTTTCCAGTAGTGCCAACGATTGCCACAATGGCAGGCATTTTCTTGCGACTTTGCTTATCATTGCGAGGCGATGCATCCGCGGATGGTTCATTTCGTTCGTCTTCCGTCTCCAATTTTTCATCTTGCTCATCTAGCTTTAACTTTGGCACTGCTGTTTTCCCAACAATCATGACATCGACTTCATCAACCTTGGAGGTATTTCGCACTGGTACAATTCCTACGACAGATACTTTTGGATCTGTCATTTTTAGTAAAGTTGTTGCTTTCTCCGGGTTGCAATACGGGAATTTATTGCTTTTTTCTTTCATACCAATAATATGTTTTTTGTCTAGTGGATTGTACTGCTGCCATTGCTCTGAAGCAACTGCCTTTTCGTTTTTATCCATATCAGGCAAGTTATCTATGTCTACACAAAACATTCAGAACATTTCAAACTTTCAAAAAACATCGTTTGATGAGAATTTTGATTTTATCTCGGCAAAATCGTGGTTAAAACGAGATGTTTTGCTACCACCAACACGCACTGACGCATATCCGTTACTATGACAACGGGTTGTTGTAGCGATTTGACCATAGAGAGTGTAGCACTCTATGATTTGACACTACCAGATGCGTTGCTTCATTTTAGGATGTTTTAACCATTTTAAAATGATTTTGATGCAACACATCACATGAAAATTACTAAATTCTAATGAAAACGTCGAACGAATTCTATATTTATCCGAATTCGACTGTATTTATGATGAGGCTAAGCTCTGTACTGCATCTTGTGGTGGTTGCAATCGCCACAACCTTGTGCCTCAGAAAAAAAGTGGCTCAGCATTCTCGTTACGCTTAGCTGTTATTGGATAGGGTGCTCGCGTGAGGCGTGGAAATGGAAAATGAGCCTGAAATTTCCGTTTTTCACGTTGTACCATATTGTGTCGGATGTCGGTTTGCGCTGTGCGGTATGAGGCTAGCGATGTTTCCACGGTACGCCTCTGGTATACGACGAGGATAAAATTCGGTCGGTATAGCAATAAAGTCTTCTTATGGCTATATGTTTCGATCCTTGAAGTGTGTGATATCATCAGAGAAATTAGATAGGCCTATTCCCTAGTTGGTGTTTGCGTGCTAGCCAATAGCCATAGCACTTTTCAATTGCTGCCAATGCCACGTCGTGCCACGGTGCCAGTCATTTACTTTGCGATATATATCCGATATGAATTACAATTTATGAAATATAGCGACTAAATTATTTCTTTTAAATTTAGTTTCACTAAACTTACATAAATCAAGTTCATTTTTGTGAATCGACTTCATCTGCCTTGACAGCTCAGATTCAGTAAACTCTCCGCATGACTTCAAATCCACTCGCAGTTAATGACTTATTTGACCCGTTTGCGGATGCATCTACCGGGAACGAAACTTCAACGCAGAGCGGAGTAATCCATATTCGTATACAACAGAGAAATGGTCGCAAAACCCTAACTACTGTCCAGGGAATCGGAGATGATTTTGACAAGAAGAAGATTGTGAAAGTGTGCAAGAAAGAGTTTGCTTGCAATGGAACTGTAGTTGAACACCCAGAGTATGGTGAAGTGCTTCAACTTCAAGGCGATCAAAGGAATAACATATCCGAGTTCTTGATCAAAGTTGGTCTGGCTAAGAAAGACCAACTCAAGGTTCACGGTTTCTAGAAACCATTAATGACCAATGACGAAAGAAAATACGAGACTTTCAATACTGATAGGTGTAAATACTCATTCACCAAGTTACGTCACAAAATGCTGGATATTAGTAACATAAAACGATTTGAAATTTGTTTACAAGTGCCGATATATTTGTATGGATAAACAGTCAAGTTGTGTATCCGGATCGGCAGCTACTACGTGATACCTGAGACCATGGCTATCATATAGAATTTACCATTAAGCCTCGATGGTAGTCATCGAATGCGTTTGGCTCTCGTTCATGCCATTTGCCTAGGTTGTGCTTTGAGATTGCGTATTGGGGTTTGTTCAGACTTATGAATAAAGATTTGTCAACGGTATTATGGTTTGTGTTTCAGAATTTGCATAATCAGTGATAACTTAACGAACTTATCACTAGTAGCGATCGCTTGTCATGTTTGAAAGTATCCGCCTTGTGGCGAACCGCATCATAAGCAACAAGCAATTGAGACGTGGCCTACCTTTTCTGTCCTTCCTTGTCATAGGATGGATTGGTGTACGGGAGTTTGCTCAGGTACGTTACGATATCAAGAAGAAATTTGGGGAAAGTGCAGCTTTTCAGGAAAGATTGGAGCAAGCTGGCAGAAGCTCTAAAAAAAGGAAAACCTCTGCAGAGGAAGAGTACGAAGCTATGGTGAATAATACCGACATGGACTCATGGTTCAACATCCGGGGCCCTAGGCCAGATGAGGATTCTCGGACTATTCAGACTCAAATGCGACTAGAACATTTAAAACAAAACCCCTCCACATCGATGAGCTAATTATTACATAACGAGACTTCGATATGTTTGATTGCATGGTTTGCAGTGACTTTTTTAGCTCGAATCTGATAAACCTTACGTAGTCATTGTCACCACAAAGCCATCCTGTTGATTGAACGAAAAGCTTAGCTGGATGTGATTCACTGTGAACGGTCAAATATACACGTACCGTAATAACTTATAAATGCATATTTTGACAATTGAAGTGTGACATTGTAGGCCTGCTGTAGTTCTGCTCAGCAGCTGTACCTTAAATGAATGAATTTATTAATCTTGCACAATTAATCACGAGTGATTCACATGAACTGTTAAAGGATGAAAGACATCAAAAGCAGCGAGCACCCTGCAGTTCTTAAACCTGTTAAACTGCAGCAGTAGAAAGTCATTTAGCGTTGGCTCTCATTAGTACTTGAGACCAGGACACACCCGTGACAAACGAAAACCCTTGTCTGTCGTGTAACACCGCAGAACCAACCCCGCTGCGTCAAAATACACATATGCAGAATTGCAGAGTACTTATTAACAATCTTCAAGAATTGCATATGCGATGTATTTCACAAATTTCCATTCAGAATGATTATGTCAGCTAGAGTTACCCCAAGAGCATTCAAGACGTGAAATGTCTTAAGTCTTAAGCACTTCGTAAATTTTGGCTTACGAAATAGATGAGCATATGCAACCAAATTTTTCGGTAGGCCATGTGGACATAAATGAATGCAAGAAATGAAATCAGTGGCGAGCCAACATTGTCAGTACAACGATCACAACAGGGAACAGACCATAGCGCTCCGAGAAATACGCACTCACCAAAACACTCTGTTGTGGCTCTGGATGCTTACCGTTGCATGAAAACTAGATGTGAGAAATTAGTGTCATGGTGAAAGAAAATGACAAGGCGACTTACTAGAAATATATGACCATGTATGAACAATGGAGCCAATGATATACGGTGAGCTCCATGACCTTGAAAATATAATTTCAGTCTTCCATCTTCACCTGATGAAGGAGCGGAGATCCGAAAGCTAGTGAATGTTTCAATTCTCAATAAACTAAGGCTGGACGCTAAATCTGTGGTGATCTTCTTTACAATATCTATTGATCGTCCGCCATCAGCTCCACGAACTCTCCAGTCTTCATATCGTAACACTGATGGTCGGAATTTAAACAAACGAGATAACAAGTTATTTATACACAGTGACTGTAAAACGTGTGTGTGCTATATGTAATCGATAATTGTGCATATTAGGTGTCAGTATTCCATACAAAAATATTTTCAGTTTATATCTAAAGGCTATGTGCATTTTGTGATGGGGGAATTACAAAAAATAAATTATCATTTGAATTTGAAGAGGTATTTGGTTGTTAGCTCCGTTACTTTCTCTGCCTTCTCTATTCGTTCCGTTTCTGTTAGCTGAGCCACATCATCATCAGTCATGGACTTTCCATAAACAGCCACCTTTTATGAAAAATTTGATCATTATTGTCTGCAAAGGTTCAGGTTGCACTCTGGTGTACAGTACATACTGCTACCGGTATGCTAAGTTAAACCATTTCCACATAAAGCCCATACTATGTTGAAAAATAAGAGACGCCATTTTACATAATGAAACTCACCTGAGCTTTCCTGAATGAAGCCATGAGTTTCGTAGTGTCTTTCTTTGTTGCCTTATCCAGCTGGTTTCTCTGTTTTGCATCACCCTGGATAACTGTAATGCAAGGATATTGCATCATAGCCCACAAGCGACCTATGGTACAAATGTGTACAAGTGGTACTCACTGTGGACCATAACACCCATCATTTTGTTGATAAAATCATCTGTTGTCTTTTGTGCTTTTTCCATCTCAGGCGTGATTTCTTTGGGTGTCTTCTTAGGAGTTTTGGGCTTCTCTGGAGGGGGTGGAGTCGGTTGAGGTGTGGGGGGTTTCTCCTCTACAAGAAATTTGAATTTTAAACAGAATATGCAAGGTAGCGACATTGTTGAAGTTCAAAAATTTCATACCAGCAATTAGCTCAGGTGGTGGATCAGGAGTATCTGGTTTCTTCTGTGCAGTTTGCTCTGGAGCTTTAGTTGGTGTTACGGTTATCGGTTCCGGAACGACCTATGACGCCAATTGAGAATTGCTAATACACAGGCCTTCCATATGAGTTCAGAATGTTTCAAAAGGCATTTTGCCAAGTACAAGTACCGGTAAATGCCAATTTATGATGGCAAGTCGCATTCATACGTGGCCAGCCATTGAATAATATGCTGAATTTAGACCAATTAATGCAATGCGAGTACCGGTATGCAATCACCAAAGTAAAGAAACAATTAGATCATGCCTGTGAATTCTTCTTTTGAAGCATATTTAACCTTCTTTGCAACATCTCGATTTCATCATCAGCATGTTGCTGCATCTCAACCCTCAACCGTCTCTCTTTCTCGACATCTTCTGCCAATAAATCTCTTTCTGCTCGGAGTCGTGACGCTTCTTCCTCGAGTTCTAATGCTGTTAGAGAGTAGTTTTCTGAATAAGCTTCATGCTCAGACAGCTGTCCTCTCTCTTCTTGTGCTAACTCTGAAATATTATACAATATGCGATGTAGGCAACAGGTTATTACCATGGAATATCTAGGCCTGTTGATGAGTCATGGCTCAATGTGGCTGGGGCTTAAACACATAACAGGCTGAATGATAAGCTGACTTTCTACCATGATGCTAACTTGCCAGTGGCCATGTAATTCCAAGATTTTGTTCATTGAAGTGAGCAGTGCTCTGTTATTTTATACAGCATCCATAAAAGATGTTTCAGTGGATGATAAAATAAATTGTCACTGGCCACGGCCAAACCAAAGCTCGTGTAAATGGGTGGGTTGCAACAGGACGGTCGTCCGGCATAGAAATCGCTACCACATCATGAGCTAATGCTGCATTACTCATTTTGTAATTAGGTCACACTGGGATGAAGAAGCTGGATGCTTACTTGGACTTTGTTTCGTGATCCTTCCAGCTTGCTCAGTCTGTACTTGATTTATGATTTTGTCACTGTACCAGTATTTCCATGGTGCAAGATTGGTTTTCAGCGATGGGTGGAAGACAGGGAAATAGTCCTGAAATTATTTAGTCAGCCGTTCAAAATCAGTTTAACTGTATACCTGTAGTGTAGGTATACAGTTAGAGGCGCGGGTACTAAATATGGTCAAAAGGGTTTGTTCAATTTTATTGAACAAATAAGGGATTTGCCTCGAGATATATAGCAATGCTCAATAGATTTTCTTTAATATATGGGACGCATGATAACCATGACATATCGCATTCTTTAGTGGGTCATACTAAACAAATTAACTGCAGACTCACGCGCGGTTATAGATAAGCTTAGAGTAAAGGAGTGAAACATTACCTCCTCAGCGATGTCCAGGCTTTTCTTTAACTGTGCTTCAAAGTTAAACTGCTGAAGCGCTACAATAATTTGCTCTTTTTCAATATTTCTGCACCTTTTTATGATTATTGATGATGCTTCCTTTACTGATTTGCATGTTGATAACTCTTTTCGTAATAGAAGAAACATAGTTGCACACAAATATGGAATTGCATCGTAACCGACATGCCCGATCCCTGTAAAATGATGACGCCTGAAATTATTGTCCGAGAGGTTCACCAAGTAAATTATGCTTGTGAGTGAGTTACAAGTAAATCTGACATTTCGCGACCACCCTGACACAACTAACAAACTTACCCAAAATATATATGTCCCACATATGTAGCACAGTGTCTATTGGAAAGTAACCAACAAACATGGAACGGATGACAGGATGAAGTAAATTTGAAAGCACTGTCTCGAGGCTCCTTTCCGTCACTATTTTACCATTCACCCTAAAGTTTTCGATGACCTCAACAAGAGCTGGATCCTCTGCACGTATCAGATTACCAGATTTCACGCACATATTGATGAGACCTTCCACCTGAAGTCAGAGAGTGACAGATCAATTTTAGTAGCAAGTCTTGTTTGCTCTCAACAAATCAAGAACTTGAAATTAAAATACTTAGGCTATCTGCACTCACTTTTAATGATACTGCATACTGAGGTCTTTTATCCATGAACGTAAAAAATTGCTCTACAGCACTTCCCAATGCTTCAGCCGTTAGATTTTTTTGGGGGTCCCCTTTCACTAGCATGTGCTTTGCCGCCAACATGCAGATTACGATTGGTATTGCCAGTAAGAAATCGGTTTCCACCAATGGTTCTGGGCCACCAACCGAGTTGTGATAATATGACAAGACATGCTTCAGTCCGGAGTAAACATCTGAAATAAATTTTAATCAGATAACATTCTTTGAATAGTGACACAGGGTGGAAACTGGAAATACTTTCTTCTAGTGATGTGAACCCGTTGGGCCTAACTTTTCATGTCAATGTGTGTTATTTTGAAAGTGGTTAGGGCATGTGTCTGGTTATGTGGTCGTGATGTTTTATATCATTGTCTATATAGTGCTATATAGTGAGACTTGCATATATGCATATGAGTGATTCAGTAAACGATCGGTATTTCCGTGTCAGTGTCGTCACTTTTGTTTCGTGGCAGCGACACATTAAACAACATGCAGCCACAGAAGGAACCCCATCGTATGACAAGTAATGAAATAGAATGGCTGTCGTAATGAGCGTTATCCGGTAGGCAAACGGCACAAAGCTGAAAGGACTTTGGCGGTATTGGGAGCCTGCGGAATAGTCTGTGGTCAAGTAGCGGCTCTTGTGTTGGATTGCGAAAGTAAAGTAGCCTAAGCCTTGTACACGGGACTTAAGGCAACGGAAATCCGTTCATAATGACAGGCTACAAAACTACCACCGTCACGCCCGAAACGCAAATATTTTAGTTAGAAAGACCAGCTATACGCGTTCGTACCGTTTAGCGGTGAACAACTCGGGAGTGGTTTACACAACTCACAAGAGCTGCGAGAGCGTGTAGCGTGACGTATTTCGCCGTATATGTACTCAAATGTATAGATAGCCTACGACCGAACGGAAAACATCGACGAATTACGTATTTACGTAACGGCGGTGGCCGATCCAAAAATTTTATCGTAGTTATATGATCCGCCGAGGTGAAAAGAGCGACTATGTACAAAACGCTGGTACAAGACATTCTTGACGAGGTTGGATTAGATGATTTGTTCGAATATTGCTGGGTGAGGGACAGGCTGCAGAAGAGTCGCAGGGGTAGTTGGCGTTTGAAACGACAAGTTTATCAAATTTATCGAGTAGGCCTACAAGCCTCTCCATTTTTCAAACGTAGAATCGCAATGTGAAAGCGTATCACGCCTTGTAACTTGAAGCGAACTCCACGGGGCTAATTAGTTGATTTGTGCGTTTTCGGAAGTTTTCATTCTCGTTATTCCATACCTATCCATATCATTAACAGATGCTATAGGTGATAATAATTCGCCATCATATTGCTCTAGGCCTACTAATCATGCATCATCATCAGTTAACCCTCGTCACCGGATGTTTAGCTGGCTTCAGCCTTCTCCTGCATCTTTTATCAGCTGGAAACTTTTTGCCTGATAATGAAGTGCGGCTGCTAGGGTCAATATTTTGGTACATTCACTACTGGCTGAACTTCGTTGGTAAGGCTAATGTCAAGGTTTATACCAATATCCTACTAATCATGAGAGAAAACCTATATTTGTATTACAGCAAGGGGGTCACTTCTTGGAACTACAGCAGCAATTACAATAGAGGTACAGAAGCCCAATGTTATCATAAACTTTTTGTCAATCAGTCAAAGACAATTTAAACTCTATCTGACAAGAATGTTGGCCATTGCAAGTAAGACGCTACTAGTATAGGCCTATGCTTTCTTCACAATCATCTGTGCTGTAACCTTCATTTTCACTGCAATGGGTATCAGGCATTACTAAAGCGAGACAGAAATTTTGAGGTGGACGGGCGAATTATGCTTTTTCCCAATTGCTGCCACTTTCAGAATTTATCATTGCTTTGATGTAAGATGTACAAGGGCAATCAATCATCCACCTACTTTAACCGCAAGCTGTTAGGTGCACACATCTTTTTATTTAATCTTAGTTGGTCAGTGGTCAATGGTCAGTGATTTCAGCACAAAAGATCATTGACTTGCTTTTGCTCTGACCCCCATTAATCTCATTGCCTTTGCTTGTGAAGCTAAACAATCCGTACAGGGATTATAGATTTTGGCTGTTGAGACAACCTTATCAGCACTTTTCAGCTATTCGACTCATTACGAGTCCCCCTGGCTTGCAGGCTATCACTGAAGTATATGTGGTGACCTGCCATTTCTCATTGCAGCTTTTTGCGTCTTCATTCGTTTTCTCACACCGGGACCTGTCAATCAGTTCAGTTTCTTTTACAAACTGAGTTTCTTGTGTTGCCTCTCTGCTATGATAGTCACTGTGGTTGATGATGGTGGCACCAGTATGATATCGCTTGTATCACCAATTAAAAGGAAGCTCGGAATCAGGAAGAAAAGAAGTCGAACATCCAGTGATTGCGAAGATGATGATGATGTGGAATTGAAAAGAAGGTGAGTTCAGTATACTGCCAAGGCCTATACTAATGTCCTAAAGTCACTAACACAAAGTCCAAAATCATGCGGTGATTGTAGGACTACTAAAATAGACATCATTACAAAATCACAACAACATGTGAAATCATGAAACTCATTTATACACATATGAACATGACATACAAATGCAACCAATCTTGGGCAAACTAACTGCTGTCTTACGGCGATCGTTTGATATTATGCACCGTGTGACTCAGTGATGCAGCGTTGTAATTCTACAAAATGTTCACGAGACATACGATAGGCCTATTGATTAAATCATATTTTCTACACAAAGTGTATGCAGTTAGTAACGATACCGGTACCATTCATGTATGTTGATAGCTGATATATATATATATTTACATACATACACAATTACACATAACATGTGTCAAGGACAGTAGGCCTATCTACTTCTTGTAGGTAAAGAGACAATAAACCTGCGTATGAAAGTGTTTTTTGGTTGCCGAGCAGAACATAACAACATTTCAATTAGCTGCGGGGGATGCTGTAAGGTGCTATATAATCTAGCTCTTTACTGAGAAACGTCATTTGAGTAATACTGTTGCCTAGAAATGTTTTCGACTGCTGTAAGCAATGAAAATTGTCTGTGATTTTGAAAGGTTGTGGTAAAGTTTTCAAAAGATATGGTTGAAGAGTCATGTCACGTTTTTCCTTTCACTTTATTCATAAACGGTAGCAGACCTGCATAGGTACCGGTAGTTCTTGTGATGCAGAGATTTGAAATGAACTGGGAAAATCCCAGTCAGCAGCTTATCATATGATAGGATCAGTATCGGGATTGTATTTAACAGTAGGAGATAAGCTTAGCATTCATTTTATACATGTCAGTGCTGAGCAACACATTACATAGTCAGCAGGATCTACAAGCTGTACTCTCTGTTGATAAAGAAAGGATGAATAAATAGTTATTGCTGTATTGATACTGCTTCCTGATCAATTGCAAACCAGTTTGCAGGAAGTATTATTATTGTGATCAGCGACAAGAGGGAAACATACCAATGTTATACGCCTTAGCACAATATGTGCATGGCAGTAGTACACAGAGAAGTGAATAGGAAGTCGTTAAATCTCATCACATTGGCTGTAGCCCTGTAGTGACTCAAAAGATTAGTAAGCTGGTAAACCCTACAGTTATTTTTTGTTAGGCAGTGCTTCTTCATTTCAGGTTTCTATTGACACTACTTGTTGCAGTTATCTAGGAGAGTTAATTTATGATATTAGATATGTATTGTTATGGAGAGGTGACATTATCGTAACTATGGGAAATTGCTGCACTAGGATATTGCAGTGTTTCGGTTGCAAAGATTCTGATGTACGGTAATCCTTGCAAGTTGTGTTGCCATGCAAAACATATAAATTGTCCCGTTTAGGATTCAGAGAAAGAGCCTTTGCTAGGGAGTGCACCAGGCAGCAGTCGCACAGGTCCACCATCCAGCGAAAGGCTTCCTGCCACTACACACCCTGCATCGTGTACAGAAGAGGATGAATCTGATAAGACTCCATTACTGACTGCCCATGACAGAAAGTATAGCCCGTTTGGCGGGCAGTGGAATCAAACAAATATTTCCACACACAAATCGGTACGAGAAAGGTCGCCGTCTCCAAAACCGAAACTTTTTAGGCATGGAAGTTTGCGGACACCTAACGAAGAGCTAAGTGACACGTATGCTGAATCTGAAATGTTGGATATCTATACCTTAGATACATGTCTCATGAATCACAATTAATATGAAATACTTTACAATTCCAGGGTTGCTACTTTGAAATTATAATTTAAAAAATTCTTCAAATATTTTGTTTCTCAACAGTGAGTCGATTGAGGGACTTCCACCAACGAAAAGACAACTGACCGCAATGGAACTGCTTCAAACCGAAACAACGTATATTCGAAATTTAAAGATAATGATTGAGGTATTATACAATAGTTGATTTGATTTAATTTAATTTGACTAGAATGTCTTATTCTACAAAGGCTATCAAACACTATACTTTTGAGGTCTGAAGTTGCAATGAAAAAATTTCCAATTTCCAAATAGGTCTACAAGCAACCTCTTGAAAAGGCTGTGGAGGAGGGTAATCCAATACTTGCAATGGAAGATATCAAGAATATCTTCAATGGAATATCAGAAATTTTAGCAGTCCACACAAAAATTCACCAAGAACTGAGCAATGTCATCCCAGATTGGAATGAAGACTGCCACATAGCAAGCATCATAACAAAGTATCAAAGTCAGCTGACTACGGTAATGATGAAACGATGAAAGTTCAGAGTTTTTAAAGTTAAACAAGGACTGCTATGATAACGATATGAGTGATGCAATGACTGCTGAATAAGCGTACAGGAAACAGCAGAGAGTCGGTATAGTCGCTCGCACTGTGTTCTTTCCGCGAGTCATCAGAATATCACGAACAACAAAACAAGACAGACACGACGTGATACAGATTAATCTCGCACATGTCAATTGGTAATGAAAATTCCCAACCATTGCCTCTGGGTATTTTAAAGGTAGTATCCTAGGTAATTGACTGTGTTCTTGTTGCAACACAATATAGTCTGTTTCTATCAGATCCATTAAATAATTTAAGTTGGTCCAAACAAACATTACAACTTATAATTTTTATCTTCTTTTGCTTTTTTAATTAAATAGTTAGCTCATGAGAGACATCCTTTTTGTTCAGGCATATCCTCCCTACGTTAATTTCTTCGACATGGGAAAAGATTTGATATTGACTCAGCAGAAGTCTAATCCTAAATTCGCTGACTTCATCATACATTGCTTCAATAATCCACTGTGCTTAAAGCAGCCATTAGACGCTCTCATGATTCGACCAGTTCAAAGATTGCCAAGCATGTCGTTATTGATCAGCGGTAGGTTATTGTATAAGTAACCGTCTGTTATAAATGCCATTAGGATGTAGCATATACCAGTATCTATCCGCGGTTGGCTATGCTAGAACTACAATTCTACATCATTCCCTCAACAGGCCTACATTTTGAAAGTTTCAACTTGAAACAACAGTTTATGACATTCGATGAAAGAATACGGTTTTAATTCGGCTTCTCAAATCCCAGCACATGTTACGTGCCTTATTCTATTAAGGATTCCGACACCTGAATAATTTATGTTGATGTTACTCAGACTTGCAGAAAAGAACTCCAGAGAACATCAGTGATCATAAGGAACTGGAAAAGGCTAAAGAATCTCTAAAGAAAGTACTTTCCCATATCAATGAGGATAAGAGAAAGACGGAAGGAAAGTTGAAAATCTTCGATATTATTTACGAGGTAAGTAGGCCTACGGTATTATAGCGAAATATTGTTAGATAACGTAATTTACACCGATTCACCCAGGGGACATCCAGGTCATGGTTATAATAATGCAAAGGTAGCCTATAGCCTAACAGTGAATGAAGCACTTGCATCTCATACCGGTTGCATTGATCCTCAAGTCACATAGGTTACACAAAAGCATATGTACTAAATTAGATCAGTTGAAATGTACTAAAGACTAATTAAGAACAAAAATATTACAGATAGCCCTCTATTCGTATTTGCGATTATGGTAGGCTCAAAAAACCTCGCCCCTTCTGCCAATGAATTGTTGGTTACACATCTTTTTTATCTTAGGTTGAAGCATGTCCACCCGACATCGTTGCTTCACATCGATTATTTGTGGCCAGAAGCAATGTCACATCGTTAAATGAAGGACTTTATCGAGCTGGAGACAGACTCGCCTTGTATTTACTCACGGATATGATAGAAGTTTCAAAATTCAAAAACAAACCAGAGAACGTATTATTAAAGGTGAGTAGCGATATCACGATTTTAACCCAGTTCACTATAACTAGATTCAGTGAGTGTGCATTCAATATCATTTCTACTACAACTCTTTCAATTTCAGCATGTTCGAACGATACCATTGGATGATATCAAATTAGTGATAGACATTAATGACTCGGATGAGTCTGTGAACATGTTTGCCATTCAACTTGTTGACGAGCCATCCACCAAAAGCAATATTCAAGGAAATCACCACAATCCGAATATGGACAAACTGTGCGTGTGCCAAACCCTTGATGGCCGAGTGTACAAACAAGACTTCTTGAAAAAACTAGAGGCGCAAATTCGAGCTAACCACAAAAAAGGTGAAAAAGTTCTCCAGAAGATGGATCACACGCAAGTACAGGTAGGGTGACAACTTTCTGAAAGTCTGTACGATATTTCAGTCTTTTGAAAATGCTTTTGTGTGATTTTCTGCTACATCGTACTGCATTCAGCAGGCATAATTTTCAAAGAAAATTTTCTTTTTGCAGCCGATGTTGAAAAGAGGAGGAAGTAGAATCTTTCGCAAAGGACGGGGGAAGGCGAAACGTGACTAAATATCGTAAATAATCATGCTTGACACAGAGTGTATTTTGCAACTGTGACTCGACGTCGACATGCATGATCCTTAGTGTTTTGCGTGTGTTTTTGAGTCAGTATTGTAATTGTTCCGTCAACTAAATTTTCGTACTACACACTAGCAATATAACTTCCTCGTTCTAATCGGTTTTTATGGTTTTACATTACGGCTCTTTTACATGTAGCGAAATAGAGACCTACTACATGCAGAGGCTGAGTGGTGCAACACACTGCCATGATTTATGCAAAATTTGACAATTAGCTCACCTTTTAACTGATTTGACGGTGTTGATTTTCAGTGCATTGACACGTTCACATAGTAAATAGAGTATTTAGCTTTTTGGCACTTCGATTTTTAGATAAGCTTGAAAGCGAGAGGAATTTCACGTTTCAGTCGATATTGTAATTCTATCAATGAAAATTTGTTTACACATTCCCCTTTACCAATAAAATGTGATCTTATTGTCTGATACGTGGCGTAGGAGCACAAGTCATCGGTTCCGCATGCGTAAGCAGGAGTTTTAGAAGTCTTATAGTGTTGCCTTTAGAAAACCACGGTAAACCTGAATAGGGCTAATTGGAAGCAAGATAAATTTACTCACAGCTCTTATTTGGAACTCCCTTCATTGTTGGATCAGAGGCGAGCAGCATTTTGCATTTCTGTGAGATTTCAAAGTCCAACGGTGATACAAGCTTTTTCGGATCGCTTGCTACTAACATGAAATATTGTTCTTTCACTGAAAAGATGGTATCATGTTGTTCTTAAAGACTGTTTTGACAATATGCATTATGTTACCCTTGGAACAAACCTTTGGCACTTTTTAGAAAATTCTTCCACATCACAAACCTCAACTCTAGAGGAATGTCAACGTTCAAACACTGCCGTAAGGACGATTTGCTGTCAGGCCATTTTTGCAAAAGTGCAGTCTAAAATGATACATATAATATACTTAATTAAGTTATTCACAAGTGGCATGGGACTTAAATCAGCCATAGTTGGTATTTAAGTCAGCTAGATAAAAAGGACGTGTTTTATGCAGCTTATTGTGCAAGTGTATGGGAAGAAAAATATAAAGTTGGCTACAGCCCATATTATACAAGGTTTTTGCCCAACATAACTTTAGTGATGATATCACTGTAGTGCCATTAGCCCTTCTACTGTATGTTCTGTCCCCATAGAGTGTAGACACTCAGATGTGTTACTTATGTCGTGGTTGTGGTCCATATCCCAACCCGTGACTGAAGTCATCACCAGAGCATACTCACAACAGCTTTGCCACATTCATCTTGAAGAATTTCAATCCTTGACTTAATCTGAGAATTGCCTTTTGAGAGTTTGTCAGCTTCTCTACTGACAGACTCGTCAAGAGTATCAGAAACAGTCTCCAATAATTTGTGATACGTCTCCGCTGAAATAAGAATCATAACCAAATATCAATCACTAATATCAATAACAATAGGTTTATCTAGATCACATCAGGCCTGTGCGTGATTATGGATTTGTGGATCGCATTGGGTTCTAACAAAGGAACCGGACAAGATATTCTCTGATAGTATTTAAGAATATAGTGGAGTCGATGACAGACCATCAATATTGATATCATAATGATAAAGAAGTTATTTTCTAATACTTTCCAACATTATTTGATTTTAGTTTAATTTCTGTAATGTGTTGACTGCATTAAAGCATTTAACTGACCCGATCTACTGTAGATTGTGGGTGATCAGTATGAGTAGCAGAGAAGAAAGTTACACGTGTAGGTCTATCCCTACAGGCCTATTATAACACAAGGCAGTTTCAGTATATGACAATGGCCTATCCTATTCATGAAGCACTGAGAGTGCAGTTAATAAGTCTCATTTCTCATGCCCCATTGAATTGTAAAGTAATACCAGAGCACTTTCGAGAGGGTATTATACATTAGTGCCAAGAATCGCTAACAATTATTATGATGGGAGTCATATTTTTCAAGTGCATTCCAAAAACAGGGTGACAGACGAATGATTAAGCACAGATTAAACTAAACAATTGTAGCAAAGCTGAAAATCATTGAACTACTCTTTGTTATTGGTGCCTTGATCAAGTTAATCTGTGATAAATGAATCGCTGATTAACATCAAAGAGAGGCCTGCAAAATACAATCTTTGTGGGTCTCGGACAATTGTGTAACGCAACCGTTCGGCTAGCAATAGTAGCCTTACTGGGTTTAACTACAATTTACATAGCAAAAGGCTGTGAATACATACATACAACTCACTTTTTCTCAATGCATGAAATCCTCTTTGCAGCAGCAACTCTTTCTCAGGTGGAGTAAGGTCATGGAATGAACTGATGCCCATTTCATGCATCTGATGGTGCACGACATCATAAAGCTTCATGGTGAATGTCTGCCATTCCTGGAACAATATGAAGAGGTTCAATCTTGTGATTTTACAGGATACAGGGTAGGCCTACATTAGCGACATGCCACAATGTTTGGAGTTTGTTGCCAGGAGTTCAAGTAACTAAGGCATTAACAGCTTCATTCCACTTCTCAGTACAGCAATATTGAAATCAATCATCTTCCCAGCCATTACTGATAGGCAAATCGAATCATTTGTGTTTTCACGTGTTAATCGAAAATGTTTTCCTATCAAATCAAATTATTAAACTCTAGGTGGTGCTATAGATCCCGATTCAAAATTGTCTTCGAATTGATCTGAATCATTGGTAATTCGATTAGATTCGGAATTTTCGATTCAATGTGCCCATCCCTATTGTCTAGCATATGAAAATTATTGGCAATCATCCCCAATCAGAAGTCTTAAAAAAGTGATGGTGAAGACAGACTGTAAGGCCTAATGATGGAGGAATGTGTATTCAATCAAGATTTTGCTTGGACTTGAGCCTAGGTAGTTGAAATATATAGGCCTATATACCAACAAGTCAAACCTGTGTGTGCTTTAAAGTTTTCTTTGACTTTTGAATCCAACCTGGTAGTCCGGAATATTTGTCCATGACAACAACCACAAAGCAGGAAAATTGTCTATGTACCAAAATTTGCCAAACCTATGCTTTCATAACCTAAGAAAAATACTGGTCAATATAGTATAACAGTGGATTGTCGTGTGACACAATAGGCTAAATTTCAAAAATAGCGGACTGAAAAGAATATGGATTCCATATTTCCAGAACAAACAGTGACGGGCCTGCAAGAAAGCTTACAAAATATACAAGGATTATCTCAAGTGTCACAATCATTAGCAAACAAAAAGCGCGTCGGCAAATACATTCTTTAGCGTCAAGGAATGGAACCTCTTCAAATATTAAACAATAACCATCCATTTGCTGATCAAGTATTGTTCTTAGTCCAAAACAAGCATACCCTGATTTAGGTATGAATCTGTAATAAGCCTTATCACCACATCAATCAATCATCAAATACGATATTCTATAAGTTGCTTAGGTAACAGACTTTACATCAACTACAGATCAAGGTGACTGGCCAACTTAAAGAGATTGTCATAGTTAGGGACACCTCTTCTATACTGATTGTTACAAGACTAATTGTGTATTGACGAAATTGCAATTGTAACTAGTGTAATTTATTAAACAACTACTGTCGACCAGAACCACCAATTATTTCAAATGAGTGACACTACTGTCTGCCTAATTAGTGTACTCTGCAAGTCAGTGAAACAGTTCTCTAAGGTGCCTCTATCCCTGCACTGTTGAGAGTAAGTGCTTACAAGAAATAAGTGCAAAAACTTTGCCAAAGATATATAGAACCAGGGATATCTTGACTGTCTGTCTAGATATCCCTGTATAGAACATATTATGACTTACCAATAGACACAATCACAGTGACGCATACCTGATTTCAGGGGGGGTGACAGTGACAACTTGCTCGATGTTAGTGTGTGGGATTAAACTGGGATTAAAATATAAAGTGTACCATACTCAAGAACGCTACACAAATTGCATGCTTTCGAGCTCGCGAGAGGACCAAGGAATTTTGGGTAGGGGGGGCAAACACCCACATGCTGTCCTAGTTGCGGACAAGCCTGATGTAGGTAAGTGCAAAAGGATGACTGTCAAAAATATAAGAGGTGCAGGAAGACTGGTCAAATGTAATTAGCAGCTTAGCGTTACTTGGCCACTTGACATAAAAAAGTGCTTATGCACTCTGCATTATGGTTGACGGTGGCTAAATGAAAATGATACTAGTTTCGTTAGGAAACTTTACCGAATAGGCCTGCTTGCCCTGCCATAGTACAATTTCTAAATGGCAAGCAAAACTACCACAGAACATTGCCTCAGATAGGCTTACTACTAATAATAAGTGCATTTTGATTTCACACGATAATTCTAAGAGCGAATACAATAAGCCATAATAAATACAAAGTGCAATCAGTGATATTGTTGACAGTTTGGTCAGTCAATAGAAAGTGACCGTTGAACAATTAGAAACGGAATACAACATTTCCCACTTTGTATTCAATATTTGGTCTGTTGTATAGGGTAGAAGATTTAGAAGTCGGTCAACAGTATTGTCCTGAAATTGCTATGAATTTATGAAATTATCATTTTCATGAGCAGATTCATCATACCGCACGTACTACTTAATACATGTTTGGCTAAATTCCTTTGTCAGGTGAAACACTCTTAAATAACCAATGTCCTTACAAATAAATCGTGTTATCACAATGCGGTGAAGTACGAGTGTGATTTAGTTTATCCTACTTAGGTAAATAGAGACATGAGTACGTATACCATACATAATAACACAGAAAAACTCTCCTGGTCCCTTTAAATTACATCTCCCTTGAGTAGAGTGAATCCCGTACATTTCGATACATTTTTCTCGACCTGTCCCTCAGTCGATTTGATGCTTCTTCTAAGCGTTGAAGAGCTGCCTCTAAACGGTTTGCATAAATGTAGGAGCTTTCAGGGGAATAAACTGTGGAGGATTGAGAAAAGGAAAATTGGGAACGTGGAGAAGAATTTCTTCGACAGTCTTCTTCTAGATCACAGCAATGACTATCCGTTGGACTTCTTCTACGTTTCATGAGAGACCTTGGAGTTGCCTGTGCATTTAACGGGAGTATAACATACTTTTCTGTCATGGGCATATGATAGCGATAGCAGAATGTCGTTCGGTGCTTCATATTTTCTCTTGAAACGATATCCTTATACCTTGATCCTCGCAAAGCCTACGATAGCAGCCTATACTAGCGGCTAACCAAAGACCTAAAACAAATCAACAGTAATAAAATATGTCATAAAATATAATCATGTAACTTACATCCACAATGGTGTGTAGTTAATTAAGATCGAATATAAACAGGTTTTACTCTTTACTAAGAATACACACAGTACGGTACTGAAGCTGAAGACATAGTCTATGCACATTTATACAAATACAGAATACACAAGGGACTCATCAAGAGCAGGGATAGGTACTGGAAATTGAATGTACTATACCCTTAGTCAAATCACCAATTTATCGGAGTAAAATAATTACCGGTAAATCAACTACCATGCCAATGGCATATCAAAATGCTCCCTGCTTAAAACTCATAGTCGAAAAAACTTGACGTCAAATGCCATTCGTTGAGGGTACGGGACATTATGCAATGGTACTCAAATTGATCTGGATCACGAAACATGTAAATTCATACGCAATGACTTGAAAATAAATGACTAGTGTGCTGAATTAAAATGGTGATGTGCGGCCATGCGGTAATCGTTAGATGCAATATTGTAGGCTGTCGTATCAGGACTTGCCTTACAATGATAAGAATGTGTAGAAGATGATGTACGGGGATGTGACATTAATTAAAATACATCGCTCATATAAATGTTAATGAATCTCAATGACGCTTAACAGTGGAGTGGAATTTTAGACACGAGTAGTAAAAGCAAGACAATGGATGCTAAAATGAGAAGGCACAATGAAAAGGGAATGTAACAAGACACCAAAGTTACCAGGTTGCTTCAACAGGAAAATACAAAAATCCAGACTTCATTAATTGGGGGTAAAAGCTTCAGACAGCCTAAGAATACCATCATGACAAAAGGTCCTACCTTCTTGACTTATCGACCATGAAATTGGTGCCAATGCAGATTGCCAATAATAAAAATCGGATTGGGACATACCAGTACACTTAGACGTTCATGAAGGCAAAACATTATTATATCGAAAACGTCACAGTCGTAACTACATGTTTATGAAGAACACAGCATAATTCTTAGAGGTTATGAATCGTAACAACAGAAGGAAAGTATAATTTGACTGGATCCATTTGCAATATTGACAAATGAACATGAAGCAAACCGAACATCCAATTTCAGAGAACAGGGTCATATCAATTTGAAAAAGGTTCCGTTGTGGTTTCATAAAAAATTTAGATTAATGTGTAGGCCTACATATAAATTTACATATCATGTTAGACCTAATCCTTATAAGTAAATCATACAGTTCAATTACGGTACTAGAGACAGGGAAAGCTTGAGAAAATTTCAGTTTCCAACAACTGTTAGCCATTCCATACACAAAATGAGTATCTGTACATACCAGAGTCAAAAGTCACCACACCAGGCAGTGATGTCTACCGTGACTGAAACATCACTAATTTGAGACATTGCTAATATCAACGGTGTTGCGGCTCAACACAGCTACTCTGCATATGGTGTTGCGGCTCAACACAGCTACCCTGCATACTTTTTGGTGAATGTAATAGGGATATTGTGACATATTAACCCTTTAGATATGTCAGGCCTTTCGAAGCAGGCATACTCTTTGGTGAATATAATAGGGATATTGTGAAATAATAAGACTTTAGATATGTCAGGCCTTCCGAAGCAGGCACAAGTCAAGACAAAAAAGCTGTGCCATCATCTTGCCACTCGACAACGCTTCGATCTCCCTAAGATCCAGCAATTTTACGCTCATTGAAAAGAAGCACTTCCGTCACACACAAAAATTTGATGAAACATACCATGCGTCTTCGAACTTAATCTAACGTGTAACTGTTTATAAATCGTAGTTCAATGAATTATGTTGGCACTATGTGTGGTAAGGCATTTAGAAAACACAAATAACTGCTATATAAAACGGAAGATTCGTTGATAAAAAATCACACGTACGACATCGAAAGCTGAGCTTTGTTATAGGAGTCCCTCAAGCTTCTATACATTGATCTCGACTTATGTTGAAGGCGGTCAGCGGCTCGTTCGGCCCTTTCCAAAGAGACATTCAATTGCGGGTCAAGAATGCTTTGCCGGAGTGGGGGAACAGACGATGACCTTTTCACTGGTGATCTGAGATGACTTCTTCTAAGTGGCCTATCATTTTCCTCAGACGAATCCCTAGACTGAGCTTTTTGCGATCTTCTGAAACTGCCCCCTCGTCTCAAAGTTGCCTTAAACGGTTCCGCTTGTATCACTTTGGGAGGAGTAAATACAGGCACGTATATTCGAGCAGGTGATGGGTAGCGAACAGTACTGTGAAAAGTCGGCTCAAACTGGACGAGCGCTGGTTGTGGAAGAGGAGTAGCAACAACTGCAGGGATGGAGACATGATCTCTCGGTGAAACAATTTGAGTAGATGTTGCAACTGGTGAGAAGTATGGAGGAACATACTCCCAGTGTCCTCTTGGTTGCTCTTCAGCATTTTCTGCCTCACCACCAGAAGACTTGTTGAAAGGGGTATCAGCGCCTGATTTTGCATCACGTTTCTCAATTACAGTGACGTCAGTCTCAGTACCTCTGGAAATGCTTCGTCTTCCTTGTTTAGAGTGACGTCTCTTGCTACGTCCAGTCCTTCCAGAAGATCTCTCTTGCATTGATGGAGATTCTGTTGCTGTACTCTGGTTATCAGAAGCATAACTCCTTCCGTTGCGATCCCTTGATCGACCCCTCGTAGATTCGACATCAGTCGCTTTTTGTTGATCGAGTAATTCTTGTCTCAGCTTTGCGATTTCACCACGAATCATATCCAAAGCGCTATCTTTACTTGCTGTTGATCTCCTACTACTCGGCCTTGATTTTTCAGAGCCATGAATCGGTGTATAGCGATATGATTCATTTTGTGGTGGCATGGATGATATAACAGGGGTTCCACTTGTTCCGTTATGTGCTCTAGAATTATAAGGGATAGGGGGTGCTGGTCTAACCGGTATGGACCAGCTACTACTGCCATCTTCTGATTTTGGCGGTTTTTTCTTTTGCCATTTTTTCATCTGGCTAGATTTTTGCGTCGGTTTCTTCGGATGTAAATGATCTGATTCATTTTTTCCATCATCCTGTGTATACGCTGATGTTGTTACAGATATTCCTGGATGTCTTGACGCACTATATTGTCTACCGGAAGGCTTCAGTGAGTTGGTTCGACGCGAGTGAGTATTGGAACTCTGCTCACTAGGTGGTACTGATAGAACTGGAGATAATTCTTGATTCCAATTCATGGCCCTCGGGGACTTTGTTGCCATTGATTCTCGGCTGCTTACAGAACCCACAAATCCACTGTCACCATCCATTTCATTACTTGGTGGCGATTTCTTTCTATTAGAGGTTGGTCCTCTACTGGAAGGATTGTTTGGAGATGGTGATGAAACTGGTATCGGTAATCGACTTTTTAGTTTAGCACGTGAATCAACTTGCTCCGGAGAATGCTGTGACAAAGAATTCCTCTTTGATTGTGAATGACTACTTCTGCTGCTTCTTGGAGGCGTTGAATCATCATTACCGTTATTATTTCTGGGCGTTGCTTTTGGAGGACTGACGCTGCTGCTAGAGAGGCGTTTCAAAAATCGCGCGGGCACAGTAGCATTGTCATTTGTGGACGAATTTCTACGTGACATAGCCCTTCCTGGAAACTCAACAGTTGTATCCTCATCACTGGAGAGAAAATGACTTGACACAGTAGTGTCAGATTGCTCGTCAGCTAACGTAGGCTTGTTATACTGTTTTAATTGTTGGTTAAATCTATCATCAATATTGCTGTTATGTATGGACTCACTGATATCTGAGCCTTCGTCTGTCGTCACGAATTTTCTGCTTGAAATTGGTGTTTGAGGTAGACTTGATCCCACAGCAACTCTATCTTTTAAATCCTCAAGCAGGCTGTGCAGTTGGAATATTTGGCCGGCGATTTGCTGTTGAGGATCAAAATCTTCGAGAAGCACTCTACTGGCATTACCAGTAAGAATTGCTGCTTGCTTACTGGCTTCGTGATCTTTCGCCGCCTTCATGTGATCTCTCTCCAACTTGTGAATATTGGTGATTATGTCGTCCAGTACATGTCTCTTTTCATCATCCGCTATATGGTGACCATCATCTAAAAGAGCTGCAAATGATTCCATTTGATTCCGTAATTCTTCAGCTTGATGCATCAATGCAATATGAGCAAATTCTCTGCTTGCAGTGGCTGGAAGTTTTAGGCTACTGTCAGTCATTGCGTCACGTGATGATCGCGGAGAAAAGTGACGATCGAGTATTGGTTCGGATCTCAGAGAGTTGTTTCCAGGTAGTGATTCGACAAGGTTGCCGGACCTTTCAAAGCCTATGTCATCAGGAAGGTGAGCAATGAGATCTATCTTTGCTCCGATCCTTAACTGATCTATGACGTTTTCCGCTTGAGCGTATTTAGTGAGTAATTCATCGTATTCGGTTTGCAATTGTTGCTTGATCGATTTTTCCTTTTCTCTCTCCACTCGTTCATTTCTCAATTTCTTTCGTAACTCATGTCTCGATGCGTCAGAATGAACACTGAGATCGTCACTACTTTCCGGGAATGTCTGACGATGAGATCGTGGTCCCCACGTTTTAGACTTCTGACTAGCTCTTCGTGCTCTGTTCGCTGCCGGAGACCTGGCCGTTCTGCTGAGAAATTTGGGGCGTTTGTTTTGTGGCAGTGTAACTCTCGGAGTTGAATTTGCAAAAGATTGCTTTTCCTCGACAAGTGGAGTTGGTTCTTCATCACTGGTCTTAGAACTTGATGTATCGTCTTCGGCCAGCTGTTGTTTAAGTAAAGCCTCAATTGCTTCTGTCGTACCAAACGTCGCAGCCAACTTTCCATCTTCTTCTGTGCCACTGTGATTCTGCTCTTCGTGGGTTTGCTCAACTGAATAACTCAGATTGGTGCCATATTTTACACTTTCATGGTCTTCCGTGTCTGATGACAAGATTTCTTGGGGTAAGTTTCGTTGCTTGGTAGAAGATCTAGAACTTTTAACACTTGCTCTATCTGTGTTTGATCTAGATCGCTGCACTTCGCTTCTGTCACTATACATTTCATCGTGCAATGGTAACGTTAGATCAGCAAATGCTTGGTATCCCGTATCCGCAGGTAATGGATCGCTCACATTCCGAGGTGTAGATTGTGAAACAGTCGATTCATCCTCTTCTCCTTCACTGTCGATAGCTGTGTTCTCTTTTATTAGTCTTTCAAACTCTTCAAATTCCGCTAACGATTGCTGGCTGGACGGTGGGGGTGACTTCGACATCGCAAGGTATATGCCTAGGGATTATATTTCAAGAGAAATATTACATTCTTCACAATAAGGTTATGACCTGAGGATAAAAGAGAAAAAATTCGTAGATAAATATAATTTTACCACTGATTGGTGGTGATGGGGTGATTGGTTGGTGATATATCAAAAGTCTCGCCGACGATATAGCCATACCTTTGAATCGTAGTCGGACAACCTAAAGCTTGTAGCTTGACGAGAAAAATCTGCCGTATGCCACTCCTCAAAAATCGAACGACGTACATTTACACAATAAATCCGATTTTACAGATTGGCCTTTGCGGGTTTGAAACCCCAACACCGCACCGTAGTGTAGCGCACATTGTAAAGTCTTCGCTGTGCTGGCGGAGCTAGCAATAAATAGATGGGGATGCCCCGAGTAAGAGCTGTCGATTGCCTTGGAAACATAGATGTTGCGTATTCACACGTTTTATATCATATCAGGAGAAACAAGTTGTGTCAACTCGAAAAAAATGTGCGACGAATGAATAATGTCGATCCTTCAAAATCCCTTGCTATCAGAGGAATATACTCCATGCGGCAAAAATCTTTGAATTTTCCACTTCATTGACTTCAGATTGAGGCGCCAATGAAAACAAAGTCTAGCTCAGTTGATCTCTGCCAGGTGTCCAGCTTGCCGGTCTGTCTCCAAGTCTTTGGATCTTTTCCGTCTTTTGGCCTTTTAAGTTTGGCGCGTTGCAGCGTTGGGCGGACAACAACGACTGTATTCATATCCTTGTACTGTGGAAGGGTCAGAAGCGCAATTTTGTGAGTCTTTAGTCTACGGTGCAAATACATTAGGCCTAAACGTCGTTGAGAACCGTTATGCGGCGGCTTATTGGTACCGTACTCGCGCTTACATAGATGATATTTATTGGCGTACTTCCAAAGATTCATGCTAAAATAGAACCTATGGTATAGTGTCAATCTAGTCGCAATCACTCTTTCCCTAGTAATGGATATTATAATACATTCCAATAAACTGGACTGGACGTTAAATCTGTGATGACTTACTATATCTATTACTATTTGAATCGTCCGCCACCGGCTTCACTATTTTTTGTATATTTTTCCCTAGAAATTCGTTCTAACAATGACGTCTATTATTCCTAAAATAGAAAGGCTCTCTTGCCGAGTCACCCGTATATTGGGATGTAATCCATCTCCAATGACATTGCAAGGAACAAATACATATTTAGTTGGGACAGGAAAGTCTCGAATTCTGATTGACACAGGAGATTCCAACAAACCAGAATATGTTGAAAACCTGAAATCTGTTTTAAAAGACCAAGGTGTTCAGATTCAAGGGATCATTTTGACCCATTATCACCATGATCATGTTGGAGGAATTGCAGAAATTGAACAGGATATCTTCACACCAAGTTGCGGTGTTCCCCTATACAAGCATAAACGTTCTAAATTTGATTGGGCTGAAGAACAACCACCCAACTCCATGTCCAAATACAGCTTCATAAGTGATGGTGAAATTTTATCTACAGAAGGGGCTACTTTGCAGGCCTTCCACACACCTGGGCACTCTGATGATCATATCGTGTTGTTTTTGAAAGAGGAAAATAATCTGTTTTCTGGCGATTGTGTCTTGGGTGAAGGAACAGCTGTGTTTGAAGATCTTTATGATTACATGAATTCACTTCAAATTCTGCTGAAGTTGAATCCGAACAAGATCTATCCTGCACATGGGCCTGTGATCGAAAATGCTACGTCAAGTATCACCTATTATGTCGATCACAGAAATAAAAGAGAGTCTCAGATAATTGATACGATGAGGAAATCAGGCAGTGGGTTAACCCTTTTGGATATAGTGAAGAGGATATATGATATACCAGAGAATTTGTATCCTGCTGCTGCAAATAATGTTTCAAACCATCTTTCAAAGCTGAAAAAGGAAAATAAAGCACAGGAAGTTAGCGAAGGTCTTTGGCAAATTTGTGATGAGAAAAGTTCCCTGTAAATGTGTTGTTGTAATGTGAGTTAATATTAAGCTGCTTTTAATAAACAAAGCAGCTTGATTCAGTGCAATAGTTCTTTCTGTTTGTAAATTTGCACCCCTGCGTTCCTCTTAATTTATGCTATTAATTTATAATTTCACGCTTGTTCCATAAAACTACTATTGGTACTAGTAAATGGCTGAGTAAGTAGGCTCTGCACTTACATACAACTCAACAGGAAATTCAAATACTGGCACCTGTGTTTACAAGTTCTGTTTAAACATATCTTATACCTATAATATGTATGTATCATTAAGATTTCATTGATAATGAAAGGATGTCACAGTCCCCAATGAGGATGAGGATGATGCCTTGATCAGAAGGTCTTTGAAAATGCTTGAGTTATAGTTACTCGCTGCCGAGCTATATATAATTCCATATCCATCATTGACTATCTATTATTTCCAGTTGTAGGCCTACCCGTGCTGTTCCAACCGTAGTCTACAAATTTACTGTCAAAATAACTAGAATGCCGGCGAAAGGAAAAGGTCGTGCTAAGGGAGCTGCTAATCATCAGTTAGCTGCTGCTGTGGCAAAGGGTACTGAAATGAAAGATTTAAGAAAGAAATCCTGGTTTATCGGTGAACCAATTGGTTCAGGTGGATTTGGATTGATTTATCTTGGTAAGGATGATGCGTTCCATGATACAGGAATCCATATTGAAGTAAATTTATTATTTTACAGCCAGTGATAATAAAGATAAAGTCTCAAAAGAAAAAGCCCTGAATGTGATCAAAGTGGTCAGTAGAATCATTTCATGTTGGTAGTTGATAATTAAGGCTTGTTGACATTTTGATAACCTCGTGATGGTAAGACAGAAGTGTACAACTGTAAACAATATCATTTGTAAATTTTTAGGAACCTCACGGCAATGGACCTCTATTCTGCGAGACTGCTTTTTATCAGAGGGCTGCAAAAGAAGAAACCTGTAAGATCATATTGAATTCATATCGCTACGCACATGTTTTGAAAGAGTCAAATCTAGTCTTCCATCTGACGCAATGAATCTGGTTTTGATTCCAGTTTTGTTGGTCATGTAGAGGTAGACCATCGTGTCCTCATATTTCTTTCTGCCACAGTAAATGCATGGAAGAAGCGTACTAAGGTGCCATACGTTGGAATACCGGCATATATTGCTCATGGTTTACATTCTGGTAGCAAAGAAGAACTCAGATTTCTGGTTATGCCAAGATATGGTAACGACTTGCACAATGTATGGGTGAAAGCCAATAAAAGATTCAGCAGGGCAGTTGTCAGCCAATTAGCAATTCAACTGGTTTGTAATTGTTATTGCCAGCTTGAGTCGAGTGTATTATGTTGCTGTATATTCCTATTTCAGATCAATGCCCTTGAGTACATGCATGCTAATGAGTACGTTCATGCCGATGTCAAAGGTAGCAATATTTTAAGGGGATATAAGGATCCCAGTCAGGTATTCCATTCCATCAATGTAATTCTATTAGCCGTTTCCATCATTATATCATTGTCATTTTTTTAGATTTACCTAGTCGATTTTGGTCTTGCATACCGATATACAGTGGATGGCAAACACAAGGAATATCATGAAGATCCAAAGAAAGCACATGATGGCACTATTGAATATACCAGTCGAGATGCACATCGAGGTGTAGGTATGGGAAATGTTATTGTCCAGTCCTTCAGGCTTGGATCATCACATTTTAAAACCACCACCACCCTTTGAGTGTACCGTAACATGGGATATATATATTTAATTTCAACCAACTGTAGGCCTAGTTGATAATTTGCTACCAAGTTGGCTAGTTTTATCATGAGCAACCGGATTACATCAAATCCAACCCTACTTATGAAAGGCTGGGCTGTGTATTGCTACAGTCTTTTTTAACGCGTGGTAATTTGCCGCTAGCTCCATCAAGGAGATCGGATTTGGAAATCTTGGGATATGTTTTACTTCATTGGATATCTGGGAAGCTACCATGGGAGAACAAATTGACGGACAAAAATTATGTCAAAGATCAGAAGATTGCACATATGAAAAATGTCAAGAAGTTTGTCACAAGCATGTGTGCCGAAGCAGAATCTCATGGTGATGTTCCACTTCAAGGCGAATTGAAATACTCAGTGAAGTGATAATTCGTCTACTTTTGCAGCAATTGAAATAGAAAAATTTATGCAATCTGTTGCAAGACTTGAATATAAAGATGAGCCAGATTATAAAGAATTAAGAAAGTATTTTCAAGATGCTTTGAAGACGATGGGACTATCTGCCAAGTCAAAAATAAATTTTGAGTCCGAAGATATATCTACACCACAAGCTTCAAGGAAACGCCGAAGCCATTCAAGTGTTGAAAAGGTGAGACTTTGTAATAACGGTGTGGCAATGAAGAATTCTTTGGTATATTACTCAACTGCATGATCTTTCGCAATCAAAGATAGTGTAGCTTTAGTTTACACCATACATGTAGAGTGTCCAGGCCCACTGTTCAACAACAGAAAGTTGACTGAGCCGTAATGTCTCCATCATCCAGCGCCAATGCAAACGAAATTACAATCCATATTCCATTTTTTTGTCATTTGCAGAACCTTCGGTCTGATGAAAGCAATAGTTCAAAGAGAGCACGGCGAACTCCAACTCAACCGAAAAATGTCATTTCAACTTCCACTAGTGAAGAGTTAGGCAGCACCCCAATCCGTGAAGCTACCAAAAACAAGAAAGCCACTCAGTTGAAATCTAAAGTTGGAAAGAAAGCAGCACAGCCAAGGAGTCGGCAGAAAATCTGGGAAGATGCCTCCACTGATGAAAGTTCCACACCTTCAGCCAAAAGCAGAAAGAAACGTGCAGGGAAGGGGGTCAATCTACTTTCTGAAGATTCATCAACAGATGAAAATTTTGAACCTACTGTGAAAAGTCCAGTCACCCGTCCAAAACGAGCTGCCAACCGTGCAAGGAATTATCAGGAAACTGATGAATCTTGTGCGAATGAAAATCCTCAGGACAGTGATGCAAACTCTGAAGTTGATAAGAAAACAAGGGAGTCTCCCATCAAGTCACAGTTGAGTGAGACAAAACTTTGTTAGCGATGTGTCATTACTTATTTTTCATGTTGCAGAGTAACAAAATCTGGTAGGCATATGAAATCAAGATATTCCATGGCACCCCTTCACACACAAACTGTACTTGGCAAAGGGGACAAACTAACTGGGGAGTATTCGGGAAAACATCCAGGTTTGACGAATTTAACATTTGGCATTTCATAGTTGACCTAACCATTGTATGTTGTGTGGCTTTTAGTTGTTAGAAGACGGAGAAAGGTGAAGCGGCCTAAGGCAGATGCTGTTACTCAGACAACTCCGAGTTTGAAGAATCGAGCTTCCCGCGTGTGACAAGATAGTTGTTGAATTGAATACAAGCAGAATATCACAGTAAGGTGGGCAGTTGTGAAATTCAGTCCTCGGATTGTGCTGAGACACAAAACTGTCATTTTTCTACCTTGGTGGGTCTGTTTTCAACTGATTTGCACCATTGCAACTGAGGGATATTTATTATGAAAAATGACTGCCATGGCAAGTTCATTAAAAAAACAATATATTGCACATCGTATGGGACAATTTAAGTAGCCTAAGAATGCTCATCCACATTAATCATATGTATCACCAAGCATTCTTAACACAAACAATACCAGTCCCATAGGATCAAGTACGTCATGATTATGCAACTTGTATCAAAGCATAGAGCCCATAGGTAGACCTATGGTATAATACAAGTGTACGCTGCATATTGCACTGAATGCTTCCCTACAGAAGCATTAAAATACAGAATGGCAAGAATCAATCACATATACAATAGCAATAGCATCATCTGTCCAGTAGAAATATAAAACATTGCAAATGGTTTCATTCGTGGAAGCATAAACGGTGCCTACGGTGTAAATACATTTCTGGTAAAAAATTTTTCAGGATAAATTATGTTGGTCGTGTCTTGCATTGCGACTCATTCTTTCAAGCAGTTCCAGGCAGCACCTCATTTGAAACTATTCCTTCAGTGTCATTACCGCCAAAGCCACCAGCTACTTGCCCTGCTGACCTGATGGACATGTTTCTGCGGTAATGTAGTATAGCCAAGCCTGTCAGCAGAAACCATTCAAAGACACAAAACCATGAAGCTGACTGCAAATGGAAATAAATGCTTTAAAATTGATGTCATATGAAACCGGACTTCTTTATCAGTATGCCTACCTGTGCCGTTGTCATACGAGCGTAATATTCGACACTGCCGATGCCACCCCATGTCTGTGATTCACCATCCTTGCATGTCCTATTTTAAAAACACTTTGCTTATGTAAATGGTGTCATAAGATGTGTGCGATTAGGTACTGACTTGAAAGCCACCGTGTTGGTACATTAATAATGAGACACCTTAAACTCACTTGATTGCATCACTCTGTGTGACAGATTTACAAAATTGTGAAAAGCCAATGCTCAAAGCACAAGAACTGATGAATTTCGCGCAGAAGAGCAGTCCGCAAATCATTATTGCCGGCAAAACCCACATCAGTGTCCTGAGCCAATTAAATACAGAATTGTTGGTGGGGGTAATTAATATGTTAACCAGTAAGATCATCCTTACGCATTCTCAGATGATTTGTACAATGCAAAAGCAGAGTAGCTTCCATAAGCCAGTGAATAGAGAATTGTGAAAACGGTGAGATAAGTACAATATCCACAAGAACTGGGGTGTCCATAGCCTGTGACGATCATTGTGTTGTTGTCAGGAAAGTATCTCGTGGACGCACTGAGGATACAGTTTCCACCAAATTGCGACTGCAAAATACGTTTTTTGTGGTTTAGTCGCTCTGTGCTGTATTAGTGGAATGTGTGAACATGATATAGTCGTAAGCAATAACTTTATTCAGTTGCAGAGTCCCTGAGTTGTAACCCACCTGAGTTAATCCGATAGGAACAGAAGACGCAATCTCTGTGATCATAGTTGCAAAATAGATAATAATAGACGACCCAACTATCCAATCAATTTTCGTCATTAGGCTGCTATTGTTTACATGGGATTTTCAACACTAGCATGAAATCTGCTGAACAATAAAACGCGCGTTTCTATGGTCATTCATCATGTGAAACAAGCGATTTGGTAGCACTTCGGTGCGGACTGGCATGCTAAGAGGCAGCTTGTTTACATTGGATGTTCAACATTGGCATGAAACCTTCTATAACTTTACAATGGGTGTTTCTATGGTCGTTTCACACAATTGATCCATGTGAAACAAGTGATTTTGCAGCACTTCTGTGTAGACTGGCATGCTACAAGTACAATATAAAGTCGTTGACTTTCACACTGCACAATTATGCTGTGAGGAAGGAAAACACACCACGGCCTACTAAAACACAACAACTGAACTCAAAATCATTCAATTTCAATACAGTGTAGTAATCAATAAACTGATTTTGCAATGAAGGATTAATGCAGATATCCACACGATAACTATATGGATTCTGACACTAATAATTACTATGCCACAGATCATCGGTAATATTAAAATAAAATATATATATACAATGTTGCCCGTCATGCGCATAGGACGTTAAAAAACCGCAGCTTCAAGCACTGCCAATTTACACAAGCAAAGCAGAATTTTAAAAAAAGTGTTCATAAATACTACCACATTACCCTACACGACACAATGTGATACTTCATCGGGCTGGGCTAATTGTCGGTATCAACAAGCCCAAAAACTTGGGACAAAATGCCATCAAGTCTTTTGCAGCTAGACAGGAGTACTTCTAGTTGACTCAGATGATATACAACAATGCTTTTGTACAAATAAGGCTACGATTCATTATATTTACATGCTTCCACAAAATATGGCTTTAGTGGACTGTGGCATTAACATGATACTGCCAGCAACTGAATGTTAGTTGACATTCTTTGAAAGTTTTAGGCCTATACTGTATTCCTGGTCAAGTTTGGTATAAAACGATGGAAGAAATTTGAAACAAACATGTAGGTATCGTTGTGCACACTTAGACATTAGTCCGGCTTGTATTATGTCCTATATTTATATGAAATAGCGGTAGTGTCTACATTATCTCTCTCCCTTGGTATGTAACCTGTATGCTTCGATTTTTAGTCGCTGCAGTTCATCCTGGATGGTGTCAGTAATCTCTTTTCTTATTCTCTCAGCAGTCCAACCCGACTTTCTCCAATATTCTAATCGTTCGTCAAACTCCATGGGATCCCCAAACAGGATTGTAACACGTTTCTTAATCTGTGGCATATAAGTATAATTGGGCAATATATCATCCATTCCAATATGATAAAATGGCAGCACCACAGCCTTTTTTTGACAATCGGCGACAACACGTCCCACGCCCCATTTCAAACGGAGTAAAGTTTTCTCCATATTAACACGTCCTTCAGGAAATAAGTGCAGCCAACCGCCATCATTCAGTTTGTCAAGGACAAAATCGACTCCCCTTTGGTACACACCTTCCCCTCTGACAACCGGAGCTCCCCTGCCAAGTCCAAAAGCTATCCCATGCCATTTTTTGGTAAAGCAAATGTCATGAGCAGCAAGGCCCCAACGTAAGCTGCTTGGTCGTAATATAGTCCTCCATCTTAAACATCCCCACAATACTGGATCGTCCAGACATGAATAATGATTTGATACAGTGACGAGGGCGGTGTCTGCAGCTCTCTTTTCGACAAGGCGGTGAAGGTTTTCAACTCGGTGAATGTCAGCACGATTCAGCTTAGTCAACCAAAGTTTGTTCAACATTGATACAGAAATCAATGTTATTGCTGACCCACAATTCCATAGAGATCGAAATACACCTTTTTCTGTGGGAAAGGGCCAATATAGTGGAATTTCATTTGGCTTGCCGGCACCTGGCATTCTGGTGCCAGGAATTTCCCAAAGTAAACGGCTAGTTTAACCCTAACCTGTAAAATAATTAATCACTCATTTTCTCGGTTTAAGTTGGTCGTTTAGTTTACTCTCCATGCGGACTTCTGGCATAACAAAGCAGTAAATACCGGCTGACCCTGATAAAACCCGCCCGACGCACCTGAAGGCTGGCACAACTTTTTCACTATACGCTGGCACGGAATCAGAAGACAGTCGTTTTGGATCACTGGTCATCAAGATAAAATCGTAGGACATTGAGTTGGGCTGATAAAATCTGCCAGAGCTTACATGTGACTGTTATCACCAGAGATGGTGGTCTGTATGGGCGATTATGGAGCGCATAGGCCTACGCCAGATGCACACACAGCCTTTTTCGAACTCATAGTAACAAAGTAAAGCAGACCTACATCTCAGTGGTCACTACATGACAGGGAAATCACCAACATTGAGACGGGACGGAAAAGCCGTGGAGTTCACTTAGATTCACTTAGAAGTTCACTTAGGTAGATAACGCAGTTTAGTTATCTATAGTTCACTACCTACCGTCGAAAGAAAGCTGCATTATCTACTAGTCTAGACCTAATACAAAGTACGCACAAAGTTTACAAGGCCCGGTAACGGAACTTCCGTTGCAAATAGCAAATTAAAACGGTTAACGCTTTTTAACGTATATAGGCTACCGGTAACACCAAATGAATGCCATATGCCTGACCAAAGCATTCATTTCATGACCAATGGTAATACTTCTCATATTTTTTCATCTAGGCCTAGGGTATCGTAATCTAGATTTCTAGACTGTTTCCTGTATAAAATATTTCAAGGAGTTATTTATAGCACAATAGCGTTTGAATGGCAGAATGTACAGTTGATGAGATTTCAATTTTGCAACATGAAATTGATTCTTGTGTCGATTTTATAACAAAGTATGAATCACTTGGAGAATCGCATATGGTTGATTTTTTTTCACACAATCACTGGGAACATCTTCTTCATCCAGCAGTTCGCGACTGCTTATTGAGCTGTACTGAAGAGGAATTGTATTCGGTTAAGAAGGTTACTGAAAAACTGGGGCATCATATCACCAGTGACAACGATTCCTTGGGGAATGACCATGCAATTAATGACTTAGCAGTATTTCTCAATAATGCTAAGTCTTGTTGGATTGAGAACAGTAAAGTACTGTCAAATATATCGCTATTTGATACGTTAATGCCCATGTGTCGTGATGATGGAACAACAAGGGGTGGTATTCATGAAAAAGTTACAACTAAAGAATATATGTGCACCAAAAAGTCTCATGAAGTGGAAGAGATGGCAAAATTGGTCGCCGGCATTTGTAACAAACTTTCTGTGCCTGATGTTGTAGACATTGGGTCTGGAAAAGGATATCTTGGAACTTTTCTATCTCTGAAATATCAATTGAATGTAGTTGGAATCGATTGCAACGAGTCAAACTCAACCAACGCCTTGTCAAGATCACGGAAATTCATGAAATATTGGAACGGTATTTTACGTAGTAAAGAGAAAAAAGAATTTTGTAATGACAACATGAAATACACTCCAGTAACTGCTCACATTGATACACAAACTGATATCGCGGATTTTTCTTTGGAACTTGCCGCAGAATCTGTGGTATTAACTGGATTGCATTCGTGCGGTGACTTATCATCTACTGCTCTGAAGATGTTTGTGAGCAATCGAAAAATTTGTGCAGCGGTCATTGTCGGGTGTTGCTACCATCTGCTTTCATCAGAAGAATCAAGCGATCAATTGGGTAGGCTACATACAAATATTAGTAGGACTAAAATGGACATTGTGGTCTCAATGTGATGATGATAGGGATACTCGATTAGGAGATACAAGCGCAATGGAGCGAGTTTGACACATAGCTATATTTCATAAAGTGTTTTGGTATTTGTGCTTTGGCATTTGAATTTCTCTCTTATTTAAGTGACAATGATATTTTGACTGCAATAATGCATGTTCTTAGTTCTAACACTTTGTATAATGTTTGATCCACATTTAGAGCATGGATTTCCACTCAGTAACTACTTACTGCAAAAAGGATTCAGAATGCGAAGAAACACACGGATGCTGGGACTAAAGGCAATTGATAGAATAGAAACATCAGATATTAAGGAAACTGAAGAAAAATCAACCAGGTGCATTTGCATATAATTATAGACTTATATCATCATATATTCTGATGAGTCCTTCACCAGTTCTATCTGTTATTAGAGCGTTCAGATAATTATCTGTGTCAGAATTTGATATTTATCAAATTTCGGAGATGAAATCTTGACAAGTTCTCAGTTTTGGTGGATTTGGCTATTATCCGAACAGTCAACGTGCCCACTATTCATATTTATATTGGGCAGCTTTTCATAAAGACATTCAATTCCAACTTATTAACATAACACAACGCAAATTCCTATACAAAATTATCTCAATCAACCTCAATTGGCAATATATTCAAGTTGGGCAATTAAAGCTTTCTTTGCATTTCAGATCCTTATTCTATAGGGCCGTTCTATCTGTCATACTGGAGAGAGAATTTGAATTGAGCAGTAGCTCAAAAAATCTTCGTGTTGGAAAAGAGTATGGAAAATCAAAGAATTTTGTTGATTATATTCGAAGATCTATGAAAAAATTTAAAATTCCTGAAGAATCAGCTAATTCAATAACAGATGAATCAATCACGGACTACTTATACGAGTGGGAAGTTAAGAAAAGGACTTTAGTAGCATTTAGTATGTTACGTGAAGCATTTGGTCCCGTGGTTGAAGCAGTCATATTACTAGATCGTTTGCTCTTTCTCTGTGAACAACAAGAACAATGCAATATGAAGTGTCATCTTGTTAGATTATTTGAACCCCAAATATCACCGCGGTGCTATGCCCTTGTTGGACTTAAGGAACCTTGACGTTATGATGTGACGAATATTTATTTATTTTTCAGTAATCTTTGGTACAATGCTTCTTCGTAGATGAATTGTAGAAATTAAGCAGGTTGCGTGCATGTTCAAATTTGGGATCGTGATGGACATTACTTAGTACGTCTGACCGCCGTAGCGCATAGGAATAGATATTCGAACATTTGTCAAGAATGGAGTCCTGAAAAATGCTGCATGGGGGTTTGGTCGCATTTAAATCGGCCGGGATCAAGGCGATCTTGGTCGGGAAATGTGATCGTCCGGAGTTCATTAATGGTGGATGAGCATATTTCGAGATGCGGTCCGGTTTCTTTCACAGGGTGAATACTTACGTCGTGAGATCGAGTAGACTAAGTGGTTGTCCAAGTTCGTTTCCACAGTAGAGATTTATGGGAGAATATACAGGGGTGGGCATTTGCTTTGTTGTTAGCATTGCGCAATCGAAATAGGAGGGTTGAATGAACAGTTTCTACTTAGAGCCTTTGTTTCATAACGACAAATTCATTGAATATCTACGCAGTAATCTAAAAGCTTACACAAACCTGCCTCAAACTTAATTTTTGGATAGTGTAGTCAACACCAGAGTGACTAAAAACGTGGTTTTGAGTGACTTTGGTCAACACTGATCATCGTAACAACCAAACCACTTGACGCACAATTAAGCGGTCTAAGTAAGTCCACATGGTGTCGCTAGAGAGTGTAATCAGACCTAAACCGTTGATAGGAAAGGACGAGGCTGAGTTGGTAGGCCTATACTCCGTGTGTCTGCGTGGAAACACGCTGCCTGCTCTAGAATCCTAACAACGTGGGTACTTTCCTCCGCGTATTGATTCCGTGTATGCCACATTGTCAATGTGTAAAATATTGATATCAGGATATTGACCCACGCAATTGATATTGACCCACGTTGTTAGATATGAGTCGATATTTGCTATACCAGGTGAATTATGTAAGTTTCGTGGAATCTTCAGCATCATACTCTCAGCTGCGTCCCGATATTGGAAGGGCGGATAAATTCATGCGACATTATTGAAGGACAAAGTATATGCGATTCCAGTAAACATAGACCGCACCTCAACGAATTAATTCCAAGTAGGCTGCATCCTTTGGCGATTGCGTTGTGTTCGCTATCGGAAAGGCGTTTACCACATTTATATTCTCTTGATAGAGTATAAACGACGGTATGCTAGTGAGCTAGTGTACCAAATACCAGGAAGAGTCACAAGCATCGCGCCATATGCGATGACATTTAAAATCGGTGGGTTTTAATGGTAGGCCTATCCTATATGTCCTCTTAAAATGGAATCTCTTCATAATAAACGTAGTATTTGACTAAACTGCGAATCAGTTACTACATGTAAAACTGAGGGTATATTAGGACGGCTATGTCTGACCATTTCATGTTGCAATATGGACTATGCGCATTGTTGGTATGGCATGACGATATATAGCCATGGATGATCGAGGTTTAGACTGGCGTCGTTTGCGTCTCCTTTAAATGCGTGGCACGTTTACTACATGGTGTGTATAAGGCTGATCCTGGTAAAACGTGTGCTTCAAACTACATACGCTGCCTATTAGCCGCCGTTTCTATAACCACGTCCGGTTTCTCTAAAGCCGTACAAAAGAGATAATGCCATATGGTGGAAGAAAGATTGAGTGAATAGGTCGACGACGCGGTATACCGCGCTATATAGTAATCGAAATGCGGCCTTGATATACTTTATGGCAAGGATTTAATTCAGACCAATTACAGTAGATAGTTTGCCTGGGGTCAAACGATTTCTTCAAGTCCATTTGTTTTGTATTATATAGAGTATCCCTCGTTCTAGATTCAAACAATATCGAGTTTATGACGACTTGCGAAGGTAGTCGTTAGTCGCGATAGTCATGCAAGTTGGGCAGATTTTCTCATAATGACAACACATTTGCTGGTTAGCGGACGTCTGCAGCCTAAAACGAAAGTAACCTGAACCATGGCATACTACATGAATGTAGTACATGAATGTAGTAGGCCATGCCTGAACCTGGCATTAAGGCTGTGCAAGTAATTAGGACAATGCTTCACGTCGCTGCGAGAGTAATTGCGACTTGCACTCGACTTTCAAAGAATTTTATGTCAACAGGTTGATAACATCATCCTATTTATTGTTCGAACGTGTTTAGCTTCTTTCGTGAATAGCTTTGGCTTAACAACGCTAGGAAACTGCGCTGATTTTACAGTTTAGATTTAGCCAATTATGTTACCTCTTCTGTACGAGTTGGTGTTGTTTTGCATGGTCAATACTGTGCTATTCAATGGAGCGAGTGCAGAAATTTCGAACAGCGATTTCAACGCGGCCTTATATAAGGATGGAATGGTCGCAGTGTATTATCATGGAATGCAGAGTAAAAACGGCAGAATGAAATACCATATGATGTTGCTTATTATATTTGTATACGCTTTGTTAACAGGGCCAATGAAAGATACTTTAGACAAGGTTCTCGATTCGATCAAGATGAGCAACGGCACTTTGGCACAAGAAGATTTGAAAATCAAGACTGTCGATTGCGATTCTCATAAAGATTACAAAGGGTGCAAAGACTCAACAAACCTGCATACTGCGGTTTTGTATAGGTAGGCAATCTGTATGTTATCGCGCCCACGACACGATTTTATCTGAAGCTACATGTACCTATAGGGACGGGGAAATTGCGTCTACGATTCCCGGTGATCAATTGCTGTCCGCAAACGCCGTCACTATAAATCTTTTGCAGTGAGTATGCTATTGCTATATATTAACAGTATAATACTTTAAATCTAACTGTAGGACTTGTTAACTTGATATTAATTAGCATGTATATGCCAATGGCATATCGGACACTTGGCAGGCAAGCTTGGGTAACTCGATAGTTCGCGATTACTGCAATTGGCTTCTAGCCTATACTTTCTAATGAGCTATTAGAATACAATACAATACAATACGTCTCTTAGTGGATGGCAATGGAGATGATATATGAACCTGTTATATTAAAAAAGGAAGCCTCGACATACCAGCGATAGCTCCTGTAAATAACCAGCAAACGATGTGTTTCATTTAGGTATATTATAATAGGCTTGACGGCTTCCCGAATCTGACGTCGAACATTATGCGTGTTGGACTTCGAGAGCCAAACATTTTTTATACCTGCCACTCAATTCCTTGTACTGTCAACTCTGTAATTTGCGCGGGGCTGCGTTTCCACAACAGTGAATATCTATTAATTGCATTACGTTTAGCCACAATCTATTACCGGACTCGCTCACGACAGAACTTGCATCAGCGAATGACCTTGAGGAATTCAAAAAGACCAATGCCGGCAGAAGAAATGCGCTCGTGTTCTACATCCCATATATGGGAAGCAGTGGTAAGTTTGCTAACTCCGCGGCTCACAATTCGGTGAAATCACCAAAACATAATATCCACTTGCAATCAGTCGTTATCGGGGAGCGACACTCATTCCGAATACAGTCTAGTGGCGTTACTGAATACGGTCGTATCGTATATGCCATGTTTGTTTATGAAATATCACGAAATAATATTAATAAGTTTGTTTGTGTCTCTTTTAGAGCATCTGGAAGCTTTGAGTTTGGTTAAAATATTACCTAAGAGTATAAATGTCTCATACACGCTTCAAAAAAGCCTCTTCAACGATGACAATATTGTATGGTGACCTTTTTTCGGCAAAGTACTGTGGACCCCTTAAATCTAACTAAATCTTGTGTTTCAGGTATGGTTTTTCAACAACTTGACCCCGGACAACGGCGACTTCGATGTCATCGCATCCAGATCGGTCACCGATAAGCAACTTATTACAGCGATCATGAAGGCAGCTGCTGTGGTAAGTGTATGTTCGCAGCGATATCATTCACAGATCAGCCGAGCCAATTCTGTTGCAGGACACGCTTTTACCCGACGAAGATTTGTACGAACATGTAGAAAACAATTTAGCTTCCACTGACAGTGTCTTTATATTAATCGCTGGCAAGGGGACGCGAAATTCAACCTTCCAAATAGCACGAGCCCTAGCGAACGCGAGACGCGGAATGAAAGTGACTGTAGTTGACCGGTAGGTATATGAAAAAGTAGCCTACGATTTTTGGTGCGTTCATTTGTTAAGTTAGATACTAAACGAATTTCACTTTAAAGGCTGATCCTTCTTCTAGAAAAATTGTGCATTTTTTTAATATTTCTTTTTTTATTTGGAATTTATCGCGTTTTTCACCTACTAAGATCATATACGCCAGGTCGATACTCACGGTATACGTGTCAATACCTCCGGCTTATAGCCCGGATCATTATTACAGTCACGGCTCTCCGCACTTCCCCGATACCGACTGCCAAGTAGGGAAGGAACGGATATCAATTTTAAAGTCTTCGATTTGACTCGGTCGGGAATCGAACCCGGAACCTCTCGATCAGAAGGCGGACTATCTAAACCCCTCAGCCAACCAAAAAATATTAAAGTGCAAAATTATCTTGCATTGCGCCGCCGCTAACTAGTTTCACCGCGGTAGCATTCGTCCGTGTCTTAAAATTTTGTGAATTAGCCTACCATTACAGATTTATGACGTTCCACTCCTACATCCAACCAAGAGTGCGTGATGGAAAAATATTTGCCATGGTCGCTAAAAGAAGAGGGGTTTGTATCTTGATACTGTTCTCAGATGTAAAAGGCCTCGGTGGCAACAGTTGTTTTGGGTGGGGGTCAGTCGGGCTCTCGAAAAATTGCGGGTAGAGATTGATGTAGCGAATTTCCAGCTTGGTACTTGGCAACATTACGTCGACAGCTGTGACGTCACGATCACAAATTTCTCGGTTAAGCCTACTCTGTGAGGTCTAATTGTAGCAATATGTTGGAATGAGTTACCTAGAGTGGTAATCTACGTTATGAGACTCGGAATGTTCCTGCATGCAAGCTCTTGTCGCTTACTCATTAGTTGAGCTTGAGCTCGCTTCTATAGAAGTATTTATCGATGGAATTGCCCTCTGGTCTCAAAATGGAACTTTTGTCGGCCCCGTGCTTCATCACGCCGCATTAGTAGCGGGCATACCATGCGAATCTACATGGAACTACAGTATCACTGAAAGTCGTGTGTATATGAATACTATCGTCGCCTTTATCATTTTGATGTTTATAGTTTTGGTCACTAATCACTCAGAATGCCTAAAACTATATCGTCGCCTGTATCTTATTTTTAAGTCGTAATAACTAATCACATAATCGCTATAAATTTCACAGGAGTCTCCCGAAGTAACTGATATCGGCTATCTTGAAACGGGCGACATTAGTACCTTACTTGAACTGTACGATAACGCGCGATTACGACAAGGCGAAATATGGGACGAATTGAAGCGTGAAGATTCAGCTGAATACGATGACAGTTTCTTCCCATGCAAGTATTTTGTATTAGTTTACCAATTATAACTCAACGCAATAAATCACAACTTTCGGCTTCGTTATACAGTGTACAATTCTTTTTTATACAGACCCAGAAAATGTTCTTGACGACCCGATGACATTCTCTCTTCACCATTCTGGCAATGTGAAAACTCTCTATTACTTTGACTACAAGACTCTACCGCGTTTGACTGATGTAACTTATGAAGAAATGAAAAAGAGCAAAGATTATGCTGTTGTTCTGTTTACATTAGAATGTAAGTTAGACTCGAATATATATACTGTACCTTGAATTCTTAGAATTAGCTGATGGGTAAATTTAACATGTCATTTTAGTCAACCCAAGAGCTATCGCGGCACTTGTCACATTTGCTGAAATACACAAAGCGTACAAAGGTGAGTGGCTAGCAGTAACAAAGCAGCCATGGCGTTGCTGATGTCATTTTATGCATTTATCATTACAGAGTCAGGACAAAACAGCCCGATGTACAGAGTGGAATGTTACAACTGGCCCGACGTTTGTGAAGACGCTGGTGTTTTCACCTCTCCCCGTTTGTTCTTTTATCGGAAAGGAAACACTGAAAGGATCGAGTACACTGGTTTATGGGATAAAGCCAGTATCAAGGACGCCATTTTAAGGTAGTACATAGGCCGATAGGCCTAACATGCGCAATTTTCTCATAGCAAGGAACACTGTACTTATAATAGGCCTACCTTGCTCCGCGTAAATGATGATTTCCTTGTTCTGATGTACTCTTTTTCCTACGTTTTTTTCATCATCATACTTACAATTTCCTTGGTTCTTCCACGACATTGCACCTATTTCCTAATGCCTTGTAATATGACTCTTTGCATGTACACCATTGCACAGCATTTAGGATGTTGATTAAGTGTTCTTGGAAAGGAGTATCATCAAATGTTGATTGGACTATAGTTGATTTATCAATATGCTTTCCAACCGCAACTCACGTCGCATTGTCATTCAGATACAGCAATCCAGATGTCATCGTTATAAAGAAGAAGGAAGACATACTTCCGTACAACCCAATGACTATTCGATCTCTTGTAGGATTCTTTGAAAACGATGAAGGTAGACAGTAAATACTTTAAGCAACATTTGATATCAAAATGTAATCAGTTTTAAATGAGAAGTCTCTGACATGCACTTGTCATAATGGTTAATGTATCTGTTTCTAGCTAGATACTAACGTTGCTCTTTTACTATTCAGGTACTGAACAATTTAAAAAGGCTGCTGAGATGGTGGGGAAAGAGTACCAGTTTATTGAGGTTCATGGACCAGTACGGGATTTGATGTAAGAGAAATTTTTGTGTTCGACCCTGTCTTCCTCTCTACATTTTGTCGTTGATGGACTACCATCCTCTAGCTCATCACGATCCTGCAAGCTATCCTGCACAAGCTTGATCTCGGCAAATTCATCCCATACCATGGTGTGCGTACGCAGATGCAGTTGGGCATGTGCCAAGTCGCGTTTTTAATGGAAGCAATGGAGTGTGGTACAGGTTTACCGTGATTCATATGACAGTCTCTATCCGCGGTGTCATCTGATCAGATATATCTACTCCTGTAGCTGTAACCTGTAAGCCTACTTCAACTGCGTTGACAAAATTCAAAAGTATGGTATTTCCTCAAGATTGCGATAAAAATCGTTGTGTTTTTGCAGTGCGAACAGTTATGGTGTCGTTCATTCTCACAAGGGTATTATCGGGTTTGAATATGGATTTCCCGTGGAAAAAGCCGCGTCGTTTTCAACTGTTGAGGACATTTTGACTTACTTGAAGACGGCTTTCCACCCACATCAGGTTAATGTTTGTTGCGATTTGTTGCTGTGTGGAGCTGCAGAATGGTTGCATGAAAGGCTTTAGTTAGATATAGAGTTAGAGTTAGATATAGAGACTCCGAAAAGCTTTCCAATAAATATGGCTGAATGCAAACTGTCGTGACACTCTCCGTATCCATTGGGATGATTGTCCGCCATCGGCGACTATTTAGATTATACTAATTAGTTCAAAATAATGAAAAATTGTAATAATTGTTGCTGTTGAGTCTCACGTGAATAGGTAGTCTCTGTGTGAATAAGTTATCTTGGTGTGCATGAGTTCAACACGGCAAATTGATCTTGTATCGAATTTGCGTTCATTTCACAGCTTCAAGAGTTGAGCATACATAGCTTTGCCGAAGTGATGAAAAATCCCAAGCCATTCCTCATTTACTTTTGGGATCAAACCGACAGCGATAATCGGGCACGAAACGATCAACTTAAAGATATAATTCAAGACATTTCCGACAAAAAAGATTTTGCGAGCAGAATGCTCCTCACATGGATGGATTCGTATGCTCGATTTTTCTCTATAGCTTAAACACTAGACAACGTATTACTTAGTTAATTACTAGACAAAGTATTTATAGTGCAACCTCCACAATATTAGACTAATTGGAAAAAGCTATACACTTGGCTAAGTGTCGCTCCGAGAAATTTAAATCGTTTTGTAAGCGTGTGTATTTGCTTACAGATCTCCGGATTCCGTCGGTCAATTCGTGTTGCGACAATACAACAGCAAAGCTCAAGTTCGTACCCCGACTTTGGCTTTCTTTGACAAGAAGGTAAGCAGTAACAACTCTTCATGTCTCTGGCGTTTCTTCAATTAACACGAACGCTCTGGACAACAGGGTTCTGTTATACTAAAATCATGTGAAGATTGCGATGAGAGCGCCGTAACTGGTTGGATTCAAGATTGCCTAGACGGCAAAGTGAAGATGACATGTAAAATGGTTTTTCCTAGAATATAGGTCTACCTACTAAGGGGTTGAACGTATCGCCGAAAGGACATTAAGTCTCGTCGTGGTATATAAATTACTTTATGATGGATATATATTGATAGACTCGGGGTTAATTTAATCTGACCACGATTTGACTAATTTAATGGGATGGTAAAGGTGGAATAGCAATATTATCAGTAGTCCTACTCGGATTGGTATTCGGACTTCTACAATCACTTGTCGGAGTGAACCAAGACGATCGTAACCGCCTTGGGGTGAACCCGATCAGAAATGTGTCGCCCAACAAACTTCGAAACAAATACACTGTAGACCGATACTGAGCGCCAACGTGACGTGGTACTATCAGATGCACGTGATAGGCTACAAGGAACAATCGGTAGTGTGGGCGTTTCATGCGCAATCATGCGTATCGCCGCAGATAGGCTACATAACAGTATGAATTCAATCCAACTTTGGTAATAATAACAGATGGTCTGAACACAGAAGAATGGAAACCTCGATTAGAAGGTTTCGATTATCTCGAGCTCATGAAGGAAGAGGGTACCTATCCAACAAGTTTCAGAATAGTCCAAACCAACATGGATGACAACAAAGTCAAATCACAAGGATACCGAAGCGGGTAAAGCCGTAGGCTATTATACTTTTGTTCTTCACAACCACATTCTGATTCAATATATTTGCGATAGGAGAACTATAAAAGTAATGAAAAGGGATCACAAAAATGAAGAACCAAGCGTTAACGGAGGTGGTACGGTCAAGCACGAAGAATTGTGAAGCTCCGATATTATACAAATTAGGAAATTTTAAAGCCGTACAACAGAATTTTGCATGGGAGAGTTTTAAATTTTTTCCACTAAATGGCTTCAGATGGTATACGAATACATCAACGATTGCGCGTGCGCACTGCACACACGTGACGTTTAAAGCTTCTGGACCGTACTCCAATCATACTACCACCCGCGTTTGAAGCGATGTCATACGTTAGAACATGCGTACTTGTACAGTGAATATGTGTCGTTTCAATTTGTCTATTATATATCCCAGTCATCAGACACTTGAAATTTTTTCCTACTTGCAAGTCATTTTGGCAACTTCGAAGATTAGCGTTTATCAGTTTACATGGAATGCGAGATTGTTTTGTTTATAAGGAGAGCTCCGATATGGAAATAACTAGGCTACTCATCAAATCACACGATGAGAGATAGGCCTATTTCAACGAAAAATGATTTTTGTGTGTGTTCGTGTTTGTGAATTGTCCCCTCTGTCATCTATATAGGTCTAGGGTTTATGCAATATTCGCACAATAAAGCTATTCATCCATTCTGCCATTGTAGACATACGTATCCATGTCTAGTTGCTGCAATAGCCTTAGCAATGCAAGTATTGCCTCGGCTCACCTGATCGACCGCGGGGCT